>CM035167.1:74412177-74863681 GCA_020205615.1 Panax quinquefolius | reverse complement strand
AGATTTTTAAATATCTATTCAACCCCCCTTCTAGATAACTATTGTGCCTACTAGGAACTAACAATGGGGTTGAGGGAATAGAAAATAGCACAGATGTCTTACATCCATGATAGTGCTCATGAGGATTTTAAGCTAAAAATTGCTTGTTATTCCATTGAGTCGGGACAGACTCGACACACTATTAGTCAGGATATTGTGTCGATTCTAGCGAATCAGAAGCATGAGAATGCTGTAAGGTAGTGTTAGTAGATCGATAGATCTTTTTGTATATGTGTAGTGACGTAAAACCCTCTTTTGTATAGTTAAAGGGTAGTCTTTTTGTAAATTCCAACTTTTGTGAAGTTCAATTGCGGGATAGAAATGTAATAGCTTTTGGCTCTGGAAAGTAAATTGTAAATAGTTTCAAATTATAAAGAAGCATATGAATATAATGAAGTTTTTATTTAATGTTCTTTGTTGTGTATGAGTTATTATTTGGCGAATAATAACTAAGTAAGCAAATAAGTAATAATGAAATTTCTTTTATTTAATCAGAAAATGCCGCCAAGAAGGAGACAACGTAATCAGGAGGATGAGTCTCATAACGATAATCAAAGGTGGCTCAAAATAACCCTATGCAAGAGGTCATTAATTTATTAACGACTGCATTTAACCAAATCGGGTTAAAGCACCCGCAGTACCTAGGGTAGCAAGAATGACTACCTTTAAATAATTTAAAAGTGCAGGTTCGCCTGAGTTCAAGGGAACCACGGACAAAATAGAGGCCCAGACATGGGTGAAGGAGATAGAGAAGGCGTTTGTTATTACAAACATAGCAGAGGCACAAAAGACTTCTTTTGCGGCCTACATGACGAATGGGGAAGCCAACTTTTGGTGGGAGGCTCACCAGGGGTGGGGCTAGAGTTGATGCTATTACGTGGGAACAATTCAAGAAGGTTTTCTTCGAGAACTACTTTCCTACTAGCATGCAGGGGCATGAGGGGAGGATGGAGATTAAGTTCCTAGAACTTAAACAAGGGGACATGACGGTTCCCCAATATGCGGCCAAATTCAATGAATTGGCAAGGTTTACTCCACACCAAGTGGACACTAAGGAGAGGAAGGCTCGTAGGTTTGAGCAGGGGTTGAAACCTTGGCTTTATAGTAAGATTTTTGTTTTCCAGAGTGCTTCCTACGGGACCATTCTGGAGAAGGCAATTATCGTGGAGGGTGGTAGTGAGGCGTTGACCCAATACCAGAAAGAGAGAAAGAATAAGAGCTAGGGAGAGGGAAGATCCAAGGCGGAGGGAGCCAGTGGAAGTGGCAACATGCCAAAGAAGAAGAGCTTTAACTCTGGGAATACTAGAGTGAAACAAGGGGATCCTAAGCGTAGGATCGAATCATGTAAGAGATGCAGAAAGAATCATCGGGGAGTCTATTTGATGGGGAAGTCAGTTTGTTACAAATGTGGGCAAGAGGGGCATATATCACCCAATTACCCTAATCCTAAGAAGAACCAGGGATGTTTTGTTTGTGGGTCGATGGACCACATTGCAAGAAATTACCCGAATAAGGGAAATGAGGGTAGCAAGGGTGCTAGTAGTGGTAAGTTAGCCATTACTGGACCAACACCATTTTTAGTAGAGCCACAGTCTGTACTTTTAATATGACTGTCCAAGATGCGATTACATCAGCAGATATAGTAGCAGGTATCATTCCAGTCAATGAAATAAATGCTTATGTGTTATTTGACTCGGTTGCTACTTGTTCTTTTATAGCATGTGAATTTGCTAAGCGATTAAGTTTACTCCCAGAAAGATTAGAAATACCTTTAAACGTTAAGGTAGCAAATGAAGAGATAATTTCCATTGAATACATTCATAGGAATTGCTGCATAGATATTAGAGGTAACAAATTATCGGTAGATTTAGTACCGATAAAGTTGAGGGAATTTGATGTAATTCTCGGTATGGATTGGTTGATTAACCATAAGGCTATAATTGATTGTCATAGGAGAAGTGTGAACCTTCGGCTTTCTAAGAAAACCAAGGTAGTGTTCTACGGTAGTAAATCACCGAGACGCTCTGGTTGTCTAACCATGACACAAGCTAGGAAGATGTTAAAGAAGGGGTGTATAGGATACCTGTGTCGTGTTGTGGATACCCAAAGAGTGAAAACATCATTGGAACATGTTAGTTCCTAGTTGGCACAATAGTTATCTAGAAGGGGGTGGGGGGGGGGTTGAATAGATATTTAAAAAACCTTTTCGTTTTAAACTTGTTCATTGATGATGATGAAAACTTAGCGGAATTAATGTTTGTTTTAATCTCCTTTACGAAGTAGTGGAGTTATGATAGTGAGGCAGTTGTAGCAGTTATGGCATATATAGCAGTTATCTTATGAAAGTAAAAGACACAGTTGTTTTAAGTGGTTCAGAGAACTTAAAGCTCCTAGTCCACTCTTCTACTCCTCGAGTAGGAAATCCACTAAAGATGTCTTTAACAACTTACAATCACACGATTCCTTCTAGACCCGGTGATCCTAGGAACTTCTTGATTCACTCTTGAACACCTCAAGTCCAATGAGACTTGGCTCTCTTATAGTTCACTTAGAACTCTTCAAGTCTAGTAGACTTGGTACTCTTCTTTAGTTGATTGGTAGATGTTGAGTTCTTGATGGTTGCTACTCAGTTGCTGTTTAAGCACTTTGTCGACGTCAGGATTTTTGGGTGTCCCTTTCCGTTACTTGTTCTTTGGTGTTCTCATTTTAGGTGAGATTTGTTTGAAAAAAACAAGTAAAAAAGGTCCAACGTGTATAATGTCGAGGATGGGACTGTTAAGAGTCGCCAGTTGGTTTTTTAAATGGTTGTACCAACACAACCGAGAAAAGGTTTGCACATTGACCCAATGATGTGACACTGATATACGGGTCGGTGAAACCGAGATTCGTTTAGGGTCCGGGGACTTGGTTATGTGGGGGAAGGTGTTAGGCACCCCCCGACATCCGTGTTACCACGGTGACCGCCTCTTTTCAAGAAACTATTATCCGAAAAATGCGTGTGTGTGAGTCGATGTCTTTGTCATATATGGAAGTTGTGCGAGGCCTCGTTCGAACCTATATACACAGGTTTGCATTTATGTAAAAATTCGGTTTTTAGCAAGATATAGCGGTGATATTTTATAAAGAGGTTTTTCAAACCACGATGCTCAATAGGAATTGAGACCTTTTACACTCCAATTTTTATTAAGTGATCGGCTGGATTGATTTTATTTGATGGATGCGAGGCATCCGTATGAAAATAATGTACATAAATAATGCCGATTTCCTCGTGGGTATGGAAACCATCTGAGGAAATTTAGACATCATTGAATAATTTACAAGTCGCTACAATTTGAAAAATGTCCATCACGGGAACCGAATCTAGATCCAATGGGATGAATCTTTGATCACATGATTCTTAGGCGCACAAAATGTTGCAATTTGTATAAAAGCAATAAGTAGGTATATATATAAAAGCGGTAAATATATATATACAGACATGATCACCAACCACGAAGCACCTCCATAGGGGATCAGAAATGTAAATAAAGTTGTAAAGCGTTCAACTGCCACGAAGAAAACTCAGGTAGGGCGAAAACATATATATATATATATATATATATATATATATATATATATATATATATATATATATATATATAAGCGAGTAAATGCACCGCATCAAGTTCAGGCTCATCGAACAAAGTCCGACACATAGTTGATATATATATAAAAGCGAATAAATGCACCAGACCAAAGTCTAAGCTCATCGAACAAAGTCTGACACATAGTTAATATATATAAGAATATATATATATATATATATATATTAAAGCGATGGCGCTCCTGAATCAAGTTCAGGCTCAATCGAGACATAACTCGATAATGTTAGTCAATATATATGTAAATATATATATATATATATATATATATATATATATACAGATTGAAATGAAACCACGGACCGAAGTCCGGGCAAAAGCAAGCAACACGACTCTCAACGTGTAGAAGGGTCTGTGCAAAGATGAAGAGAGAGACTCTAAAGTGTGTGAGAAGGCTTACAGCTGACTGCTAAAAAAGGCTTCTATATCTTTGGAGTGGGTAAACACTGGGCTTTTGTGGGTACAAAAGAGGCTATATATGAGCTCACAGGTGTTTGAAAGTGGGAAATACACTGTATGGGCGAGTGAAGAGCGAATTGTGCATGGTTTCCCCGTCTTTTTTCTCTTAAAAATTAGCACCCCAAGCCCACTATTTATAGGCATATGAGCCATAGGTGTACTTGCAGCTGAGTCGTAGGTGTACCAGAGGTGGGTCGGGTCATCCCGGGTTTGTCGGGTCGGGTCGTCTCGAAGTACGTGCACTCAGACACTGTAGTGTCCACTCGGATTTTGAGAAGTGCAATCCGGGCATCCGTTTTGAGTTATATAGGACCTATTTTGGACTGCCGTTGTCGAGATTTGTACGATGGCATGGGATTAGAGTTTGTACGAAGTCATTGAAGATGGGACGATGCCCTATGGTCTTCAAGCTTCAACTTTCCTCCGTTACCCCGCACAGTAGTAACTCGGGATTGGTTAGCCTTGTGGGACATCATTGCATAGAGACGTGACGTGGCATCGTGTTGGACGAGATGATGATGTTTCCCTCCCCGTGTTATCACGGATTGGATTAATAAAGCAGACGTTGCTCCGACTTCGCTGAGATTGGACTGCTGCAATTGTTGAAGGTCCTCATTGTCGTCTTTATGGTGTGCCTGTCTTCCCGATGTTATTGCTAGGTTGGTACAGTATATCTCGTTGTGATCGCCGAGATTGAAGTTGATGGCATTTGAAACAAGCATTTCTGGGGTTATCTCCAAAACTAAATTCCTTGGGGTTATCACCAAGGTTGGTGGCTATTCCCATAGTTGAGACTGAGACTGGATACCTCGGGGTTATCTCCGAGATTAAACGATCTTCTCCAGTGTGTGTTCCGGTATTGTATCTGCAGGTCTCGGGGTTATATCCGAGGTTGGAACTGTTACTCCCAGAGTGTGATATGGGGTTGATGCTGAACTCCCGGTAGTATCCGGTATGGATTTGGATTGTCTTTCAGGGTTCTCTCTTAAAAGACAAATCCGTCCTCCTGCAAAGTTAGTAACAGTAGTACAAAAAATTTCGAGTGTCTACAGATGTCCCTCTTTATCATACTCATGCATGGCGATGCATGGGTAGGATAAAGAATCCTAGACACTTGAAACGCAACAAGGTAAACATGGTACTATGGATAACAACATGATTCAAATGTATGAGGCATGTGTACGGGGTTGTGGCCCAACATGCTGGGGATGATTGCTGTCTTCCTGTTGTTTCAACTGGGAATTGGTAATACTGACCAGATCTGATGTTTAAGCCGAATCTGTTAGGATGTTGATGTTGGAGTTATCACCAAATTCCCGTGTTTTTGATAATGACTTGATCCTGAAAGGGTACCTCTTATGTGTAAGAGATCTGTGGGGATAAAGCTTGATCTGTTTTAGGATGTGTATAACATATTCCATCATCTATCCTCTTTGATAATGTTGACCTCTCCTAGTTAGTATCGCTAGAATATGTCACGATTACATTGGATTCTTTGATCGCCAACAAAGAAATGCTATCGAGGATGCGACCTTCGTTGGCGATAATGAATCAATGGTTTGAAACATCATGTGGGATATCTTGTCGAGGTTTCTTGACCTTCACGACGATGTGAATCAACTACCGAGATTCGTGAGGAGATTGTCAAGGTTGCTTGACCTTCACGACGATATAGATCAACGAGACATTGCGTTGTGACCCCGTAGAAGTCCATTTGAGAATATGAGCATTGGGTATGAGAACCTCAAATAGCTCTATAGCTCGATAGGTTTATCGCTATCGGTGAAATAGCGTCAAGGTTGCTTGACCTTCATTGATATGTGAGTCAACAATGAGCATCGTTGCTCTACCCCACGGAGATATACGTTGTAACCCGTCGAGGATCTCTTTGGGATGCATGAGTGCGTCACGTGACTACCGAATGGTTCTCAACACTTCGATGGGTTTACCTGCCATCGGCTAAAATAATATCAAGGCTGCTTGACCTTCGTTGATAGAATTGTCAACGGATGAACATGTTGTAACCCCCACTGGGGATCTACGTTGTAACCCCAACGGGGACTCACGTTGTAACCCCCATAGGGGATCTATGTTGTAACCCTCGTCGGGGATCTATGTTGTAACCCCTGTCGGGGACCTACTTAGGGTATTGACCCGTAGTTGGCGGCATCGGACTTGTACGAGGTATTGTCGGATGTGATTTGTTACAAATGGGATCATTGGCAAGGTATACCTTGTGTTCGGGTGACTACCAATGAGTGATGTACAGGTTCATAGTCTCATCTGAGAAGACCAGGATTATATGCTGTTTTGCTCAATCGCATGACATTTTTATTCCTGATTAGATCTTTCTAGCCCGTAAGAACTCCGTTTTAACTCGAATCGGGCCGAAATGGGAGGGTGAGACCCACATAAAGGAGCCAAGTGCACACTTTCTGTTAGTAGAGTGAGCTGCGGACGAGCGTGGATGATAAATCCTGCGACTTTGCCTTCAAGAAGTTCATTTCTAACTCACTTTGCTTAGAAAAAATCGCGAGCCTTCTTCAGATCTGCTAAGTTCGGGCTGCTTTCTGTAAATTCTATCACCGTCTGAGTGTTCTACACTATCACAGTAGCGATATACATGTATTTTTTCCGGTTTACATCGGTTAGATTGTGAGATATTGCACGAAATGCATCTAAACACATAGTAGTGATTATGTATGCACAAATGACTTGATAAAAAAATATTCAACATAGTAAATGTTAGTATTAAACAATGCTGAACATAATGATGTGAAAAAATTTGACTTTTGAGACAGTCAAATTGACACCTTTTTCTGCTATTTTTTGGTCCTATTTGAGGTACAATGAGCAAAAGGTAGAAAGATAAAATACACCTAGCATTGAGGTTGGCCTTATGCATGATGATTTTGATTTTTAATGCATATATTAGGTATATGACTTTGGGACAGGTGTCTTCTTGAATGGCCACCTAGACATACACAATAATGCATGTGGATAGTCCTATTTTCAAAGGGGACTATGGCGAAATTTTTCCAAATGTAGGCATTGGGTAGTCATGCATTTTAACTCTATTATATGTTAAAGTAAATGTATGCATGCATATAGTCATAGATGCATTTAAAAAGCTCCAGGTAAGGAAATACCACACCCTTTCTGAGGTGATTTCGAGACTTATTGTCCAGATATTGATGGATCCGGATCAGCCAAGCAGTTCTTACAGGACCGCTTCTAGCGTACGACGGAGGGCTTCTGAAGTGCCTCGTCCCTATTCTGTCAGACAGCCTCGTCGGTTGGTGGAGGCTATGATACGTCCTGTCTAGGTAGATGTTTAAGACGTCAAGGACGAGGAGGCAGATATTGAGGATCCTACTCCTGCTGCATCTATCCCTCGCAGGGAACTCCCAAGCATTCAGGTGGTGAACCCAGAGTTGCTGTGTGATTTGGGCAGACATCCATCGATGTACTTGCATGCTAACGAGGTATGGCGTTAGACTTTATCTTCCTTCTTTCCTATTGATAAGGATTAAAGGGTTCTAATGTTGATCTACGTTTCATGCAGGTTCCAGGTTTTACATAGCCTCGGGGGAACTAGTTTAGCATCCACTCCATGTACTAGGCACTTCATCCTGACTATAGAGCAGTAGTGCGTGAGTGGGGATTTGGGGCATTTTTCTCCATCCTTCCTCGTCGTTGTCCCTGGGGTTACCTCAGGGCATTGTCTGAGCGATGGTTTCATCAGACTCAGTCACTCCGCTTGCTGGATTGCGAGGTGATGATGACACCTATGGATTGGCGATTTATCACAAGTATGGAGTTTGGAGGGGAGCCAGTGCCTTGCATGTCGAATATTACCCCTACTACCGTCAGATCCATATTAAGAGTTTCGACGGAAGCGCTCAAAGGCAGGACTATCCGTTCAGGTCCTTTGAGTGTAGATGTTATGAGTGAGCTATTGAGTGAGCCCATGCCTGATGATGTCAGGATCAGGGATCGCGTTCTGTGGCGATTGTTCCTGATGATCATTCAAGGCTACTTCATAGCAGATAACTCTTCCACGGTATCTTTTGTTTTGGTCAGTGCCATACGCGATGTGGACCATATAGGGGAGTATGATTGGGCCTCTTACACCTTTACCTATTTCCTCTGGGGCATGCGTCTGCGCTCACAGGGGTTTGACCGAGGCTTGGCTAGGATTTTACCCGTTTCTGCTGGTGAGTATTTCTCTTGTCTTTTCCCATTCTGAGTTAAGAATGTTTCTTGATAGCGAGATGTTTTGCCATTGTGTTGGTAGTTTTGGGCTATAGAGGGCTCCCATGTTTGCGTCCCATGAGTGTGTTAGGCTTAGATACCTATCCACGAGGGCGACGATGGCACCATTCTATTTTGCCGAGAGGTCCACATGTCTGAGGGCTTCGCTCCTTTGTCAGTATCATGTTGGATTTCTTGACGGTGATGCCATCACATGGCTTCCATACTCGGGGATCATTTGACCATCGGTTTTGAGGATGGACACCCTACTGGAGTAGAGTATTTGATTTCCACCTTGAGATTTCCTCTCTTCACAGATGGAGGCTGGGAGCTCTATTTAGGAGAGCGTGCTATTAGGAGCACCACAGGGGAGATTCGTATACCGATCTTGCCTCCTGTCAGGCGTCATTGGCCTCTGTCACAGTCACCCGTCACTGATATTCCATTGTTGGAAGTTGACGGTTTTGATTTATCCGAGGGTCCATGTACTCAGGAGATATTCCACTGTTGGTGGCTCCCTCGCACTATTGGGGCCCAGTCCCGTGCCACACAGTTTATGGGGGACATGGTTCTAGGATCTTTGATGATGACGGATTGGGTGGCTTGTGTCCGAACTCTGACTTATCTGACCCAGATTGATAGTTTGACCGACAGTTGGACCCGAGCACATGTATTTATTCCGGCATTTGGGGCGAGAGATCCAAGAGAGGCGAGTCATTTGTTCCTTCAGGCTCGGTCTTGGCCCCTCGAACGACCCATTTGGTTTTGCCGGTATGAGATCCTCCTCTTTATAGGCTGACATCCTGTTGATAGAGATCCGGTGACTCGGGAGGAGTTACACCAGTGTGAGCAGGATTGAGGATGTGGACATCGAGACCTGGTCTTCTTCTGATGTGTATTCTCGTTATATCTTTTGATAGGCCTCTGTTAGATATTGGGTGGTTGTTCCCCATTCTCGCTATATCTTTTGATAGGCCTCTGTTAGTAGTAGGGCGATATGCCCCCCATTTTCATGTATTTGTAGTTTGTATAGAGCGGATGTATTAGATGATGATATATTTAGGAATGTATGAACCATTTTCATTCCTATATCATATTGCCATCCATTATCTCATTATCATGCATGTATCATATTACGCATATGTATGTATATCAGAAATTCGGCATTGACCCTGGATGGTCTTATGACACGCCCATGTATGATGTCTTCTTGATAGTTAGCCGTATAGATCATACCCCACCGTTAGTGGTGGCATTGGGTATCGATCATGGTATGCGATAACATGTCGACACAGACGGGGTGATTGTAGATCTGTTCTTTGCAAAGACACCATGACCCTTTTGGCATTTCAGGTTCCTGCAGGATTCGTGGACGGGATGATAGAGCATTTGCTACCAGATAGGCAGGTATTCCGTTTTGGCACCCATGAGTTGACTCATACTCTAGAGGAGTATGCACGTTTAACGATGCCGCCCTTAGACAGACCCTGCGTGTACATGGCTTAGGGAGACATGAGTAGATGATTCATGACTCTCACAGGATTGAGGTGTAGAGTAGTGCAGGATGAGCTGACATCTGGCCACGTGATGTCTCAGCGTTTTCTGTATGACAGATTTGGCCCGGAGGATAGCTACTCACGATATTCCGGGGATTTCACCGTGTCAGAGGATCATTGGTGTTTGGCCAAAGTTGATGTACTGATGCTATGTGTACTGTCATACGTGTATATGCCGCGGTATATGGATGAGGTAGATATAGGGGTTATCATGGCTGTGAGAGCTCTCAGGGAGGGTTGTACCATTGTACCTATGATCGTGGCGAGACCTACGATCGACATCTCTTCTTGATACTTACCCATCGAGCGTGTTCTTTGGGGAGTTCGGTTATCTTTGTATGTGTGGTTTATATCACACTTACGACCAGTTGGTACCCTTAGACGGCATGGGTATTGCTTCTCCCATGATGTGGCTCTGTCATACTTCTTTCAGCCATCGGACTGTATAGATGCTCAGTCCTGGTCCGCATTTTTGGCAGATATCAGAGATCTATTTGGCATATTGCTGTGCTCGAGGCTTTGCTCACCATACAGTTTCATTACTCATGCTCCGGGCATGGATTTCCTCCCTTTGGCTGGCTTGAGGGGCGTGACTACTTATAACGCATTTGCCGTAATGTCGCAGTTCGACCAGTTCCAAGATTTTCATCCTTTCGAGGGGGCGACAGGTCAGCGGTCAGCTTCTCGATACCTCTCAGCAGAGGACCGATCTCGTGTATACGCTTACTGGGATCAGCATGAGCTAGCTACTTTTCCTGCCATTCGTCCCGGTTATTCTGCAGAGTACTCCGCATGGATGGAGACAGAGGTTTTATCGGCTGCAGCAGTATTTGTAATACTAGAGAGCGAGTTATACGATATAGAGCTTACGGAGGACATTGATGCCTACATCGAGGAGGAGCCCGCTGCTGGGTTGCCATCATTTCTTCCGGATTCTCCTAGTACCAGTACTTTTGTGATTCAATACTCGGCACAGTACTTAGAGCAGAGTCTTCATCTGATGACCTTTGAGAGAGATCAGATTCGATCTATGATGTTGACTGCTCTTGATGTGAGGGATGCCACCCTATTAGAGAGAGACGAGGCATTGGCTCGTAGAGATCTGCATGTCGTTGAGCGTGATGAGGCCAGTCGACCATAGGCGCGATGATGGTAGTTGAGTGGGATATCGCTATATCTTGCCGGGATGTGGTATCATAGATAATAATCTTCAATGAGGTCCCTACCACCGGTATGATCGCGAGATGATCGCTTATATTGATGAGCATATGGTCATCATGCGGATGGCTCTGATCTATTGGGTGATGTGGATATCCCCACCCGGAGACTACAACTTTACCTCCTTCATCCGAGAGGGACGCCATGTTGGTCTTTGCTAGCTTTCGCATGTACCACGACTTGTAGATGAGCTTTATATTCACACCACGCAGACTAAACTTAGCCATTTTGTCATATACGATTTACATTGTATATATATCAAACAACATTATATATGATGAGGAAATATATTTTTTGGATCACCTTTTAGATATGTCCTGCTATTTGCTTGATATTTTACCTGCTGCTTCAGGGCTTGTGATCTTTATGTATTCTGAATTCCTCTTGGGTGGATGGACATTGAGTTGTCTCTGGATAGTTCAGAATGGATCATCGATCTATGTATCTGTGACGCCCCCAAAATAGGTATACACCACCCACTCTGAGTTGTCAATAAATGGTACAGAAACAACTACAACTTTATTATTACAACAGTAAAACTGTGAGTTTAAATACAAATATTATCTTCTAGACAATATCTATACTCAAATAAATCCTCATCACATTTATTGATACATTATTTTACAAAAATGGTGAGGACTACTAAACAATCCTTTCTAAAACCTTCATTCCATACCCAGGCTAAACTTTCATATATTCTCGCCTCCACGAGAAGAATGGAACAAAAGGAAAAGGTGAGCTCAACTAGCTCGATAAAGAATATTATGACTAAGATAATATACAACAAATTATCGTTAGTCTTCAACGAGGAAAAAATCTAATAGAATACAATAGACAACAAATTTTAAATCAATATTACAATGAAATAATAATTCATTAGAAGAGTTAAGTAGAGAATGCAACTACTATCTTCTATGTATGAATTTAAAAGTTCATCGTCTATCTTTTATCCTGTAACATCAATCCATAAACATCTCGGAATCAAATATTCATCTTTTGCACTCGAGGCGAAGATATTCATCGATTAATCATGTTTCATTTAAACACTGCTTCATCTTTGCACTCTGAGCCAAAGATATTCTTGAAATCATTCATCTTTGCACTTTCTGAGGCCAAAGATATTCAATAATATCATCATTTAAGGTAAAGAGGATGATGAAAAATATTTTTAAAGAAAGCGAATCCGGTGAAACAAAATGACAAGGATTAAGGATTAAGGATTAGTACTTTGTTTTATCCATGTTCAAAAATACCTCAAAATAATCATAGTGGTGTAAAATTCAGAATGATCAAAACATGGATACAATCAAAGCTAGTATCCGAATAGATATTTTTTAGACGAAAAAGAAGAAATTTTATTTTTTAGATGAATAGTCTTGTATCGTGAATAGTCTTAGTATCGTGAATAGTGCCATATATCGTGAATAGTAACTCGACACCAAAAGATAGAAATTCCACAAAAAAAACATTTTCACGCTTCATGAATAGTACTAAGTGAATAGTAACTTTCGTGAATAGTAACTCATGAATAGTAACTTCGTGAATAGTAACTCATGAATAGTAACCCCGACATGAAAAAGTTCTAAATTTGATAAAAGTTCCAACCAATATTTCGACGTAATGATATTGAAAAAATAATATCATTTGAGAAGAAAATAACATCCCTTACCTCAAAGAATCGAAGATTTCCGGAAGGAAAGGTCGGAAGTGATCTTTGAATGAAACTTATCTTGAATAACCACTCTCTCAAAGTATCTAAATACTCACAAAATACGCTCGATAATATAGAGAGAAAGAGAAAACTTTGTTTACGGTGTGATTTTCAATTCTAACTTAGCCCTCTATTTATAGGAAAATGTTAGCCGTAGAAGCGGACTTGACACTGCTACACGATGGCTTTACTCCTTACTATTGCCACCCACCACATTTGAAATAAAATTCAGCACATTTTTCACCAAACCACAAGTGGGGCCCACTCAATTCTAGAATTTTCCACCAAAATCAATTATAACCCTAATTTCTACAATCGGACACCTCTTAAAATTTATAACAAATCATTCGTTCATTTTAACGGTTCAAAATTTGTAGACATATACTCAACTTATATATGTATAACATATCCAAAAATGTAGCGATCCAACGGTCGATTAAAAATTATAACTCTCATGATATATCGTAAAAAATCTTGATTTGATTTTAATACCTCCATTCAAACAAAAATCTTGATAAAACACCTCAACATTAAATCCTTCAATTATAACCACATATAATAAATAAATCCATCATTTATATCCATATCAAATAAATATTTTCTTATCATATAAATCAATAATTAATTATTCCCAAATAATATTATAGAATCACAATTATAATGACCAGTAGGCGGTTCCGGGAAAGAGGGCTTTCGAATAAGGATCTCTCCTTCTTGGCGCGCAATTAGGTGACCAAACCTCTCCTTAGATGTAACTTTCTAGACATTGCCAATAATGTTATCTAATAATATTATTCAAATAATATGAATTATTGATCGATAATGGGAAATCTTTGTGCGTTGACAATTATTGAAGCAATGATAATATAAAATACCAACGCACAATTATTGAATCAATAAAATAAAATCTTGAGCGATAATTCTGTAAACAATTATTGAGTAGTGCCTTCTTACGTAAGGATCAATAATTGATGCAATACTGATGTGTCTTCTTGTTCAACAACGGCGTATTAGTGTGTTTTAACCACCGGGTATTCCAACAATGATAATCTTGGTAACAATTCTGTAGTTATTTTAACCAACTTATATTTGTCGTTTTCTTCATCATAAACTTTTTTCCGTTATGGGGCCCACACATGGTCTGCGCCAGTAAATACGAATATTCCCACAATGCGAATATTCCACGACCAAACGAATATTCCCAAACAATAATGAATATTTTATAACCACTTGCAAATTTTGAAATATTTGCGTATTTAACCCTAACTATCCACATTAATCAAATCAACCCTTACTATTTCTAAATAATAAATAAAGGAAATTCCTTTTTATTTAAAAATTTGAGGGGTCTTACAACCTCCCTCCTTATGAAATTTAGTCCTCGAAATTGGCGTCACGTACTGGTGTTTGAAAAGGTGAGGATACCTCGCTTTCATTTTCGTTTCCAATTCCCAGTCATTTCCTCTATAGCATGATTCCTCCACAAAACTTTAACTTGTGGTATGACCTTTCTTGGCGTAGGACATGCTCCTTCCTATCCATAATCTTGGCAAGTACCTCCTCATACGTTAAGTCTTGGCTATCTCGTCAGGTTCTAACTCTATAACGTGGTTCGGGTCTTTCACATATTCTGAAAATACGGATATGTGAAACACATTATGAACACGAGACATACTTGGAGGTAACGCAAGTCTATAGGCTACATTTCCTACTTCGGTCAAGAATTTGAAATGGACCAATAAATCGTGGATTGAGCTTTCCTCTCTTCCCAAATCTTGTAACTCCTTCCATGGAGCAACTCGTAATAATACATGATCCCCTACACTAAATTCCACGTCCTTTCGATGAAGATCCGCATAACTCTTTTGTCGATCTTGTGCCATTTGTATTATCGTTGTCGAATCATTTGGATCTTTTCGGTGAGTCATATCGTACTAACTCGGGTCCCAACAATGTTGCTTCACCCACCTCATCCCAACATATTGGAGAACGACATTTTCGTCCATATAATGCTTGAATGGAGCCACACCTATACTTGCACGATAAGCTGTTGTTGTAGGAGAATTCCACCATGGTAAATACTTATCCTAACTCGCCCTTGAAGTCTAGGACACGAGTCTTAATAAATCTTTAAGAGTTTGAATAGTCCTCTCGATTGTCCGTCTGTTTGGGGATGGTATGCTTAGAACTAAATCGCAAATCCGTGCCCATAGCTTTTTGCAAAGCTAACCCAAAATCTTGAAGTGAATCTTGGGTCACGATCCGAAACTATGGATACTGAGGCATGCCATGCAACCTCACAATCTCATTTACGTACATACTAGCAAGGCGTTCAAGGAATAAGTCTCCGTATCGGCAAGAAATGAAGCGATTTGGTTAATCTATCAACAATAACCCAAATAAAGATTGATGCCTTGAGAAACCGTAGGAAGAACCGTAATGCTGAAGTCCATGGTAATGTGTTCCCACTTCCATTCCGGAATCTCAAGTGGTTGCAACGGACCCTTAGGTACTAGATGCTCCGCCTTTACGTTGACAAGTTAAACACATTGAGATAAACTTTGCAATCTCTCTCTTCATATTGTTCCACCAAAATGTATGTCGAAGATCACGATACATTTTAGTACTTCCGAGATGGATTGCAAATGGTGTATTGTGTGCCTCCATCATAATCTTGTTCTTCAAATCGAGTCGTTAGGAACACAAAGTCTAGAGTGGACTCAAGTATTCCTTCTTCATCAATTCTCACTTAGGAATAGCTCCTTCTTATACTTTCTTCTTCATACGCATCGGCTCCAAGATTTGGTGGCTTGAGCAACCTTAACTTTTCTATTAAAGTTGGCTCTGTCGTATACTTGACATCATCGCTTTTCGTTCCGCATATGATCTTCTACTCAATAAATACCTACCACGTTAAACTTTACCGGGATGGTATTGAATAGTGTGGTCGTAGTCTTTCAATAGTTCGAGCCAGCGTCATTTGCCGCGTGTTGAGTTCTTTTTGAGTGAAGAAATATTTAAGGCTTTTATGGTGCGAATATATCTCCACTTTCTCCCCATATAGATAGTGCCTCCATATCTTTAGCGTGAAAAGCATTTCTTTGCTAACTCTAGATCATGAGTAGGATAATTCCTCTCATACTCTTTAAGTTGTCATGAGGCATAGGCTATGACTTTCCCACGTTGCATGAGAACACATCCTAACCCTTTGCCTAAAGCATCGTTTGAGATAACAAATCCATCCGAACCGGATGGTATTGTTAGAACAAGTCTTAAAATAAGTCTCCTCTTAAGCTCTTGGAAACTCGTCTCGCATTCTTCATTCCAAAGCGAATTTTGTATCCTTCCGAGTTAGGCGAAGTTAATGGAGTAGCGATTAGAAAAAACCCTTCCACGAATCTCCGATAATAACCACTAAGCCCAAAAAACGCTACGTTTGATTCACAAAGCATGGTTGCTCCCAACTTTGTATTGCTTCAATCTTGGCGGATCAACAGATACTCCATATTTTGACACCACATGCCCAAGAAAGGCTACTTCCTCAAGCGAACTCGCGCATTTCTTCAATTTGGCATATAGTTGGTTTTCACGAAGCCTTTGGAGTACCGACTTCAAATGGTGCTCATGATCTTCACGACTTTTGGAATATATAAGGATGTCATCAATAAAGACAACAACAAAGCCGATCCAAATATTCCTTGAATACTCGGTTCATCATATCCATGAAAGCCATGGGAGCATTAGTTAGTCCGAAAGACATGACTAAGAATTCATAATGCCCATCCGAGTTTACAAGGCGGTCTTTGGAATATCCTCGATTCTAATCTTGGTGATGATATCCGAGCGAAGATCGATTTTTGAAAAGAATTGTGCCCTTACAATTTGGTCAAACAAGTCATCAATACGAGGTGAGGATACCTATTCTTGATGGTGACATGGTTCAATTCCCGATAGTCGATACTGAAGTCGCATACTTCGTCTTTCTTCTTTACTGAATAAAAAGCAGGAGCACCCCAAGGAGATGTACTAGGGCCAGATGAAACCGATGTCCAACAATTCCTATAGTTGGACCTTTAACTCCGAAGTTCAATAGGAGCCATTCGATATGGGGTTTTAGAAATGGGCTTGTATGCGTTCAAGATCAATAAAGAATTCAACTTCACGTTACGGGGTGGTAGGGAAGTTCTTCTGAAATCGTCGGGAAAGTCGATAACAACAGAATATTATTCAAATTTGGCGTGTCTTTATTCAAATCCATAACATGGGCTAAGAAAGCTTGACATCCGTTTTTCAATAAGCGAATAGCTTTATGATTAGATATGATAGTGATTGATTTTAATGGTTTAGTTGCTTGAATTAAATACAACGGGTTGGTTAGGAATATGAAAACTAACAACCTTACAAAAACAATCAATTTTGGCATGATGAGTAGTTAACCAATCAATTCCTAAAATCACATCAAAAGCAAGTATCTTTAAAGAGATAAGGTCAACAGTAAGGTAATGGTGCCAACTTGAATCAAACAATATTTATAAGCGAGTGGATGTGATGAAAGTTTCTCTAACGGAGTTTTCCACGGATAGGTCAAAGTCTAATTTCTTGGTCAAGTTCAAGCGTTGAGCGCATGAGCAAGAGAGATAAAAGAATGGGTAGAAACGGGTATCTAATAAGGTATAAACTTCATGAAGAATTATAATTAACTAACCCATGCTAACCGTTCGGGTTCCTCACTTGTTGGGAAGTCGCGACAACCGCTCTCCTTTGAACTACTACGGTTTTGACTTATGCAGGGTAGCATTTGGTGTCGTTACTATCGTTGGAATTGACTTTTCTATAGGGCATATTCCACCTTCAAGCTCGCTTCATCGTACTCTGATTCATGATCTGAATCATCAATCTTCGATCCATATCGAATTGAGATTGGCCGCTTCTGTCTGAGGTAATTTAAAACTTCGATATTGGGTTCTTCGATTCTTGTCCAAAAAGAGAAATGTATATCATCTATTTTAACCTTTTTTGGATCGGACGTCTCTTTCTACTATATCAACATGTCGTTATGCGGCTTTTACCAACGCATCCTTCATTCTCACTCGTTCGGTTGTTTCTTCTTTGGTGATCCTTGATATTTGAATTCTCGATTCCGACTTTAATATCTTACCCTCTCGCCAAAGCGTGATTTTGTTCGAGCATCATATATCGGGTAACACAATTTTGAATTGTTGTTTCTCTTTGTTCCGACAAACTTGCGGTTCTTCAACTTTGTTCTTCTATCTCACGAATACGATCTCGTAGTTCTACATTTTGATCAAAAATTTCTTCTAATAAATTCTCCTCGGGTTCCTCTTCTTCCTCACTCTCAAATTTGCTACCTCTGCGATTAGCTCGGGTGCAACTATTAATTCTTCCCTCACCACATGGATATCTCTAATTCCTTCTTAAGCTTGATATTACATTATCACGGTTGGTGATTAGAGGTATATCCACGGTCTCATTCACTCCATTGTTAATATTCTCGATCGACATTCTCAAATCTTTATAAATAAAACAAGGGTTAATTAAGGAAATCAATATATCACATAATATCCTATATCTTGACCAACTAACAAATAAGCTTAGGTAGGACACACTAGCGAAGGATTTACTCGTCTCTCCCTCCTAGTTCTATTCCCAGATCTCATGGAGATCATATCCTAAGCTACGATACCAACCATGGCGCCCCCAAAATAGGTATACACCACCCACTTACGAGTTGTCAATACATGATACGAAACAACTACAACTTTATTATTACAACGGTAAAAACTGTGAGTTTAAATACAAATATTATCTTCTAGACAATATCTATACTCAAATAAATCCTCATCACATTTATTGATACATTATTTTACAAAAATGGTGAGGACTACTAAACAATCCTTTCTAAAACCTTCATTCCATACCCAGACTTCATACTCGCTATATTCTAGCCTCACGAGAGAAGAATGGAACAAAAAGGAAAAGGGTGAGCTCAACTAGCTCGATAAAGAATATTATGACTAAGATAATATACAACAAATTATCGTTAGTCTTCAACAGGGAAAATCTAATAGAATCTGATAGGCAACAAATTTTAAATCAATATTACATGAATGAAATAATAATTCATTAGAAGAGTTAAGTAGAGAATGCAACTACTATCTTCTATGTATGAATTTAAAAGTTCATCGTCTATCTTTTATCCACCTTAACATCAATCCATAAACATCTGGAATCAAATATTCATCTTTTACTCTGAGGCGAAGATATTCATCGATTGGTCATATTCATTTAAACACTGCTCATCTTTTTGCTACTCTGGGCCAAAGATATTCTTGAAATCATTCATCTTTGCACTATACTGGGCCAAAGATATTCAATAATATCATCATTTAAGATGAGGATGATGAAAAATATTTTTAAAGAAAGAATCCGATTGAAACAAAATGACAAGGATTAAGGATTAAGGATTAGTACTTTGTTTTATCCATGTTCAAAAATACCTCAAAATAATCATAGTGGTGTAAAATTCAAGAATGATCAAAACATGGATACAATCAAAGCTAGTATCCGAATAGATATTTTGGACGAAAAAGAAGAAATTTTATTTTTCGATGAATAGTCTTAGTATCGTGAATAGTCTTGAGTATCGTGAATAATAACTCAGAGCACCAAAAGATAGAAATTCCACAAAAAAAAACATTTTCACGCTTCATGAATAGTACTCGTGAATAGTAACTTCGTGAATAGTAACTCATGAATAGTAACTTCGTGAATAGTAACTCATGAATAGTAACCCAGAGCATGAAAAAGTTCCAAATTTGATAAAAAGTTCCAACCAATATTTGACGTAATGATATTGAAGAAATAATATCATTTGAGAAGAAAATAACATCCCTTACCTCGAAAAATTAGTACTTGGGAAGGAAAGGTCGGAAGTGATCTTTGAATGAAACTTGTCTTTGACAACAACTCTCAAAGTATCTAAATACTCACAAAATACGCTCGATAATATAGAGAGAAAGAGAAAACTTTGTTTACGGTGTGATTTTCAATTCTAACTTAGCCCTCTATTTATAGGAAAATGTTAGCCGTAAAAGCAGACTTGACCTTTGCTACACGATGGCTTTACACTGCTACTATTGCCACCCACCACATTTGAAATAAAATTCAGCACATTTTTTCACCAACCACAAGTGGGGCCCACTCAATTCTAGAATTTTCCACCAAAATCAATTATAACCCTAATTTACAATCAGACACCTCTTAAAATTTATAACAAATCATTAGTTCATTTTTAACGGTTCAAAATTTGTAGACATATACTCAACTTATATATGTATAACATATCCAAAAATCATAGCGATCCAATTTCGGTCAGATTAAAAATTATAACTCACATAATATATCGTAAAAATACCGATTTGATTTTTAATACCTCCATTCAGAAAAAATAATCTTGATAAAACACCTCAACATTAAATCCTTCAATTATAACCACATATAATAAATAAATCCATCATTTATATCCATATCAAATAAATATTTTCTTATCATATAAATCAATAATTAATTATTCCCAAATAATATTATAGAATCACAATATTATGATGACGAGGCGGTTCGAGGAAGAGGGGCTTTCCAATAAGGATCTCTCCTTCTTGGCGCCGCAATTAGGTGACCAAACCTCTCCTTAGACGAACTTTCTAGACATTGCCAATAATGTTATCTAATAATATTATTCAAATAATATGAATTATTGATCGATAATGGGAAATCTTTGTGCGTTGACAATTATTGAAACAATGATAATATATAAATACCAACGCTTGACAATTATTGAATCAATAAAATAAAATCTTTGAGCGATAATTACATGTAACAATTATTGAGTAGTGCCTTCTTACGTTAGGATCAATAATTGATGCAATACTGTGTCTACTATTCAACAACACGTATTAGTGTGTTTTAACCACCGGGTATTCCAACGATGATTACTTGGTAACAATTCGCCAATTATTTTTAACCAACTTATATTTGTCGTTTTCTTCATCCAATCGCTTTTCCAAGTTATGGGGCCCACACATGGCTTCGGCTTGGTCGTGCGAATATTCTCAAGCGATCAGAATATTCCACGACCAACGAATATTCCCAAACAATAATGAATATTTTATAACCACTTGCTTATTTTGAAATATTTGCGTATTTAACCCTTAACTATCCACATTAATCAAATCAACCCTTACTATTTCAAAATAATAAATAAAGGAAATTCCTTTTTATTTAAAAAATTTCGGGGTCTTACAGTATCCTTACCATCTTTAGTTTCTTGGGACTTGTTTCTGGATGGAAATGTGGAGAGGAGTGTGGCTTTCCTCTCTGAGATTGACCGCACACAGATGGTCGCCAGTACTTCTATTTAGGAGAAGCCTAGTTAATTCCATCTCTTATGATTTGGCGTTGCTCTTCGAGGTATGACCGCAGCTTAGATGGTCGCCGAATCTCCTATTTGGGAGGAGTTCAGGTAATTCCATCCCTTTGGTCTGAAAGCCAAATGAAATATAGAGGATTTGAAAGAGAATCCTAGTACCAATTGATAAAGGTTTGTGTTTTAGTAGGGGGTGAGACCGCACCATGAATGGCTGCCTACGTATTCCTATTGAAGAGGAGATCAGGTCTACATAGTTCGAACCTGGTGTAAGAGGTTCACCGCTGTATATGGCTGACATGGTGTAGGAATGTTTTTGGTTGTTTTTGTTTTATGTAAGGGCAGAAATGCTTTTGTTGTTTTTGTTTTATTGCGTAGGGCCATATAAAATGGTTGCCCTACGTACTCTATTGAAGAGAGATCGGTCGACGTAGTTCAGCCCATGAGGCGAGAAGAAAAGCGTAATCCATGTGCGGTCAGTCTGCGGGGAGAGAAAGGTTTTAATCTAGGTTGAGGATAAACTATAGGTGAAAAGTTTGATCCAAATCGTGGCCAAACTATAAACGCAAGAGGTTCAATCCGCAGGGGGGATGACCTAAATTGTATGAGCGCGAAGGAGAAAGCCAGGCTGCTGGCTTGAAGAGTACCTTTCCCTGAGGGGCAAAGTGTAGAAAAGTTGTATGTGGTAAAGGGTTAACGAATCGGAATGACTAGTGACCTGATGATGATGCAGCAGGGTGTTTGCTGGTCACTTCAGACATAATACCGTTTCATGGTGTCTGAGTTGATGAGTTGTGGAAATTCATCGCCGTCCATTTCTTGCAATCTAAGAGCGCCTCCTGTCAATACTTTCATGACAATAAACGAGCCTTCCCAGTTAGGAGCGAATTTTCCTTTTGCCTGATCTTGGTTGTCAAGAATCTTCTTCAAAACCTAGTCATGTTGTTTAAATTGTCGTAGCCGGACTTTTTTGTTGTAGGATTGGGCGATCCTTTGTTGATATAACTGACCATGGAAGATAGTCGCGGTTCGCCTTTCGTCTATTAGAGACAATTGGTGATACCTGTCTTGTACCCATTGGTCTTCATCTAGCTGAGCGTCGATCAACACTCTGCGAGATTCCATCTCAACTTCTATGGGGAGCACTACTTCCATCCCATAGGTTAAAGCGTAGGGGGTTGCCCTAGTGGTTCTGTTGGCTAACAGAGTCAGAGGCAATAGGTCAGGCCAATCTTTGTGGTTGGCGGACATCTTTTGCATAATCTTCTTGATGTTTATGTTAGCCGCTT
Source organism: Panax quinquefolius (assembly GCA_020205615.1). Lineage (NCBI taxonomy): Eukaryota > Viridiplantae > Streptophyta > Magnoliopsida > Apiales > Araliaceae > Panax > Panax quinquefolius. The sequence goes on along the minus strand of CM035167.1, from coordinate 74,841,071 downwards.
CAACAGTACCGTTCATCTTCGGACGATAGATGATAGAGTTAAGATGTTTGATATAGAATTTACTGCATAACTCCTCCATCATTTTGTTGTTGAGGTTCTTGGTATTGTCTGACACAATTACCTCTGGTTGTCCATATCGACAAACGACATTATTTCTGATGAAAGCAGTGATGACTTCTTTAGTGACCCTGGGGAAGGAGGCTGCTTCTACCCACTTGGTGAAGTAGTCGATCATGGTGAAGATAAATCGTTGACCATTACTGGCTTTAGGCTCGATGGGCCCGATAATGTCCATTCCCCACATTGAAAAAGGCCAAGGCGAACTCATATTGTGGAGTTCCCGTGGAGGGGCGTGTATAACATTCCCATGAATCTGGCACTGATAGCATCTTTTGACGTGGTCATTGCAATCAGCCTTGAGAGATAGCCAATAGTGTCCCGTCCTGAGGACTTTCTTGACAAGGAAGGGGCCACTCATGTGGTTGCCATAGACTCCACCATGGATTTCATCCATAAGCCTTTGGGCTTGATCTTTGTCTAGACACCTGAGGAGACCTAGTCGATGGATCCGCCTTTTCTCAGTCAGGCTCGCCTCAGCGAGTGTAGATCCCTCTCGTAGATATTCCTTGATATGCTGATACCAAGGAGGTTGGATGGGAGGTAGCTCATCCGAAACTTCTCCAATGTAATTTCCATAGGCTGGGGCCTTGTTCAGGGAAATTGTGACGCTTGGCAAGTGTTCCTTATCTGATATTGGAATCAAGGAGTCCAAAGTTTCTAATGCATCCGCGAAATCATTCCTATTATGAGGAACATGCAGAAAGGAGATTTCTTCGAACTCCAAAGCCATCTTTAAAACCTACCGATGATAAGGCAGCAAAAGTAGCTCCTTGGTTTGATAGATTCCGGTGGATTGTCTGATTACCAACTCCGAATCTCCAAGGATAAGAAATTTGATGCCCATTGAACGGGCAAGTTTTAGCCCCATGAGACAGCCTTCATACTCAGCCGTATTGTTGGTGATGACAAACTATAATTTGACGGCAACGGGATACTGCTCCCCCGTACCAAATACTAGAACTGCTCCCGCTCCAGAACCTTCCATATAAACAGCTCCATCAAAATACATCTTCCATGATTGGTGCGTATCGTACTGATGGTGTTGCTGCACTGTCATTACTCCTTCATCAGGGAAATATGTTTCCAAGGGTTTGAAATCCCCTAAAGGTGAGACGGCTAGTTGATCTACGATTCTTTGACCTTTGATGGACTTTTGAGTCACATATACGATGTCAAATTGTTGTAGGATCAACTGCCATCTGGACAGCCAAAAATTTAACATGGGATTATTGAACACGTACTTGAGAGGATCCACGCGGGATATGAGATGGGTTGTGTGACCATGGAGGTAGTGCTGTAACCTCATGGAAGCCCATGCTAAAGCACAACACGTCTTTTCGATCAGCGTGTACTTGTGTTCACTGCTACTGAACCTTTTACTGAGGTAATAGATAGCTCGTTCTTAACCTCAATAGTCTTTCTATCCTAGCATGCAGCATATGGCATTGTCACTTACGGACAGATACATGAACAGGGGACTATCGTCCCTGGGTGGTACCAAGACAGGAGCTTTGACTAGCTGTTTCTTGATTGTAAGGAAGGTATTCTGGCACTCATCATTCCATTTCATGGAGGAGTTCTTCCTTAATAGCTTGAAGATTGGCTCACAGGTTGCTGTGAGTTGGGAGATAAACCTGTTGATGACGTTGATTCTTCCCAAAAATCCCCGTATTTCATTCTCTGTCTGAGGAATGGGCATTTTAGTGATGGCTTAGATTTTGGCAGGATCCAGCTCTATCCCTTTGTGGCTGACTAAAAATCCTAGCAACTTGCCTGATTTGACGCCAAAGGCGCACTTAGCTGGATTCAACTTCAAGTTGTACTTACGCAACCTGTTGAACAACTTTCTAAGATGGTCTAGATGGTCATCCTCCTTCTGGGACTTGACAATGATGTAATCCACGTAGATCTCAATCTCTTTATGCATTAAGTCGTGGAAAAGAGCCATCATAGCTCGTTGATAGGTAGCTCCGGCATTTATGAGGCCGAATGACAACCGTCTATAGCAAAAAGTTCCCGAAGGAGCGATGAAAGCAGTCTTCTCACGATCTTCCTCGGCAACCATGATCTGATGGTACACCACAAAGCAATCAGCAAAGGAGTATATGTCGTATTGCGCAGTATTGTCAATGAGAATGTGGATAAATGGCACGGGAAAGCTCTCTTTTAAGCAAGCTTTATTCAAGTCCCGATAATCCACGCAAACTCGCACCTTCCCTCCGAGTTTTAGATGCAGTATCGCGATGTTGGATATCCACTCAGGATATGTAGACACCATGATGATGCCAGCTTGAAATTGTTTCACAATTTCTTCTTTCACCTTTAAACTCCACTCAAGTTTCAATCGCCTGAGTTTCTGTTTGACTGGCTTAAATCCCTCTTTAATGGGAAGGCGATGAAGGACAATGTCAGTGGACAAACCTACCATATCTTCATGAGACCATGCAAACACGTCCTGGAATTGGGTCAATAACGTAACCATGTCATTCCGTTAGTTTGGGGTAAGGTCTGAACCAATCTGGATTAACTTAGGGCTTTCTAAGGTTCCGAGATTGAAAGAAGTGGTTTGATTAAGGTTGGGTTTGGGTTTGTCTTTGACCCATTCTTGAATTTTTGGATGCACCTCAATGTCATCCGGTATATCCATCAAGGCTGAATTCATCTCTACATCAAAGGTACAATCTTTGTGTAGGAGAGGCATCGTATCCGCAAGTATAGGCACATCTAAATTCAGAGTCCTAAAACAAAATATGCTTTCACTTAGTATATATGAAATGTGTTGATCATACGGTGTTAGCATATCTTGGCAAAATAAACTATTATCTTGTCTGAAAAAAAGTAAGCGTTATTATATCTACTGAGGCGAAAGAGTTTACCGCTTTACCTCGTCGACCAAAGCAGAATCTTTGTCCCCAATTAGCAAGGGTAAAGTCCGAGGTGGACCGCATGATGATGGAGGATTGTCATCATCCTCCTTATCCCGAATGATGGCCATTATGTCGTGGCAATCATCGTGCAGGGTGTATTTGTTGGTATGTTCATCATGAACAATGATGCGTATACCGGACATCATCTGTATGACGTCTTGCTTGATTCTTCGTTCCTCTTCTTCCACTGCCGGATTTGGAACAAGACTTCTTTCCCCTTCACCGGTGCCGTCTTGGGACATAACATAGAAATTACATTGGCTGGCACCTTTACGGGAGGTTGTGCAGACTTAGATTTTGAAGGCGAAGCCAAACGCCACATGGTTGAAGTTGAGGGAATCTGTTGATGCTTATGAGGATTCCTGTGACTAGAACTGGCAGAATAGCCTAGCCCAGCTGTTCCAGCTTGCCTGGTTAAGTGGATTGGATACATGATACCCTGGCAATCTTTACCCAACCCTTGTCCCGGCTTATGACCCAATGACATCATTTCTTGAGTGGCCGACATTACTTCGGCAAAAATTTTAGGTTCGGGCAATGGTGCTCCAATAGCATGGTATTGGGTGTTGCTTATTCCCAAAGCATTAAAACTGACTAGTTCCATATCAGCATTGGCATTGATGAATGGCATGTCTCCATGCTGAGGAATCTCCGGTTCAGCATTGACTGTAACCAGGCTATTGTTGATGATGTATTTCAACTGTTGGTGAAGAGTGGAGGGGACTGCCCCAGCCATATGAATCCATGGTCGTCCCAATAGTAGGTTGTATCCCGAATCTATCTTGAGCACATGGAAGGATACGCAGAATGTGTGAGGACCAATTTTAATTGGCAGCTCAATTACTCCGACCGAGTTACGGCGGGCTCCATCAAAAGCTTTGATGATAGTATGGCTACTCCGAATTCGGTTAAGATTGATGTTCATCTTCACCAAGGTAGCATATGGGCAGATATTCAGGGAGGAACCTCCATCTATTAAGACTCCTGCTACCATATATCCGGAGGACAAGATCGCAATGTGTAATGGTTTGCAATGACCGGTCCCTTCGGGCGGTATGTCATCATCAGTGAAGGATATCACATTGTTGTTGAAAATGTGATCAACCATATGTTAAAATTTTTCCGTATCCACTGATGTCGGGAGATAGGCTTATTCCAAAACCTTTAACAAGACCTTCCGGTGATTCTCGGAGGTTAGGACCAAGTCCAAAATCTATATTTGTTGTGGAGCTTCTTTCAAGCTTAAAACCACTGCAGCTTCGTTATGACCCATAGCACGGAGGAATTTCTCAATCTTCTGCATGGGTATTTTCCCCTTCGATTTGGTGGTAGACTTCATCACTCGATGGGGAAGATATAGTGGATTTTACTTCGACCCTGCAGCAGTTGTATGTGAGGTGGATCCTTCACCTTCTCCATAATTCCACAATCGTGCGTGAAGCTAAAAATAGGATATTGTGCTTGTGCATTTGCGGCAAGTTGATTGTCTCGGGAGCGGCCACTTTCAAAGGATTGTTTCCTCCCTTGAGTTGAATTATTAGCATTGTGAGTAAGGCATTAATCCCATCATCTTCAGTGGATATGACTGCTACCACACTTTTCCACTTAGTAGGGCCTGCATTCCCATTTGCACGTAACACTGTGTTGTTATCTGCCAAGCGCAGTACACCACTGTAGATTAGATTTTGAATAAGGTGGCGGAGTGCCCATCATTCTTTAGTGCTGTGACCGCTAGACTGGGAATGATATTGACATACTCCATCAGAGTTGTACCATCCCGAATGGGGGTTAATTAGAGGTAGAAGGGAACTGATCCTTCCTTCATTGATTAACATATGAAGAATTTCCTCCATAGGTTGGCCCAGATAGGTGAATTCGCTTTTGTTGGCGAAATCCCGACAGGCTTTGGCATTTGCTCTCTTCGCCACTTTGTCTTCTAACATTTCATTTTCTGAAGGTGACGAGTGAATATTCATGACAACAGGTAGGAGACTGGCGTGCTCCTGGCTGATTAATTGCCGAGTCACTTGATGCTGATAAGTCACCAGTTCTGCCAATTATTCAATTTGTTTGCCGAGAGCTTTGATCTATTGTTCCATTGTGAATTGAAACTTGGCATAATCCCATCTGTCATCACCGCCTTTGAGGGTCTGGGAAGATTCACAGCTGAAGTTGGAATTCTGTCCATTGCTCCAATTGATCATGTTGACCTCTTCTTCTTTGCGTTGAGAAAGAGGGTTGTCTTGTACATGAGGCTGATCGGGTTTGGTGACTACGATCTCCCCGTTGTCTATCAGGTCTTGGATTTTGTGTTTCAAGGCCCAACAATCCTGAGTATCATGTCCAGGTGCCCCGGCATGATAAGCACATTTCCTAGCAGCATTGAAACCCCATCCATTAGGGCTGGCTAGTGGAAGAAGATGCATAATTTTCTTCTGTGTTGTCAGAAGATTGAGAATGTTCTCGAGGGTATCCCCTACGGGTGTAAACACTTGAGGGCGTTGGACTTCTCCACCTTTTGGTATTGGAGGGCTTGTAGAATGTGCTGGAAAGAGAGTGTAGTTTCTCCTTTGAATGGGCATGTTGTGATTGCCTTTTTGCCCCTGTAGTATCAGGGAAACATCTTCTTCTTTCTTTTTATGGACCCTCCGGGGGTTGTTCCCATAATTTCAAGATTGGACGTGGTCTGCAACAGCTTTAAGTGCAGCTAGGTCTTGAATCTTTCCTGACTTCAATCCCATCTCAGCCATCTCCCCATGTTTAACCATTTTAGAAAATGGTTTGTCGATGCCGGCTAAAACTCTCTCATAGAAGGGAGCTTCTTGTATGTCTATAAATGTCATGACCATTTCTGATTCTGTCATGACAGGACTAACTTGGGCAGCCAGGCGTCTCTACCTTTGAGCATACTCTCTAAAAGACTCCTTAGACTGTTTCTTGATCTTGGTAATTTGATACCGATCAGGAGCCATCTGAGTTTGAAAACTGTATTGAGTGAGGAAGGTATGTGCTAGCTCTTCCCTGATGTGGATTTTGGAGTTGTCTAATCTTGTCTACCACGAACGGGCTTCTCCAGTTAGACTCTTTTAAAATAATTGCATTCTGAGCTTTTCATCCTTTACATAGGATCCAAGTTCTCCAATAAATACTTTTAAATGTGTATAAGGATCTCCTAACCCGTCATATTTTTCAAAGTCAGGAGTTTTAAATTTTTTTGGGTAATGAACACCAGGAAAAATACACAGATCGATATATGAAACACTCCGTGTGTTCCAATTCCTTTGATAGCGAAGGGTCTCTTCCATTTGGAGGACTTTCTTTTGATGTCACCGATTATGCGGATCTCCAGTGGGATGGGTAGCATCATGAATTTTGTTAGTTGTATCCAACTGTAGTTCAGGTATGGTAATGACCGGGATTCCTCATTGTGTGGAGGAGTCAGTATGTACGGGTATTTTCTGACCCTGTGTAGACTGGTGTAATTTTTTTTAATAGAATAGCCAAATTTGTAATCTGTTTACTTAATCCATCGAATTCTTTGCGACAAACTGGATTAAGTTCAGTCTGGTCGGATGACGACATGATTGACGGTAGGCCTGTTGCCTTTTTGGACTTTGACCAGGTGATAGGTTCGATTGATTCCCTACGAAAGACTTGCATAGTTTAGTCTTTAGGGGAGGTGTATAATAACATGCTTTGTGATGTGTTCGTTTTAGGAATTTTATCCTGCAAAACGGGTGTCAGCAGTTTGTAACATGTATGTGGACACATTGCTTTATATTTCTCATTACATGGAGATATATATGGAATGAAATTACAAGTAATTGTGTTTACAAGTAATTGAAATGAGAGAGCATGAAGAGACTTTCCTCCGTTTTGGGTTTATCAGAGGCTGTCCTATCTTAGGTTACTCTCACGGCTTTTTGGCATGAAGGTTCCCAAATCATCGCAATCTACTAGATGGGAAGTTAATCCGGTCTTTCAACTGGAGCGAATTTGGGTGGTGCCTTTCCTGAGCCTCGGAGAATCAGGCTTCTCATGAGTCCAGTAATCAAACATCGATGGGATAGCCTCCTGGTGGAGGGACCACACAATATACATTCACATACATCACGTCTCACCGTATGGAATGATGACATGTGCGAAGCACTAATATCACAAGCAGTTTATAGTGCGAAGAACTAATATCACAAGCAGTTATGGTGCGAAGCACTAAGTGCAATAAGGAAATGCATTCGTACACATTCATCAAATGTAAATGCAACATCCACACACAAGCAGATAACAGTTTTGAAAAGATTTTAATAGCGATATAAGTCCTCTTACTGGAGTCCCCAGCGGAGTCGCCACCTATCGACGTCGGGATTTTCGGGTGTCCCTTTTCGTTACTTGTTCTTTGGTGTTCTCATTTTAGGTGAGATTTGTTTTTAAAAAATAAGTGAAAAAGGTCCGACATGTATAATATCGAGGATGGGACTATTAAGAGTCGCCAGTTGGTTTTTTAAATGGTTGTACCAACACAACCGAGAAAAGGTTTGCACATTGACCCAGTGATGTGACATTGATATACGGGTCGGTGAAACCGAGATTCGTTTAGGGTCCGGGGACTTGGTTATGCGGGGGGAAGGTGTTAGGCACCCCCAGACATCCGTGTTACCACGGTGACCGCCTCTTTTCAAGAAACTATTATCCGAGTGTGTGTGTGTGTGTGGAATTCGATGTCTTTGTCATATGGAAGTTGTGCGAGGCCTCGTTGAACCTATATCTGAAGGTTTGAATTTATGTAAAAATTCAGTTTTAGCAAGATATGGCGGTGATATTTTATAAAAGAGGTTTTTCAAACTCTAATGCTCAATAGGAATTGAGACCTTTTACACTCCCATTTTATTAAGTGATCTAATTTGGATTGATTTTATTTGACGGATCTGAGGCATCCGTGTAAAATAATGTACAAAAATAATGCCGACTTCCTTGTGGGTATGGAAACCATCGAGGAAATTCGAGACATCGCAGAATAATTTACAAGTCGCCATACAATTTGAAAAATGTCCATCACGGGAACCGAATCTAGATCCAATGGGATGAATCTGTGATCACATGATTCCTAGGTGCACAGAATGTTACAATTTGTATAAAAGCAATAAGTAGGTATATATATAAAAGCGGTAAATATATATATACAGACATGATCACCAAGCACAAAAGCACCTCCATGGGGGATCAGAAATGTAAATAAAGCTGTTAAAAGCTATCAACCACCACGGAGGAAACTCTAGGCGGCACAAAACATAAATAAAGCTGTAAAGCGATCAACTGCCACGAAGAAAACTCCAGGCAGGACGGAAACATATATATATATATATATATATATATATATATAGAGAGAGAGAGAGAGAGAGCGAGGATCAAATGCATACCCCTTATCTTATTCACCTGTGATTACCCCTCCTTTAGGCGACGGTTTTGGTCATACAACTTTCACCTATACTTTTAGCAATGAACAACATATAAGCGTCAGCTAAGAGTATGAGCGACAGGTTGTATGGCCAAACCGTCGCCTAAAGGAGGGTGAGCACGGGAGAAAGAAGATAAGGGTATACTTGATCGAGACCATATATATATATATATATATATATATATATATATATATATATATATATAAGCGAGTAAACGCACTGCAATCAAAATCTAGGCTCATCGAACAAAGTTTGACACACAGTTGATATATATAAGTATATATATATATATATAAAAGCGAATAAACGCACTTAGATCAAGTTCAGGCTCATCGAACAAAGTCCCACACACGTTAATATATATAAGTATATATATATATATATATATATATATATATTAAATCAATAAACGCTCGGGCCAAAATTCAGGCTCAATCGAGGCATAACTCGATAATGTTAGTCAATATATATATATATATATAGACTGAAATGAAACCACGGACTGAAGTCCGGGCAAAAATCAACGAATTGTAGGGTTTCCCCGTCTTTTTTCTCTTAAAAATCAGCACCCTAAGCCCTCTATTTATAGGCATATGAGCCGCAGGTGTACCAGAGGCAGGTCGGGTCGGCTCGAGTTTGTCGGGTCGGGTCGTCTCGAAGTACGTACACTCAAGCATTGTAATGTCCACTCGGATTTTGAGAAGTGCAATCCGGGCATCCGTTTTGAGGTATACATGACCTATTTCGGACCGCCGTTACCGAGAGTTGTACGATGGCATGGGATTAGAGTTTGTACGAAGTCTTTGAAGATGGGACGATGCCCTCCGGTCTTCAAGCTTCAACTTTCCTCCGTTACCCCACACAATAGTCACTCAAAATTAGTTAGCCTTATGGAACATCGTTGCGTAGAGACGTGACGTGGCATCGTGTTTGACGAGATGATGATGTTTCCCCTCACCGGTGTTATCACCGGATTGGGCCGATAAAGTAGACGTTGCTCAGACTTTGCTGAGATTGGACTGCTGTAATTGTTGAAGGTCGTCATTGTCATCTTTGAGGTGTGCATGTCTTCCCGATGTTATTACCGGGTTAGTACATTGTATCTAGTTGTGAGCCCCGAGATTGAAGCTGATGGCATTTGAAACAAGCATTTCCGGGGTTATCTCCGAAACTGCATTCCTTGGGGTTATCACCAAGGTTGGTGGCTATTCCCATGGTTGGGACTGAGACTGGATACCTCGGGGTTATCTCCAAAATTAATCGGCCTTCTCCGTTGTGTGTTCCGGTATTGTATCTGCAGGTCTCAGGGTTATATCTGAGGTTGGAACTGTTGCTCCTAGAGTGTGATCTAGGGTTGATGCTGAACTCCCGGTAGTATCGGGTATGGATTTAGATTGTCTTTCAGGGTTCTCTCTTAAAGAGCAATTTGTCCTCTACGAATGTTAATGTGATGAGTCTGAGAAAATTTTGAGTGTCTACACACTTGTTCGAAAGAGTTGAGCTTTTTTGTTTCTCAGATCGTAGAGTTGAGCTTTGAGAATTCTTCACGTTATTTGTTCAATGCTTGCTTGCTTCTCACTCATCTGCTTGATTTGCATATATGCGATCTTGAAAACTATACGTTGAATCCATCCGTTGAAGCATTAAATGGGTTTGACCTTTATGTTCTTTAATGAAGATATTTTTGCACATCTTCTGAACTGCATTCTGGCCCACTAACACTGCAGACTACTTTCTCACCTAACACCTGAAAATGTGTTTTCCCTCTTACCAATGGTACTTTCCTTAGCTTCTTAAATACGCTTCTTTGTTGCATACTAAGGATATTTCTTATGACTTTGGGACTGGTGAGTACTGTAGCGTTTAGAATCCATTCCTCTTTTGTTAAAATCTGTCTCCACACAAATCATGAGGCTTGACATTTTCTGACACAAAACAGATGATACTCTACGATACAAATCGTGGTGACTTGTCGCCTTGGTGTCTGGTCTGATGCTATCAGCCGAGAGCACTACGATTTCTCTATAAGTATTTGCACACTATGATCTTTGCTTGTTTGAGTTGTAAACTCTACATTTTTGAGAGCACACTACGATCGTTGAGTTGTAAACTCTACGTTTATGAGAGCACACTACAATTGTTGAGTTGGCTCGGTAAACGTTGGGACCACTCTACGATTTCCGTAGAGACCCTTCAAGGCAGGCACACTACGATCTTCGAAGCTCTACGTTTCTGCCTTGACTTTTGCAATGTTGATCAGATTGATACACTACGATTTGTTCAAAGCCTATCTATTACATCTCAAGATCAACCTAATAGCTTTGATCTTTCAATCTATACATTCAATTACAGAATGATACACGTTAAGAGCTTAGATCAACCTAACAAGTTTGATCTATCACTAAGTCCTTGTACATATATTACTTGAAGGACTTTACAAATAATCATGAACATATACATTAAAACATCAAATCATAATATGCATTCTCCCAACAATCTCCCCCTATTTGATGTTGACATAACCAAGGAGATTTGTTGTCATGATTATTAATGTCTAGATGCATTTGCAGGAAATTTAAACATGACTTAGTATTTCAGTGAGCAGCTGAAATTTCTAGAGAATAAGCATAATTTTATTGATGATTGAAGAGTATTACAATTTAGCTTTACATCAATAAGAATTTAAGCTTTTACTTATCTCTATTTCTTTGATCTTTTCCTTGGAGGATTGGCATATTCCTCAGCCCTTCTTTTCCTGCTAGCTTCATCCCTTCTGGCTAACTCTTCCAGCTCACTTGGACTTATCAAGGGGTTGTGATCATGCCTATTCATGAATGCAAGATCTCCAATTGGCATTCTTAGGCTTGTAGTGCTCACATTGTGAGAACTAGTGGCTGGCCCTTGACTCCTTAATGGCTGAGCCATTAAGACTTCCTGCTGATCAGATCGTTGAGTTTGTTGGTGGAATTGTCTTGCAGGAGGGCTTCTTGACGCTTGAGCGTGAAATTGTCCTCTACCCCTTTCTTGGCTTCCTTGACCCCCTCTTCCTTTTCCCTGGCTTCCCTGGCCTCCTTGAACTCCTTTCCCTTTATTCTGAGCCATTAAGACTTCCTGCTGATCAGATCGTTGAGTTTGTTGGTGGAATTGTCTTGCAGGAGGGCTTCTTGACGCTTAAGCGTGAAATTGTCCTCTACCCCTTTCTTGGCTTCCTTGACCTCCTCTTCCTCTAGCCTTAGCTCCCTGGCCTCCTTGAACTCCTTTCCCTTTATTCTCCCCCTTTATGTCAGCATCAAGGGTTCGAATGTCTGCAGAAAGTCAATTTACTCCTTGGACAAGCTCGTTGAGTTGGCTTTGTGTTTGAGTAATGTCCTCTCGACTTTCCTTGATCAGGACTTCAGATCTAGCTTCTTTGTTTCGGAGGGCAGTTAGAACAATATCAGTCTGTTGTTCCTGATTTATATATGCTTTCTGAAATTCTTTGACCGAAGCTTTCAGGTTTATGATGTTCTCCAGCATAAGATTATTTTGGACTTCTTAAGATTTCTGCATTTCAAGAACAACTTCTCTTTGTTTAGTGGCTATCTGGAAGTGAATCTCATCTCTGTCATTCATACTTCGAAGAATTTCTTTGATAATTTCCCTCAACTTCTTTGTAAGCTCAACGTTCATAGTGCCGGAGAGATTATTTGTAGCAGTGATCATTTGATTCAGCTGGAGATGAATGAGGTCTGTGTGAGTTTCCAGGCTTTCTTCTATGTTCTTGACCATGTTCTTGGATGCTTCCTTCAAGTCATCTTTCGTGGGCAGATTTGGGAGTGTATCACTGGGTTGAGGATTGTTGAATGGAGGGAATGTTTTCTGGGATTGATCTTGTAGGGAGTAGAGGGCAAGATCAAGATTAAAATATTCATTTGAGGAGAAAGATGGAATATCTGATGGAGGGGCCTGGGTCAGGATGTTTGTGTTTGGTGACTCTACGATTTGAGGTGAAGACTCTGCAATGGGGCTAGAGTTCGTGATCGTAGAGTTGATAGTTTGAGGGAGCAATATAAAGTTGACTATATTTGGTTCCTCAGTTACAGAAGTTTGGGATTCTGCAACTGGAAATTGATTTAGTGGATGAAGTATCACTTCCAACCATCGTGGGAATTCATAAAAATGGCTAAATGAGGATGATGGCAAGTGATTAACTTTGAAGAGGGTTGGGATAGACAATACCTTAAGTTTATCCTTTGAGGAAGAGTTGTTGGTAAGTAACTTCTTGGCAAATGTGAATCTTCCTGGGAATCCATTGGCTAGTACTGAGATGGCTGGATACTCTTTGAAGCTCCAGAACATGTGATCCCAAGAGTTAGGATTTGGGCTTGATGATATGGCATCATGGGTAGGTAAGAGAACATCTGATTGTAGAGATAGCTTCTATACCCATCTTTGCCCACACCAGTGATTTAAAGATCATCATCATCTTCTTCCTCTTCTCTGTTCTTGTTGGAGGATTCCATTATCTCAATGGTCTCTTGATGTTCTTGCACTGTTCTTCATTTCTGGCAGGGACCTCTTCTTCTGCCATGGAGATATCCTGAGGCTCCCCCTCAACTTGATCATCTTCTTGTAAGCTCAAAAACTCCCCCTCAGCTGGAGCATCTTCTAGAGTTTCAGGCGTCTCCCCCTCAGCTGATGTATTCTCTATCATGAGAACTTCAGGGATCTCCCCCTCAGCTGGAGCATTGTCCTCTTGACTTATTATGGACAGTTCTTTTTTGGCAACTACACTCTTTGCTTCCTTCTTGAGCACTTTTTCGTTCTCAAGGATGTATTTCTTGACCAGCTTTCTCCTTAATTTTCTAGGATGAGCCACAACCTCAGGACTTTCTTGAACCTCAGTTTTGTCCTGTTGCTCAGCCAATATACTTGATGTAGCCACTTCCATGCCAGATATACTTGGTCTGGTCTCTACGATCAGTAGAGACTCTACGATTGAGGAGATGGAAGGCCTTTTGGGTTTGTGGCTGATTTTATTTTTCTCCAGCAGCTGAGATATGGTGGCTCTATCTTCTTTATCCTCAGCCTGATGTTGCTTCTTTCTCAGGATCCTTAGAGTCTCAATGTCAGAGGACTCTGCTGGTTTATCAGTTGTGGATCCCTGGGGTTCTTCTTCCATCCTAGCCTTAAGCTTCCTCTTGCCCTTACTTTTTCTGATAAGGACATAGGGTTCTCCTTTGTTTGCTTCTTCTTCTTCTTCTTCTTTTTCTTCTTCTTCGGTTTCCTTGACAACAGACATATTTCCTAGAAGGCTCGAGTCCTTCAAATCACCAGTTCTTCCATTGGACTCTGTCATCATGCGAACATAGTCAGCTGGGTTCCTTTTCCAATTTTCAAATAATTTATGGGTCATACATCTGTTTGGGTTGATAGCTTCTCCTTCTTCATCCCTAATTTTTGTCACCCAAAGCAGACTATAGAATGATGCTTATGAATCGCCCGTAGAGCATCTTTTGAGGGCTTTTTGACTTCTTTGAGTTGATGATCCACTTACCAATCCAATCGAGCAATAGGGCTCCATAGTTGAGTTGTATTCCATAACACATGGCAGTCATGAGCTTAAGTTGTGCTTCATTCATAGAGTCATGACCTGAGCTCTTGCAGCATATACATTTCCCATCTATATCGGCTAGAAATTCATACCTCTGTGGGAACTCCTTCTTCTTGTACCCTTTCACAGAGGGGAGTTTCTTGTGATGCATTCTTTTGAGTCCCTCTTGGAAACCCATGTTGTCTATGAACGAATGTCTTTCATTTTTGAGACCTAGGGCGAGGTTGATGTCTTCAGCCTTCAGATTGATTTCCACATCCTTTACTCTCGTAGTGATGGTGTCGTGTTTAAACACACCATTCCTGTAGAAATCTTTCACTAGCTTGGGATAGATCAATGTGTCTGTGCCCAAAGCCTCTTTGAGACCCGCCTTCTTCAGTAGCGCCAGAGTCTTGTGAAATTTAGGTTAAGCTGTTTTGAACTCGTCAGAACAGAGTCTCTAGCCAGAGATTACACTTGGAAGTCGCCATTGATTTTCATGCTGGAAATGAGATTTGACTGAGCTTTCTTCTGATTTAGGGTTTTTTCTTTGGGAGAGGATGAGAGAGATTATCTTTTGAACTTTTGATTTTCAAAAATAAGATTTCAAAGAGTACATGTAACTTCCCTCTCTCCATTTTTCTTAGTGGGATAGGTGTCGACTTTTGCTTGGCTCAACGATTTTTACTGATAAGGATTGTACTGATTTTCCCTTGACTACTGCAGAGCTGATGTGTCCTTAGGGAGGACTATGATCGTTGAGGTAGTCTTATGATCGTTGAGTCTGCTTTGCATTTGTCGAGTCTGAGCTACGATCGTCGAGTCTGTTCAACATTCTTCATGTCTGAGATACGATCGTTGAGTCTATTCAGCATTCGTCGTGTCTGAGCTACGATCGTTGAGTCTGTTCAACATTATTTTAATGGTCTCTTGATGTTCTTGCACTGTTCTTCATTTCTGGCAAGGACCTCTTCTTCTGTCATGGAGATATCCTGAGGCTCCCCCTTAACTTGATCATCTTCTTGTAAGCTCAAAAACTCCCCCTTAGCTGGAGCATCTTCTAGAGCTTCAGGCGTCTCCCCCTCAGCTGGTGTATTCTCTATCATGAGAACTTCAAGGATCTCCCCCTCAGCTGGAGCATTGTCCTCTTAACTTGCTCTGGACAGTTCTTCTTTGGCAACTACACTCTTTGCTTCCTTCTTGAGCACTTTTTCATTCTCAAGGATGTATTTCTTGACCAGCTTTCTCCTTAATTTTTTCTAGGTTTGCCACGACCCTCGTGGACTTTCTTGAACCTCGGTTTTGTCACATTGGTCGCTGAAGAAATATGCTTGATGTATCCACTTCCTTGCCAGATATGCTTGGTCTGGTCTCTACGATCAGTAGAGACTCTACGATTGAGGAGATAAAAGGCCTTTTGGGTTTGTGGCTAATTTTATTTTTCTCCAGCAGCTGAGATATGGTGGCTCTATCTTCTTCAGCCTCAGCCTGCTATTGCTTCTTTCTCAGGATTTTTAGAGTCTCAATGTCAGAGGACTCAGTTGGTTTATCAGTTGTGGATCCTAGGGGTTCTTCTTCCATCCTAGCCTTAAGCTTCCTCTTGCCCTTGCTTTTTCTGACAAGGACAGAGGGTTCTCCTTTGTTTGCTTCTTCTTCTTCTCGTATCCTTTCACAGAGGGGAGTTTCTTGTGATGCATTCTTTTGAGTCCCTCTTGGAAACCCATGCTGTCTATGAACGAATGCCCTTCATTTTTGAGACCTAGGGCAAGGTTGATGTCTTCAGCCTTCAGACTGATTTCCACATCCTTTACTCTCATAGTGATGGTGTCGTGTTTAAACACACCATTCCTGTAGAAATCTTTCACTAGCTTGGGATAGATCAATGTGTCTGTGCCCAAAGCCTCTTCGAGACCCGCCTTCTTCTATAGCGCTAGAGTCTTGTGAAATTTAGGTTGAGCTGTTTTGAACTCGTCAGAACATAGTCTGTAGCCGGAGATTACACTAGAAGTCGCCATTGATTTTCTTGCTGGAAATGAGATTTGACTGAGCTTTCTTCTAATTTAGGGTTTTTGCTTTGGGAGAGGATGAGAGATATTATCTTTTGAACTTCTAATTTTCAAAAATATGATTTCAAAGAGTACATGTAACTTCTCTCTCTCCATTTTGCTTAGTGGGACATGTGTCGACTTTTGCTTGGATCTACGATTTTGACTGATAAGGATTGTACTGATTTTCCATTGACTCCTTCAGAGCTGATGTGTCTTAGGGAAGACTACGATCGTTGAGGTAGTCTTGTGATCGTTGAGTCTGCTTTTTATTTGTTGAGTCTGAGCTACGATCGTCGAGTCTGTTCAACATTCGTCGTGTCTTAGCTACGATCGTCGAGTCTGTTCAGCATTCGTCGTGTCTGATCTACGACTGTCGAGTTTGACCAGATCCTTGTGATGAGTTTTTGACATAGCATTCTTTTAAGGCAACTCAGGAAGGGCCAACCTCTTGGAGTGAGTCAAGGGTTAGGATTGTTCCTGAGGCGCTTATCAGAGGGATTGCTTTTTTTTTTGAAGCTTATCATCATAGGGTTCATTCTTGCTTTGTTGATGGGGATTTTTTCATCGTTGAGTCTGTAATACGATGATTGAGTCTTTGCTACGATCGTTGAGGTAGTTTTGTCTTTTCAGGTCTACGATCGTGGACTTTCCTTGATCATGTCTACGATTTTGAGTTTAGCCTTTGTATCTGTTATGGTTAGCACAATCTAAAGCATATATTTTATGGTTATAGATTTAGCATGCCTAGCTCAGTTATTAACTTATTAAATCTGGATTCATCTAGTGGTTTTGTTAAAACATCAGCAAGTTGATTTTTAGTAGGGATATATTGTAAAGATATAGTTCCATTTTGCACATGATCCCTAATGAAGTGATACCTTATTTCTATATGCTTAGTCCTAGAATGCATAATAGGATTATGAGTTATTGCTATGGCACTTGTGTTATCACAGTGAATGGGAATAGATTTGAAATCAAACCCATAATCAGCTAGCTGATTTTTCATCCATAGGATCTCGAAACACGGCCAATTGCCAAAGAAAGAATGTATTCAAACTTCTGCGGTGAAGTAGACACTGAGTTTTGCTTTTTGCTAAACCAGGACACAATTCTGTTTCCTACCAATTGACAGGTGCCACTGGTACGCTTTCTATCTATTTTTCATCCCGCAAAATCAAAGATCTATGTATCCCATTAGTTCAAATGAGGATTCCTTGGGGTGCCGAAAACCCCAAGTAAGGTGTACCATGAGATACACGAAAATCCTCTTTACATCAGATAAATGTGATTCTTTAGGGTTAGCCTGAAATCTAGCACAGATGCATGTTGCAAACATTATGTCTGGTCTACTGGCAGTTAGATATAAAAAAGAGCCTATCATACCTCTGTATTGAGTTATATCAATACATTTACCTTTTCATCTTTGTCAAGCTTGGTTGCAGGAGCAATTGGGGTTTTCATGGGAGAGGATGATTCCATGCCATACTTCTTGAGTAAGTTT
This sequence comes from Panax quinquefolius, assembly GCA_020205615.1. Taxonomy (NCBI): domain Eukaryota; kingdom Viridiplantae; phylum Streptophyta; class Magnoliopsida; order Apiales; family Araliaceae; genus Panax; species Panax quinquefolius. The sequence goes on along the minus strand of CM035167.1, from coordinate 74,823,447 downwards.
TTGATGTACTTGGCTTGGTTTATGAAAATTCCTTCATCAGCCTGCTTTACTTGCAGTCCAAGGAAGAAATTCAGCTCACCCATCATACTCATTTCAAACTTGCTCTGCATCAGCTTGGAGAATCTCTTACATAACTTTTCGTCAATAGAACCAAAAATAATATCATCAACATATATTTGAACCAATAAGACTTTGTCTTTATGCTTTCTAAGAAACAATGTGGTATCTACTCTACCTCTAGTGAACCCATTTTCAATTAAGAAGTTAGTTAGTGTTTCATACCATGCTCTAGGTGCTTGTTTAAGACCATATAAGGCTTTGTCTAATCTATAAACATAATTGAAAAGAGATGTATTGATGAAACTTGGAGGTTGCTCTACATAGACTTCTTCTTGGAGTTCTCCATTTAGGAATGCACTTTTGACATCCATCTGAAAGACTTTGAACTTCATATGAGCAGTAAAGGCAAGAAAGATTCTGATGGCTTCTAGTCTAGCAACAGGTACAAATGTCTCATCGTATTCAATGCCTTCTTCTTGAGAGTAGCCCTTTGCCACTAATCTTGCCTTATTCCTGGTTATAACTCCATCTTCATCCATTTTGTTTCTGAAGACCCACTTGGTTCCAATGACAGGATGACTCTTTGGTCTTGGTACCAATCTCCATACTTTACTTCATTCAAATTGGTTGAGTTCTTCCTACATGGCTTCTATCCAACTGGTGTCTTCCATAGCATCCTCTATCTTCTTTGGTTTTATTTGTGACATGAAGCTTAGATAAAAGCATTCATTCTGAGTGGCATCTCTTGTTTTGACTCTAGCACTTGGATCTCCAATGATTAGATCTTGAGTGTGATCTCTGGCCCATCTATTTCTGGTTGGGACATGTGTCCTGATTCCTTCTTGTCTTAAGTCTTCAATATCTATTTCTTCTTCTTGGTGTGGAGGTTCGTTTGTCTTGTTTTCCGTAATAACTGCGATATTTTCATATAAATAAATAAGAAATTTTGATGCTATAATTTTTTTAAGTGGAACATGTAATAACCCGATATTTTTAAATAAATGATGAGAATATTTTTTTAGTAAATGATGATATGTGTCATAAATAAATGCAAATATATTTATTACCTATAAATAATTTTAGAATTATTAATCACCAAAAATATTCCTATAGTTATATATAGTAATTAATTTTTGTAAGCGAGAAATGTTTTTATTAATTATTTTCCATGAAAACATGATTTTATATTATTTAAATAATATATGAAATGATTATTAGAAGTATAATAATAAATATTTTATTATATGAATTTGTTCGTAATATTTAAGTTAATTATTTTAGCTTAATTATTGATGTTGTATATGAAGAATAAATCGAGATATGGAATCCAAACCCTAATTTTGGATTTTGAGCAATGAATGAGAATAATAATATAATATTAATTATATTTTTGATTTTTCGATATATGAATATGTATCTTATATATCTCATAGAATCGATAATGGTAGACCAAATATGATAAATTATGTCATAACCCTCATGTCGTGTTATTAAACCCTAATTGTTAAACTCGGTTTTGAGTTCGAGACGGTGTAGTACTTGTGTTATATGAATTTTACTGTGTATTATATAATTTCTGTAATTAGGAGAAACCCTAATTATTATTTGAAAACCCTAATTTGCTAAAATTAGAAACCCTAATTACTATTTTAGTAAATTATAATGATAATTAGGAAACCCTAATTGTTAATTTGGGAACCCTAATGATGTTAAGGAACCCTAATTATTTAAACCCTAATTTTCTATTAAAAACCCTGATTTCTATTAAAAATCCTAATTTAATTAGTGTGTTTAAAATTAAAATTTTATTACACATTAATTTTTAATTGTCCAAATCCTAGAAATTATTTGGAAAACTTTAAGATGTAAAATCTAGTGATTAAACCCTTGATTTAATAACATTGGACAAGAATACCCAAGCAATTAAAAATACTTACCAAAATACCCTTTTGTCCCATTAGTTGAATTATTGGTTAGACAAGATCTAGCAAAAATCTGGCCAGCCACCCTAGACCTACCTATGAGCCTACAAGCTATGGCACATCACATGATCATCCATGCCATACATAGCATATATGGATTATATAGAATTCAAGAGAGAGAAAGTGCACAATTATTCACAACTTCATCCTAGAACTCCTCTCTCTAAAACCCACGAAATTATAGTGCAAGATCAGTCCCCAATCAAGCCCCACGATCACACTTATCAAATCGAAAGCATAGAATCAAGAATATGTTCACAAAGAGGTAAGAACCCTAGAAGAAATCTGACCTTGATCGAAGTGTTAGATGTTAGTTTTTTGTGTGTTAAACATGTAGTATCTAGTATATAATGATGATCTGGGTTGCTAGATGTTAGATCCATAACATCTAGAGGCTCGGATTTGAAGTTTTAAAAAATATGGAAAAACATTTTTTTTGATGTCTGATAGTGAATGTCAGGCCTTGTAGATCTCTGTAGGGGTTTGAGTTTTGTGTTTTAAGTGTTGGATCTTGTAGTATGATGTAAGATCTTGAATCTGGAACTTGAATCAGGTTCATATCTGTTGTAGATTAAAAGTTATTTAAGGTCAAAGTGGGTTGACCCGCATTGACTGGCTGTTCTTGAAGCCCAGAATCAGCCCAGAAACCTCTGACAGTGTTTTTGCAGGGCTTGGATCTTGCTATGTTTAAGTTTGTTTTGCCATGTTGTTGTTTTGTAGTTGTAGAATGACATGAATACTACATGTTAAAGCCTTTTTATCACATATATACTTAACAGAATTAAATCTAGAGATGGTCAAACTTGGTAGCCGAAACTGCTCAAGAACATTTCGAAAAACCCGTAAATGTTCAAGAACGATTCCGGGAGGGTACTTTAATGCCCATATATCTTGTTTGTGTTGATGTTATGATGATCTGAGGATATGTTATTGTTCCTTGTAGTGTATACTAAAGATTTGACCCATTAAACGATATAAACCATGACCAGAACATAAAGTAATTCGAACATGAAAGTGATAGGTCGAACTGTTGAGTTTCTGGGAAAAACCCAGAAACACTCTAACAACATGTTTGCTAGCTTAGCTCGGTTTCATTAAGTATTGTTAGACTTGATCATGTATTGAAACATGTTCTCTGATAGTTTGTCTACATAGCCCGACGAGCAGAAAACTTGTAACATGAATAGATTGACAGATTTAAGGCCACAAAGGGCGTTGACTGACCATGACTATAATTTTCTAGGCAGCCCAGAATATGATGAACACGTTCTGACAACATGTTCTGATGCTTAGATATCCCTCATGTTGTATGATTTGGTCCAGAAATGGTTATGCACGTGTACTTCTACAAACATACTATAATATTTAATCAATATCATGTCCAGAAACGATTCATAGAGAGAATGATTGATGGTCAAAGGAGGTACCCTTGAGCACTGACTGTCAGTGTTCTTGAGCCTCAAAAACACCTATCGCGACAAAAACTGTCGCTAAAGCCTTTAGCGAAGGATTTAATTATTTTTGTTTTATAATTTCTGAACAATACATTAAAAATAGAAATAAATTCCTAAAAATTATAAAATCAGTTTTAAAAATTATTTTAAGTTATAAAAATTAACTTTTAATAATTTGACATATTTTTCATAAATATTAATATTTATTTGGATATTATTGATATTTAAATTATTTAATAAATGCATTAAATAAATTAATTAAAAATGATTTTATTGTATTAAAAATCATTTTAAATAATAATAAGGTATTTAATAATATTTTAAGTTATAAAACATAACTTTTAATATTTTAAGATAAATTTCATTAATTATTAAATATTAATGATATTAGATTTATTTAGTAATTATATTAAATAAATTAATTAAAAATAATTTTAATATTATAAAAATAATTTTAAATGAAAATAAATAGTTTAAAAATATTTTAAGTTATAAAATATAACTTTTGATATTTAAAGGTAAATTTCATTAATAATTTAATATTAATGATATTACGTTTATTTAATAAGTATATTGAATAAATAGTTTAAAAATGGTTTTATTGAATTAAAAATCATTTAAAAGGAAATAAATGAATTAAAAATATTTTAAGTTATCATTAATGACTTTTAATATTTTGATAAATAATAAATTAATATTCTAATATTAATGGTAATTGTTTAAAAATGATTTTAGATGTTTTAAAAATCATTTAAGGGTAATATTAATACTTTAAAAATATTTTGAGTTATTATAAATAACTTTAATATTTTGGCAATAGTTTCATTAATAGTTTAATATTAACTAAATATTAATGATAATAGGATTAGTAATATTTAAATCATTTAATAATGATTTGAGTTTTGAAAATTCATGATAAAGTATAATAATTATTTAAAAATTATTATAAGGCTATAAAAAAATAATACGACCGATATTTAAAATATCTAAACGAATATTGAACTACGATTATAGAGTCTTAGACTCGATATTTACCCGATAAAGTCGCTTAAGATTATAGAAATATTTCAAAAATTGATCTGACCTAGATAAATTGACTAGATATGTGTTTGTTAGTGAATCAATAACTTGTTAAACATATGTGACAATGTGATTAGATTATGTGCTGACTGCAATTAGCGATGTATATGTGATATGATATATTATTCTAATCAAACGAATGATCTGATCTTATTATAAAAGATAGATCGTCAGTATAAAAGATTAATCTAAGTTGTTATATTTCCTAAACTTACTCCAATTATTATTGAGCAAGTATCGAGTGAGTATCCTACTTTTTGCATTTACTTTATGCGATTTATTTTATGATGAGTAAAAAGTTTCGAAATTATATTATTATTGTGCCAGATTATTAACTCTATTATTATTGATTATGTATCAAATCTTTGTATTCATACAAGTTCTTACATTATCCGATCATTGTATTATTGTATAATTCAGATATTTATTCTGTTCGTTAATTCGTATATAGGGTTAGACAAGTGTCCCCACTTGGATAACCATTGTATTTAATCATATGTTGATACATACTTATTGATTTCAAGTATGTATACGTTGACTTAAAAGCCGTCTAAGCTATTTGATTCAGCTAGACATAAAAATATTGTTGAACAAGATAGAAGTTATTGTATCCAACCAAATTATTTTTGTTCGGATTCCCGACTAAGTATGAACATCCCGAATATGGGAAAACTTTTGTGCACCTAAGGTGGATAGAGTGAACGATAATATCGTTCTTGCATGTAGTATTGATCAATACAGGGCATAACGGGCTGATCACCCCCCGTGCCCGTAAGTTATGATGGTTTATAGATGAATTTCTGTTTAACCTTTTCAAAAATAGAAAATAATGTTCATAGTATGTTTACTGATCTCCAGTTATAGTCTATACGTAGTTTCAAAAAAATTCCATATTGAAATGATATGTTGTTATTATTGGTTTAGCTTACTTCACAACTGTTGATTCGTTGAAGAAGTGTCTTTCAAAGAAAACATTTAATTCTTTCAGCCAATATATATTGTTGTTATTACTTGTTGGGCAATACAATGCTCATTCTTGCTTTAAATTTAAATGTTTTCAGTTAAGTATGATCAACAAGAAGGTTCAGGCAAGAACAAGGAGAAAGGATAACTGTTCGAATGAGATTTATAATATGTTGTGTAATAGTTATAGTTTATTAAGACAATGATACTTATTATCTACGATGTAATGAATGTTTAAAGGTCTCGCACTTGAGAGTAAACTTTGATGCATATGTAAATTAAGTTTAAACTTTATATTATTGTTATTATTATTAGCATTATTCAGCTTATAGAAATGGTATCGTGAAGCACCGAGTTCGGGTTTTAAGTACCCGGATTTGGGGGCGTCACAGGTTGGTATCAAAGCTTTAGGGTTATAAACCTTAGGTGGGATCGACCTTAGGCTATAACCTTAGAACAGAGGGAAACGTTAAAAATACAAGTAACTCATATAGAGTTTAAAAGGAGATGAATTAAATAAATTCATCATTGAACAAAATAAAAGATAACTCTTATAAAACTATTGTTTGTTGTGTATATATTATTTGCTAATCAATATAAGTTGTGTGTAGATGTCAGGTGGAAAAGAATTAGGATACCCTCTGATTGTAAAGAAGGAGCCGATATCAAAGCCAAAAGCTAAAATAGAGGCTCATAGTGCAGACAACCTTGATGAGGTGGTGGTATTGAAAAATATAGTACCAGATCCAAAAATGGTTGAACTGACAGATAATGATTCAGACACTAAAGTTGGAGCTGATCAAGAATCAACGGAAGTATAGAATCTGAAGAACAAGGTTTCTTCTCTAAAAAAGTTGTGGGAAATAGAAAAGCTACTAAATAACCAATTGCGAAAGGCGTTAATAGAAACTATGGAAGAACAAGATAAGCTTAAAATCCAAATTGATCAAATGGGAGCCGGAATCAACAAATCGTGTGCAGCTCCGAGCAAGAAAGGGAAAAGAAAGATGAAAGACCGTGACTTAGGAAATTAGTAGGATTAGTAGTTGATTATGTATGTTTGATAATGTACGGGTGTAATGAAATATTCTCAAACTTTTGTATAAGTAATTACAGTAATTCCCGACTTTTGTGGTCACGAAGGGATAGCAGTATGTGCTACGTGATGTAAAGTACTTTGAATTGATGAATACGAATCAATGTTTCATTAATGGAATAAGTTTTGTATAAAACTTTGTGTTACATGTTAAACTTATACAATAAGGTTTAGAATGTAAGTTAAATTTATGATTTTATGTAATTAGATAATGCCGCCAAGACGTCAAACACGAAATCAAAGGGCAGAAGAATCTGTCAACAATGCTGAGGGACAACCGGAAGACCCAATGCAAAACTTTGCGAATATGGTAGCTCAGGCTATGCAGCAGGGAATACCAGCCGCAGGGAATCGACCAGACAATCGCTTGGCAAACTTTAAAGACTTAAAGGCAGTAGGACCACCAGAATTCAGGGGAACAGCTAACCCTATAGAAGCCCAGACATGGGTTAACGAGATAGAAAAGACATTCGTAGTTGGTAGGGTATATGAGTGGCAAAAGACCTCTTTTGCCACTTATATGTTGAAAGAAAAGGCGAACGTTTGGTGGGAAGCAAATCAAGCGAGGGCAGGAGAGGGAGTAGTTACTTGGGCTAGGTTTAAAACTTTATTTTTTGAAAACTACCTCTCAGCTAGCATGTAGGCTAGGATGAATGTAAAATTTTTGGAGTTAAAGCAAGATAACATGACTGTTGCGGAGTATGCCGCAAAGTTTAATCAGTTGGCTAGGTTCGTTCCGCATCAAGTTGATAAGGAGGCTAGGAAGGCAAGAAGGTTCGAGCTGGGATTAAAACCCTGGCTCTACAACAAGGTGGCAGTGTTGCAAATCAATACTTTTGCAGCACTCATGGAAAAGGCTATCATAGCTGAGGAGGGGAGTGAGGCCATAAGCCTCCATAACAAGGAGAAGAGGAACAAAGGCAAGACTGTAGGAGCTGTGAAGGTGGAAACTAATAGTGGGAATAGGGGTGAGAAAAGAAAGGGGAATTATTTTGGGAATGTTTAGGTGAAGCAGGAAGGTGTGAAGAAACAGACTGTGCAGTGTAAAAATTGTGGGAAGAATCACTCTGGCGAGTGTCTGAAGGGTAACTTTGTATGTTACAAGTGCGGGTAGGAGGGTCATATGTAAGACCCCAACTTATTAAAAATAAAATCAAATTTCCTCTAATTATTATTGTGAATAATAAGGTATTAATTTGATATAATTCTCTGGTTATGGGTGAAATGTGCAAATTTTGCAAAATATGCAAGTGGTTATAAAATAATCATTGTTGTTGGGGAATATTTATCTGGTCGTGGAATATTCTTGTTGTCAGGGAATATTCATACGACGGCGCAGTCATTTGTGGGCCCCATAACAGAATAATTGTCGGATGAAGAAAATGACAAGTTTGAGTTTTTATAAATAATGGCGTAGTTATTACTGCGAATTACTGCTTGGAATACCCGGTTGGTTAAAATATAGTAATACACGGATGCATGATGATTGATGAATTATTGATCCTTACGTAAGAAGGCACCGCTTAATAATTGTTACAGTGAATTATCGCTCAATATTTTATTTTATTGATTCAATAATTCTGCGTTGATATTTTATATTATTGTTGTTTCAATAATTGTCAACGTGCATAGTATTTTCCATTATCGGATCAATAATTCATATTATTTGAATAATATTATTAGATAGCATTATTGGCAATGTCTAGAAAGTTCATCGAGGAGAGATTTGGTCACCTAATTATACGCCGCCAAGATGGAGAAATTCTTATTGAAAGCCCCTTTCTCGGAAACTACCGGTTGTCATAAATGTGATTCTCAGAATATTATTTGTGAATAATTAATTATTGATTCATATGAAAAGGAAATATTTATTTTATGTGGATATAAATATTGGATATATTTATTGTGGTTAAAAATGAAAGAGTTAATGTTGAGGTATTTTATCAAGATTTTTTTTGTTTGAATGAAGGTATTAAAAAATTAAACTAAGTATTTTTTAGATATATTAAGTGAGTTATAATTTTTAATCCGAATGGTTGGATCGTTGTAATTTTTGGATATGTTATACATATATAAGTTGAGTATATGTCCACAAATTTTGAACCGTTAAAATGAACGTATGATTTGTTATGAATTTTAAGAGGTGACCGGTTTGAGAAATTGATGAAGTATCCGAATTTAGCATTTTGGTGGAAAATTCTAGAATTGAGTGGGCCCCACTTGTGGTTGGTGAAGAAATGTGCTGAATTTTATTTCAAATGTGGTGGGTGGGAATAGTAGCAGGTAAAGTCATTAGGTTGCAGGTCAAGTCTGCTAATATTTTCCTATAAATAGAGGGCTAAGTTAGAATTGAAAATCACACCAGAAACATAATCTCTCTCTCTTTCTCTCTCTAGATTATTGAGTGTATTTTGTGAGTTTTTAGATACTTTGTGAGTTTCTATTCATCAGTGTAAATTTCCTTCAGCATTATACCGATATTCCGATCAGAAGTACTGATATTTTGAGGTAAGGGGTGTTATATTCTTCTTAAAATGATATTTTTTTCAATATCATTATACCGAAATGTTGGTATGAACTTTTTATCAAATTTAGAACTTTTTGTGTCGGGATTACTATTCACGTATACGACACTATTCACGTATGTGGCACTATTCACGAATACAGCACTATTCACCGAAAAATGAAATTTTCTTCTTTTTGTCCAAGATGTCTATTATGGTTACTATCTTTGATTGTATCTATGTTTTGATCTTTATTCTTGAATTTTGCTTCAAAATTGGTTATTTTGGAGTATTATTGATTTGGATAAATTGTTATACGAATCCTTACTATTTGTCCTTCTGTCTCACTAGATTCATTTTCTTTAAAATATTTTTCATCATCCTCAGTCCTAAATGATGATATTACTGAATATCTTTGGCCCGTAGTGAAAAGATGAATGATTAACTGATGAATATCTTTGGCCCGTAGTGCGAAGATGAACAGGTGTTGAGATGAACATGACAATCTGGTGATACAAATGAATATCTTTGGCTTTGTAGTGCAAAGATGAATATTGATTAAAGATGTATATTGATTGTTATTCTGAGGATAAAATATTGATGATGGACTTTTAAATCTTAGAAGATAGTAGAATTCTTTCTCTACTTGACTCTTCTAATGGATTGTTGTTTCCGCTGCAGTTGTTGATCTAAAACTTGTTGTCTATTATATTTTATCAGATTTTTCCCTGTTGAAGACTAATGATAATTTGTTGTATATTATCTTAGTCATAATATTCTTTATTGGGCTAGTTGAGCTCACCCTTTTCCTTTTTGTTCCATTTTCTCGGGAGGTGAGAATATAGCGAAAATTAGTCTGAGTGCGGAGTGATGGTTCTAGAAAGATGTTTTAGCGCCTCACTATTTACGTAAAATAGTGTTTGAATAATTGTAATGAGGACTTATTTGAGTGTGGATATTGTCTGAAGACAATATTTGTATTTAAACTCACAGATGTGTTGTCGATTTTACACGACAATTGTATTATTGAAGTTGTAGCTTGTTTTCTGTACCATGTATTTGGCGACTCAAAATGGGTGTTGTATACCTATTTTGGGGGCGTCACATCATATCTCTCCCAACTGCCCCAACCCAAGGATGAACAATGGGTGTTTTCTATGTGGATCGACTGAACATAAGGTGAGGGATTGTCCAAAGAGGAAAATGGAGGCAGGGAGTGTAACCACGGGAAAAGGAAGCGGGACTATGGCAATCACAGGACCAACTTCAACCAACAAACTAACCGCACGAGTCTTCAATATGACGGTCCAGGATATTGTGGCAGCTGGAAATAAAACTCCAGGTATTATTCGAATAACTTTTATTTTCGTGTATATATTTGATGTTCCTTTATATAGAAAAGTATTTTATAAATAAATTTTGAGGGAGGAATTTGAGTTCTTTTAGAAATCAAGCTTCCGTTTAATTAGAAAGACAAGCTTTATAGTGAATAATTAAAGATCAGTTCGATCAAATATGATCGAGATCTACTTGCAATGATTGTGTATGTATATACCCCTGTATGTACGTATGAGTTTTTAAAATGGTGATTCCGGGGACAGAATCCTTATAAGGGAGGGTGAATATAATAACCCGATATTTTTCATATAAATAAATAAGAAATTTTGCATATAATTTTTTTTTATTATTTTAATGATGAGAATATGTGTCAAGTAATGTATGATAAATGCAAATATATTTATTACCTATAAATAATTTTAGAATTATTAATCACCACAAATTATATTCCTATAGTAATTAATTTTTGTAAGTAGAAATGTTTTTATTAATTATTTTCCATGAAAACATGATTTTATATTATTTAAATAATATATGAAATGATTATAATAATAAATATTTTATTATATGAATTTGTTCGTAATATTTAAGTTAATTATTTTAGCTTAATTATTGATGTTGTATATGAAGAATAAATCAAATATGGAATCCAAACCCTAATTTTGGATTTTGAGCAATGAATGAGAATAATAATATAATATTAATTATATTTTCATTTTTTAGTGCTATGAATATGTACTGTATATCTGTAGACTGATAATGGTAGACCAAATATGGTAAATTATGTCATAACCCTCATGTCGTGTTATTAAACCCTAATTGTTAAACTCGGTTTTGAGTTCGAGACGGTGTAGTACTTGTGTTATATGAATTTTACTGTGTATTATATAATTTCTGTAATTAGGAGAAACCCTAATTCTTATTTGAAAACCCTAATTTGCTAAAAATTAGAAACCCTAATTACTGTTTTAGTAAATTATAATGATAATTAGGAAACCCTAATTGTTAATTTGGGAACCCTAATGATGTTAAGGAACCCTAATTATTTAAACCCTAATTTTCTATTAAAAACCCTAATTTATTTAAAAACCCTATTTTAATTAGTGTGTTTAAAATTAAAATTTTATTACACATTAATTTTTAATTGTCCAAATCCTAGAAATTATTTGGGAAACTTTATGATGTAAAATCTAGTGATTAAACCCTAGATTTAATAACATTGGACAATAATACCATTGAAATTAAAAATAATTACCAAAATACCCTTTTGTCCCATTAGTTGAATTATTGGTTAGACAAGATCTAGCAAAAATCTGGCCAGCCACCCTAGACCTACCTATGAGCCTACAAGCTATAGCACATCACATGATCATCCATGCCATACATAGCATACATGGATTATATAGAATTCAAGAGAGAGAAAGTGCACAATTATTCACAACTTCATCCTAGAACTCCTCTCTCTAAAACCCATGAAATTATAGTGCTAGATCAGCCCCCAATCAAGCCCCACGATCACATTTATCAAATCAGAAGCATAGAATCAAGAATTTGTTCACAAAGAGGTAAGAACCCTAGAAGAAATCTGACCTTGATCGAAGTGTTAGATGCTAGTTTTTGTGTGTTAAGCATGTAGTATGTAGTATATAATGATGATCTGGGTTGCTAGATGTTAGATTCATAACATCTAGAGGCTCGGATTTGAAGTTTTAAAAAATCTGGAAAAACATTTTTTTTGATGTCTGACAGTGAATGTTAGGCCTTGTAGATCTCTGTAAGGGTTTGAGTTTTATATTTTAAGTGTTGAATCTTGTAGCATAATGTAAGATCTAGAATCTGGAACTTGAATCAGGTTCATATCTGTTGTAGATTAAATGTTATTTAAGGTCAAAGTGGGTTGACCCGCATTGACTGGCTGTTCTTGAAGCCAAGAATCAGCCCAGAAACCTCTGATAGTGTTTTTGCAGGGCTTGGATCTTGCTATGTTTAAGTTTGTTTTGCCATGTTGTTGTTTTGTAGTTGTAGAATGACATGAATACTACATGTTAAAGCCTTTTTATCACATATATACTTAAAAAAATTAAATCTAGAGATGGTCAAACTTGATAGCCGAAACTGCTCAAGAACATTTCTGGGAAACCCAGAAATGTTCAAGAACAGTTCCGGGAGGGTACTTTGACCGGCCCATATATCTTGTTTTTGTTGATGTTATGATGATCTGAGGATATGTTATTGTTCCTTGTAGTGTATACTAAAGATTTGACCCATTAAACGATATAAACCATGACCAGAACGTAAAGTAATTTAAACATGAAATTGATAGGTCGAACTGTTGAGTTTCTGGGAAAAACCTAGAAACACTCTGACCTCATGTTTGCTAGCTTAGTTCGGTTTCATTAATTATTGTTAGACTTGATCATGTATTAAAACATGTTCTCTGATAGTTTGTCTACATAGCCCGACGAGCAGAAAACTTGTAACATGAATAGATTGACAGATTTAAGGCCACAAAGGCGCGCCGACCAACCACGACTATAATTTTCTTCAAGTAATTTCAGTAATATGATGAACACGTTCTGACAACATGTTCTGATGCTTAGATATCCCTCATGTTGTATGATTTCGTCCAGAAATGGTTATGCACATGTACTTCTACAAACATACTACAATATTTAATCAATATCATGTCCAGAAACGATTCATAGAGAGAATGATTGATGGTCAAAGGAGGTACCCTTGAGCACTGACTGTCAGTGTTCTTGAGCCTCAAAAACACCTATCGCGACAAAAACTGTCACTAAAGCCTTTAGCGAAGGATTTAATTATTTTTGTTTTATAATTTCCGAACAATACATTAAAAATAGAAATAAATTCCTAAAAATTATAAAATCAGTTTTAAAAATTATTTTAAGTTATAAAAATTAACTTTTAATAATTTGACATATTTTTCATAAATATTAATATTTATTTGGATAATATTGATATTTAAATTATTTAATAAATACATTAAATAAATTTATTAAAATGAATTTATTGTATTAAAAATCATTTTAAATAATAATAAGGTATTTAATAATATTTTAAGTTATAAAACATAACTTTTAATATTTTAAGATAAATTTCATTAATTATTAAATATTAATGATATTAGATTTATTTAGTAATTATATTAAATAAATTAATTAAAAATAATTTTAATATTATAAAAATAATTTTAAATGAAAATAAATAGTTTAAAAATATTTGAAGTTATAAAATATAACTTTTGATATTTAAAGGTAAATTTCATTAATAATTTTATATTAATGATATTACGTTTATTTAATAAGTATATTCAATAAATAGTTTAAAAATGGTTTTATTGAATTAAAAATCATTTAAAAGGAAATAAATGAATTAAAAATATTTTAAGTTATCATTAATGACTTTTAATATTTTGATAAATAATAAATTAATATTCTAATATTAATGGTGATTGTTTAAAAATGATTTTAGATGTTTTAAAAATCATTGAAGGGTAATATTAACACTTTAAAAATATTTTGAGTTATTATAAATAACTTTAATATTTTGGCAATGGTTTCATTAATAGTTTAATATTAACTAAATATTAATGATAATAGGATTAGCTAATATTTAAATCATTTAATAATGATTTCAGAGTTTGAAAATTTATGATATAGTTTAATAATTATTTAAAATTATTATAAGGCTATAAAAAAAAATAATATGACCGATATTTAAAATATCTAAACGAATATTGAATCTACACGATAGAGTCTTAGACTTCGATATTTACCCGATAAAGCTCGCTTATTTAATCAAATATTTCAAAAATTGATCTAGACTTAGATAAATTGACTAGATATGTGTTTGTTAGTGAATCAATAACTGTTAAACATATGTGACAATGTGATTAGATTATGTGCTAACTGCAATTAGCAGTAATATGTGATACGATATATTATTCTAATCAAATGAATGATCTTATTACTGATAGGTCGCTGTATAAAAGATTAATCTAAGTTGCGTTATTGTAAGCAGCAGCTCAGGCAAGTATCCTACTTTTGCATTTACTTTATGCAATGGACATGAGTAAGAAAGTTTCAGAATTATATTATTATTGTGCCAGATTATTAACTCTATTATTATTGATTATGTATCAAATCTTTGTATTCATACAAGTTCTTACATTATCCGATCATTGTATTATTGTATAATTCAGATATTTATTCTGTTCGTTAATTCGTATATAGGATTAGACAAGTGTCCCCACTTGGATAACCATTGTATTTAATCATATATTGATACATACTTATTGATTTCAAGTATGTATACATTGACTTAAAAGCCTTCTAAGCTATTTGATTCAGCTAGACATAAAAATATGCTTGAACAAGATAGAAGTTATTGTATCCAACCAGATTGTTTTGGTACGGATTCTCGACTAAGTATGAACATCCCGAATATGGGAAAACTTTTGTGCACCTAAGGTGGATAGAGTGAACAATAATATCGTTCTTGCATGTAGTATTGATCAATACAGGGCATAATGGGCTGATCACCCCCCCGTGCCAGCAAGTTATGACGGTTTACAAATGAATTTCTGTTTAACCTTTTCAAAAATAGAAAACAATGTTCATAGTATGTTGACTGATCTCCAGTTATATTCTGTACGTAGTTTCAAAAAAATTCCATATTGAAATGATATGTTGTTATTATTGGTTCAACTTACTTCACAAATGTTGATTCGTTGAAGAAGTGTCTTTCAAAGAAAACATTTAATTCTTTCAGCCAATATATATTATTGTTTTACTTGCTGGGCAATCCAATGCTCATTCTTGCTTTAAATTTAAATGTTTTAAGTTAAGTATGAACAACCAGAAGGTTCAAGCAAGAACAAGGGGAAAAGAAAGCTGTTCGAAAGAGATTTATAATATGTTGTGTAATAGTTATAGTTTATTAAGACAATGATACTTATTATATACGATGTAATGAATGTTTAAAGGTCTCATACCTGGGAGTAAACTTTGATGCATATGTAAATTAAGTTTAAACTTTATATTATTGTTATTATTATTAGCATTATCCAGCTTATAGAAATGGTATCGTGAAGCACCGAGTTCAGGTTTTAAGTACTCGGATTTGGGGGCGTCACAGGACAACCGTCTATGCCATAGCCATCTCATTTCTTCAGATGCTTTTGCCAGAAAACATATTGTCTCGTCTGAGCTTAGTTGACCAAGATTCATTGTGTTGACATTTCTTTCTCTTGTCCCGATTAGCTTTATAGCTGATGTCTTCAAATCTTTGACTTGACATTGGTTGTTGAGGAATGTTACTTGATGACCCTTGTCGTAGAGTTGGATGATGCTTAGAAGGTTGTGTTGGAGACCTTCCATATATGCTACTTTGCTGAAAGATATTGCACCATTACCATCAGAGTCGTATCCTCTTATCTTGACTGAGCTGTTGTCTCCAAAGATGACTGTGGGACCCTCTTTTTCAATGTAGTTAGATAGAAGGGCTTTGTTCCCTGTCATGTGCCTTGAGCATCCACTGTCCAGATACCATGTTGTGATCGTGGAGCTCTTTTCCTGTCAAAACATTGAACCTTCATTTTGGTACCCATATTTGCATGGGTCCTTCTTTGGTAGTGCCTTTGGGGACCCAAATCTGTTTAATCTTGGGTCTCACATACATGGAATTATAATAACACTTGGCAGCCTTGTGATCATATTTATTGCATATAAAACATCTAGTATGATGCATGCCTGTGTGTGTATGATGATTCATCCTCCATTTGGACTTGTGTGGTTCTTTAGTTGTCCTTATGTTAAACTAATTCTCATTCTTCCACGTGTCCTTGGATTTCATAAATGGTGATGAGTGTGTCTTACCTCTACTGTACCTTCCCAGTTGATTCGTAGAGTTGGTCTTTCTTGACTCTACAATTCTTCGAGGTTGGTGAGTAGAGGTTAGGTTACTCTTCTCTTTTATGAACCCCAGGCCAGCATAAGATCCCTTACTCCTTTGAGTATGAATGGAAACAGTAGAACAAGGTTGAACTGGTTCTTCCTTCTATGAGGATTTCACAAAGGTAATGCTTCTACTAAAACATGAGGCATTAATAGTGCTAGTTTCCTTTGACTTTTCCACACATGGCTCTGAGAGGGATTCCCCAAAGCCTAAGCCTGTTCTGTCGAATGTACTTCTCTGACTAGAGAGCAGGGAGTCCATGGATGATGAGGATTTGTTCCATGTAGAGACAGTCTTTTCAAGTTCCTCAATTTTAGAGGTTAGATTAGACTCTCTTTGTGCATTGAGTTTATTTGTCTGTTTTAAGATTTCATTCTCAGCCTCAAGCTTGGAGATAAGGTTAGTACTTTGTAGGGCAATTTCAAGCTCTTCTTGAACTTTATTCTTCTCCTCTTGAAGAAGTGAATGGTCCTTAGACAAAACTCTGAACCACTTCATGTATTGATGTAGATCAGTGGTTATGCCATGTAGTGCAGTTCTTAAATTATTTATGTCTACATCAGGTGAGTTGAAGTCAAATACCTCATCGAGACTTACTTCATGTATGTTGAAATTTTGTGTGTCCTTTGCATGTTTGGCCATTAGGCACAGATTAGCCATTTGTGGTTCTTCATCATCTCCGAAGTCAGGATTGGAGTCATTTTCTGAATCACTTCACGATCCTCCAGCTACTAGGCCTTTGTCTCTCTTCTGAGGCCTTTTGTTGCCTTTGTATTCCTTCTTTGCATGTGATTTCTTCTTTAGTTCTTCTCTGAGAGGTTTGTTGCAGTTGGCAAGGAAGTGGCCAGGCTTCTTGCGGTTGTAGCATAGATCATTCATTTGTTCCTGGCTGCTGTAATTGCTGACCTTCTTTGGCTTGCTGGTTTTGCCTTGACGCATGAACCTTCTTAGTCTTTTTACCAGCATAGCAAGGTCTTCATCAACGTCCTCATCATAATCAAAGTCAATCTCAGCGTTGACCTTAGATGCTACTTCAGTTGCCTTAAGAGCAACACCCTTATCCTTCCTTCTTCCTTCTGATAGGGTTTCAGCCCGTTGAGTCAGCTCTAGTTCGTATGTCAGGAGATTGCCATATAGTTATTGAACTGTCATCTCGTGAAAATTCTTTGACTCTCTTATAGTAGTGGTTTTGGCATCCCACCTGCTTGGTAGAGCTCTCATAAACTTTATGATCAGATCTTTGTTAGGATAGATCTTCCCATATGCTCGTAGAGAGTTGAGCAGAACGTTGAATCTCTCATAGGTGGCAGTTACATTTTCTCCTTGAACATGAATAAACATCTCATACTGCTGTGTCAGGAGTGATTGTTTATTTTCTCTAACTTCTTCAGTTCCTTCGTGCATGATTAGCAGTGCTTCCCAAACCTCCTTAGCTGTTTTCTATTGACAACGTTACCGAACAGATCGTCTTCTAAGGATTGGAACATGATGTTATTCGCCTTTTTGTCAAGTTGGACAGCTCTCTTCTCGTTGTCTGTCCACTCTTCTTTAACTTTGATTTGTATTCTGTTTGGATCGTCAGTGGTTGGTGCAAGCGTTGTTGGAACATAGGGCCCATTCTGAACGGTCTCAAATAGATCTTCATCTATTGAGTCCATGTATGCTTGCATCCTAACTTTCCAGTTTGCAAATTTATCCTTATTGCACATTGGTGGCTTGCTACCTCCTCCAGTCCTAGATTTACTTGGTACGTGTGCCATTGGATCTACTAAAGCTTATAAGCTGTATAATAGAACCTACTTTGATACCAATTGTTAGTTCCTAGTTAGCACAATAGTTATCTAGAAGGGGGGGGGGGGTTGAATAGATTTTTAAAAAACCTTTTCGTTTTAAACTTGTTCATTGATGATGATTAAAACTTAGCGGAATTAATGTTTGTTTTAATCTCCTTTACGAAGTAGTGGAGTTAAGATAGTGAGGCAGTTGTAGCAGTTATGACAGATATAGCAGTTATCTTATGAAAGTAAAAGACACAGTTGTTTTAAGTGGTTCAGAGAACTTAAAGCTCCTAGTCCACTCTTCTACTCCTCGAGTAGGAAATCCACTAAGGATGTCTTTTACAACTTCTGAATCACACAGCATTCCTTCTGCATCCAGGTAGCTCAGAACTTCTTAGTTCACTCTTGAACACCTCAAGTCCAGCAGACTTGGCTCTCTTATAGTTCACTTAGAACTCTTCAAGTCTAGTAGACTTGGTACTCTTCTTTAGTTGATTTGTAGATGTTGAGTTCTTGATGGTTGCTACTCAGTTGGTGTTTAAGCACTTGTTCGAAAGAACTGGGTAACTGAGCAAGCTTTTCTATTTCTCATATCGTAGAGTTGAGCTTTGAGAGTTCTTCACGTTATTTGTTTAATGCTTGCTTTCATCTCTCTCATCTACTTGATTTTCGTATATGTGATCTTGAAAACTGTCCGTTGAATCCATCCGTTGAAGCATTAAATATGTTTGACCTTTCTGTTCTTTGATGAAGACATTTCTGCACATATTTTGAACTGCAATTTGGCCCACTGACACTGCAGACTGTTTTCTCACCTAACACCTGAAAAGGTATTTTCCCCCTTACAAATGGTACTTTCCTTAGCTTCTTCAATATGCTTCTTTGTTGCATACTAAGGATATTTCTTATGACATTGGGACTGGTGAGTACTGCAGCGTTACTCTTATGTTGAAATCTGTCTCCACACAAATCATGAGGGTCGACGTTTTCTGACACAAGACAGATGATACTCTACGATAAAGATCGTGGTGACTTGTCACCTTGGTGCCTGGTCTGATGCTATCAGTCGAGAGTACTATGATTTCTCTTTAAGTATTTACACGCTACGATTTTTGCTTGTTTGAGTTGTAAACTCTACATTTCCGAGAGCACACTACGATCGTTGAGTTATAAACTCTACGTTTTTGAGAGCACACTACGATTGTTGAGTTGTCTCGGTAAACGTTGGGACCACTCTACGATTTTTGAAGAGGCCTTTCAAGGCAGGCACACTACGATCTTTGAAGCTTTACGTTTCTTCCTTGACTTCTGCAGTGTTGATCAGATTGATACACTATGATTTCTTCGAAGCCTATCTATTACATCTCAAGATCAACCTAACAACTTTGATCTTTCTATCAATACATTCAATTACAGAATGATACACGTTAAGAACTTAGATCAACCTAACAAGTTTGATCTATCACTAAGTCCTTGTACATATACTACTTGAAGGACTTTACAAATAATCATGAGCACATACATTAAAACATCAAATCATAATATGCATTCTCCCAACACAGTCTTTTCTAGTTCCTCAAATTTAGAGGTTAGATTAGACTCTCTTTGTTCATTGAGTTTATTTATCTATTTTAAGATCTAATTCTCAACCTCAAGCTTGGAGAAAAGGTTAGTACTTAGAAGGGCTGTTTCAAGCTCTTCTTGAACTTTCTTCTTCTCCTCTTGAAGAAATGAATGGTCATTAGACAAAACTCTGAACCACTTCATGTATTGATGTAGATCAGTGGTTATGCCATGCAGTGCAGTTCTTAAATCATTTATATCTACATCAGGTGAGTTGAAGTAAAATACCTCATCGAGACTTACATCATATATGTTGAAATTTTGTTTGTCCTTTGAATGTTTGGCCACTAGGCATAGATTAGCCATTTGTGGTTCTTCATCATCTCCGGAGTCAGGATTGGAGTCATTGTTTGAATCACTCCACGATCCTCCAGCTACCAGGTCTTTGTTTCTCTTCTGAGGCCTTTTGTTGCCTTTGTATTCCTTATTTGCATGTGGTTTCTTCTTTAGTTCTTCTCTGAGAGGTTTGTTGCAGTTAGCAATGAAGTGGCCAGGCTTCTTACGGTTGTAGCATAGATCATTCATTTGCTCCTGGCTGCTGTAATTGCTAACCTTCTATGGCTTGCTAGTTTTGCCTTGACGCATGAACCTTCTTAGTCTTTTTACTAGCATAGCAAGGTCTTCATCATCGTCCTTATCATAATCAGAGTCAATCTCAGTGTTGACCTTAGATGCACCTTCAGTTGCATTGAGAGCAACACCATTATCCTTCTTTCTTCCTTCTGATAGGGTTTCAGCCCGTTGAGTCAGCTCCAGTTCGTATGTCAGGAGATTGCCATATAGCTGTTGAACTGTCATCTCGTGAAGATTCTTTGACTCTCTTATAGTAGTGGTTTTGGCATCCCACCTGCTTGGTAGAGCTCTCATGAACTTTATGATCAGATCTATGTTATGATAGATCTTCCCATATGCTCGTAGAGAGTTGAGCAGAACGTTGAATCTCTCATAGGTGGCAGTTACGTTTTCTCCTTAAACATGAATAAACATCTCATACTGCTGTGTCAGGAGTGATTATTTATTTTCTCTAACTTCTTCAGTTCCTTCGTGCATGATTAGCAGTGCTTCCCAAACCTCCTTAGCTGTTTTGCTATTGACAACGTTATCGAACAGATCGTCTTCTAAGGATTGGAACATGATGTTATTGGCCTTTTTGTCAAGTTGGACAGCTCTCTTCTCGTTGTCTGTCCACTCTTCTTTAACTTTGATTTGTATTCTGTTTGGATCGTCAGTGGTTGGTGCAAGCTTTGTTGGAACATAGGGCCCATTTTGAATGGTCTCAAATAGATCTTCATCTATTAAGTCCATGTATGCTTGCATCTTGACTTTCCCGTTCGCAAATTTATCATTCTTGCACATTGGTGGCTTGCTGCCTCCTCCAGTCCTAGATTCGCTTGGTACGTGTGCCATTAGATCTACTAAAGCTTGTAAGTTGTATAATAGGACCTGCTTTGATACCAATTGTTAGTTCCTAGTTGGCATAATAGTTATCTAGAATGGGGGGGGTTGAATAAATATTTAAAAAACCTTTTTCGTTTTAAACTTGTTCGTTGATAATGATTAAAACTTAGCGGAATTAATGTTTGTTTTAATCTCCTTTACGAAGTAGTGGAGTTATGATAGTGAGGCAGTTATAGCAGTTATGGCAGATATAGCAGTTATGTTATAAAAGTAAAAGACACAGTTGTTTTAAGTGGTTCAAAGCACTTAAAGCTCCTAGTCCACTCTTCCACTCCTCGAGTAGGAAATCCACTAAGGATGTCTTTTACAACTTCTGAATCACACAGACTCCTTCTAGACCAGCAGTCTAGGAACTTCTTAGTTCATTCTTGAACTCCTCAAGTCCAGCAGACTTGGCTCTTTTATAGTTCACTTAGAACTCTTCAAGTCCAGCAGACTTGGTACTCTTCTTCAGTTGATTGGTAGATGTTGAGTTCTTGATGGTTGCTACTCAGTTGATGTTTAAGCACTTGTTCGAAAGAACTGAGTAGCTAAGCAAGCTTTTCTGTTTCTCATATCGTAGATTTGAGCTTTGAGAGTTCTTCACATTATTTGTTCAATGCTTGCTTTCATCTCTCTCATCTGCTTGATTTTCGTATATGTGATCTTGAAAACTATCCGTTGAATCCATCCGTTGAAGCATTAAATGCGTTTGACCTTTCTGTTCTTTGATGGAGACATTTCTGCACATCTTCTAAACTGCATTCTGGCCCACTGACACTACAGACTGCTTTCTCACCTAACACCTGAAAAGGTGTTTTCCCTCTTACCAATGGTACTTTCCTTAGCTTCTTCAATACGTTTCTTTGTTGCATACTAAGGATATTTCTTATGACTTTGGGATTGGTGAGTACTGCAGCGTTTAGAATCCATTCCTCTTATGTTGAAATCTGTCTCCACACAAATCATGAGGCTTGACGTTTTCTGACACAAGATATATGATACTCTACGATACAGATCGTGGTGACTTGTCGCCTTGGTGCCTGGTCTGATACTATCAGCCGAGAGCACTACGATTTCTCTTTAAGTATTTGCACACGATCTTTGCTTGTTTGAGTTGCAAACTCTACGTTTCCGAGAGCACACTACGATCATTGAGTTGTAAACTCTACGTTTCCGAGAGCACACTACGATTGTTGAGTTGGCTCGGCAAACGTTGGGACCACTCTACGATTTTCGAAGAGGCCCTTCAAGGTAGGCACACTACGATCTTCGAAGCTCTACGTTTCTGCCACGACTTCTGCAATGTTGATCAGATTGGTACACTACGATTTCTTCGAAGCCTATCTATTACATCTCAAGATCAACCTAACAGCTTTGATCTTTCTATCTATACATTCAATTACAGAATGATACACGTTAAGAGCTTAGATCAACCTAACAAGTTTGATCTATCACTAAGTCCTTGTACATATATTACTTGAAGGAATTTACAAATAATCATGAGCATATACATTAAAACATCAAATCATAATATGCATTCTCCCAACAGAACATATACCGATAATACAAGAATTCGCAAATGTATTTCCAGAGGAGTTACCAGGAATTCCGCCGGATAGGGAAGTCGAATTTGTGATTGACTTGTTGCTGGGAACGACACCAGTCTTCAAGGCACCTTATAGAATGGCGTCAGTAGAGATGAAGGAGTTAACGGTTCAATTGCAAGAACTATTAGATAGGAAGTACATTCAACCGAGTGTGTCTCCATGGGGAGCATCAGTATTGTTTGTAAAGAATAAGGATGGGTCGTTACGACTTTGTATCGACTATCGAGAGTTGAACAAGTTAACGATTAAGAATAAATACCCACCGCCTAGGAACGATGATCGATTTGATCAGTTGAAAGGGGAAAAGTATTTTTCTAAGATAGATTTGTGTACAGGGTACCATCAGTTAAAAGCAAGGAAATAGGATGTACCTAAGATGGCGTTCATGACTCGTTATGGTTATTACGAGTTTTTGGTCATGTCGTTTGGGTTGACAAATACGCCAGGCGCATTTATGGATATGATGAACAGAGTGTTCAAACAGTATTTGGACAAGTTCATCGTAGTGTTCATTGATGATATTCTAGTCTATTCTAAGACGCCAGAAGATCATGCTGAACATTTAAGGATAGTGTTGGAAACACTACGAAAGGAGAAGTTGTATGCGAAGTTCACTAAGTGTGAATTTTGTCTTGAGAGAATGCAGTTTTAAGGGCACATTATTGATAAAGATGACATTTTCGTGGATCCAGCAAAGGTGGAAGTAGTTAATAATTGGGAGCAACCAAAAATGCCAACCGAGGTTCGGAGTTTTCTGGGGTTAGCGAGATACTATAGAAGGTTCATTCAGGACTTTTCTAAAATAGCTACTCCGTTGACGAATTTGACTAGGAAGTCAGTAAAGTATGTGTGGACTGAGAAGTGTGAAGATAGTTTTCAGGAACTAAAAAGAAGGTTAAGTGAGGCACCTGTATTATCCTTTACCAGATGATATGGGGAATTTTGTAGTTTATAGCGATGCTTCGTATAAAGGACTTGGTTGCATGCTCATGCAGTATGGCAAGGTCATTGCGTATGCGTGACGTCAGTTAAAGGATTATGAGAAGGTCTATCTTACTCATGACCTAGAATTGTTAGTAGTAGTTTTTACTTTAAAAATATGGAGACATTATTTGTATGGGGAGAAGTGTGAGGTATACACGGACCATAAAAGTCTGAAATATATGTTCACACATAAGGAGTTGAATATGAGGCAGAGAAAGTAGTTAGAGTTGATAAAAGATTACGATTGTGATATCTTATATCATCCGGGGAAAACGAATGTAGTAGCCGACGCGTTAAGTAGGAAGGGTAGAGATAAACTATCAATGTTAACGACTCAGAACGAGTTAATAACGGAGATGGCAAGAATGGAGTTAGAAGTTAAATTACCGAGTGAAGCGGTAGAGATGTTGTTCACGATGGACACTCAGCCAACCATTATAGAACGAGTTAGAGAAGTACAACTGGGTAACGAAGAATGCGAACGAATAAAGAAGAGGATGGAAGATGAAGAGAAGACTAAGTATAACCTTGACAAGGATGTATTACTTCGTTTAGAAGGAAGAAGTTGGGTTCCAAATAATTCTGATTTAAAAGAAGAGATTATGAGTGAGGCCCATAGTTTAAGATTTTCCATACATCCCAATATTACTAAGATGTATCAAGACCTTCGACAAAACTTTTGGTGGCCAAACATGAAGAGGGAGATCGCATAATATGTTAGTAAGTGCTTAACTTGTCAGAAAGTTAAGGTTGAACACCAACGACCGAGTGGATTGTTACAATCACTAGAGATTCCGGAGTGGAAATGGGAGCATACCACCATGGACTTTGTGGTGGGACTTCCAATGACGAGGAAGGGTTATGACGCTATTTGGGTAATAGTGGATCGGCTGACGAAATCTGCTTACTTTCTACCAATAGGAGTTAGGTATAACTTAGAGCAATTAGCTAAGCTTTATGTCAAGGAAATTATTTCGAGACATGGAGTACCGATTTTGATTGTGTCAGATCGTGATCCACGATTCACGTTAAACTTTTGGAGGAGCTTGCAAGAGCAACTAGGGACGCAATTGAGATTGAGTACGGCGTATCATCCTCAGACGGATGGAAAAAGTGAACAGAAAATTCAAACGCTAGAAGATATGTTAAGATCTTGCGTTATGAATTTCAAGGGGAGTTGGGACGATCATCTACCTTTGGTGGAATTCGCTTACAACAATAGTTTTCACGCTAGTATAGGCATGCCTCCTTATGAAGCGTTATATGGGAGGAACTACAGGACTCCACTGTGCTGGGATGAAGTAGGTTAATGCCAGATGTTGGGACCTGAGATGGTACAACAAATGACAGATATGGTAAAGTTAATACATACTCAATTGATAGCAACTCAAGATAGACAAAAGAAGTATGCATATCCTCATCATGAGAAGAGGGAATTTGAAGTAGGTTCGTATGTCTTTCTGAAAGTATCGCCTTGGAAAGGGAAGATACGTTTTGGAAAGAAAAGGAAGTTAAGTCCAAGGTTTATAAGTCATTTTGAAATATTAAAAAGGGTATGAGAGGTAGCTTATGAAGTAGCATTACCTCCAGGTATGGAACAAATACATAATGTGTTTCACGTGTCTTTTTTACGTCCATATAAACCGGACTACAAGCACGTAATAGAGTATGAATCTATTCAGATAGAAAAAGATTTAACATATGAAGAACTTCCAGTTTAGATTGTTGATAGGAAGGAACAAGTTTTGAGAAATAAGATAATACCTTCGGTGAAGGTAATTTGGAGAAACCACAATGCCGAAGAAGCAACGTGGGAACTCGAAAGTAAAATAAAGGAAAATTTTCCCCATTTGTTTATGTAATTGTAGCAAGATTCTGGGGACATAATCTTTATAAGGGAGGGAGAATGTAATGCCCGAGAAAATCGAATCTTTATGTGAATTATTTTTTTTTTTGATTATTTGAATTAAATGGATTTAATTGATTGTTTGTATGAATAAGATGTTTGAAGGTCGTTCTATGACATAGAAAGTGCGGATGTGGTTAGTATTCTGGCTATGTGCTAGGATTAATTTTTTTGAATTTTCAAGACAAAAATAAATGTTTTTCGAGAAATTTCCGTAAAAATATTATTCATCCGTTTCTGGTCGAGAATTAAGTTTGAATTTCTAAGAAACGCGTAATGATAGAATTCTAAGATGAGATGAAATATCTAATAATATTTCAATTATGGCAAACGAAATTTTTTCCCGCGGACTTAAAACCTAAGGGTTAGGAAAAGTGAGTTCTGAGAAATTAATGACTACGTATAATGATTAGGGTTATTATACGTGAGGAATACGAGTATGATACTAGTTATTATACGAGTATAGTACGAAGATTATTACGACGTATAACACGAATATTTTACAAACTATATACGAAAAGAATACGAGAATAGTACGAGTAGAATACGATTAGCTCTTAATGGACTTTGAGTTTATGAACTTTATAGAATCGAATTGGACTTGGATTATGTCAAGCCCAATGCAATGTGAAATCAATCCCAAGATAGGCCCAATATGAATTAATTCTAAGGCTCAAACCAAGAAACTAAACCGCGGATCGAACCCATGTGTCACCGGATGGATAAAACCCATTGGACAACCCATGGAGGGACCCACAAGACCATGTGGGCCGGCCATTTGGTGGCCAAGTAAAGTAACCCACTTGGAGGCCAAGTAAAGTAGATTTACTTGATGAGGAAGAAAAGGGAATAGTAAGGAGGTGGGGCATGTTGACCATTTTGCCCTCCATTTTAATTGCATTTATAAGAAAGCTTAGCTTGATCATTTGTTACTTTAACAACTTTAACCAATATATTTAAGAGAGAGAAAAGAGCTAGAAACAAGTAATCAAGTGAGCTTGCAGCAAATCTTAAGAGTTTTAAAAACAAGAACGCGAAGAACATAAAGGTAATAATTCGTAAAACCTTAGTTTTTAATTCGTTTAAATTTATTTTTCGTAGAGAATCTTAAATTGGTGGAGCATGTCTCTTCTAGAGGAATAAGGATGGCTATTAGTGGATTAACCATTTATAAGCCATTTATGAGTAGGAATTGTAAGCGTTTAAGTAAGTTTAAACTGATTAAACCTTTGAACGTTTATTTGGTTGTTGATGGACAATTTGAAAACTATCATTTATAGGGTATGTGAATATTGCTTGATTAGGATGCAGACAATGAATCAATGGATTGATTCCATTTGATTTGGCGTATAAAACACGAGTAACAAAGTTATGGCGAAATTTACGAGATTAGGCGTTAAACGTGGAAACCGTAGAATTTCCGGATTAGTAATCAAAACTCGCCGTTTAGTTCGGGAACTTTAGTTTTCAATGGCATAACGTAGAATAATGTATTTAAGAGACATGGACTCAGGGTTGGTCAAATTCTGACTTAGAATGAAGGAAAACTAATTAGGAATGCTCACGTATGTAAAACGAACGTGTAAAACCTGGCAAGAAAAAGAGCTGAAGGGATTAACAGCATGGACCCTCACCGAGGCAGGCTATATAAATACCAGAACCATCGCCGGGGTGGGGGGTACTGGAAATTGTTCACCAAGTTTATTTTTGAATCAAAGTGTTTGTAGAACAATTACGGGGCATGCATATACTTAAGATACATGGTAAGATCACTCGTAAGTCACATTTATAGTGATGAATTTAGGGATTGAACGTTATCTATTAATCGTTAAATGAAGAACGTAAAGTATGAAAGGTAAACCATATTCGATTATTATGGTACGTAATCATTGATGGTTGAGTATTAGTAATGACGTAAGAGTGTTAATAAGTCGTAGTGAAGGATAGTAACTTGAATCGGGTTTTATTAATAAAATAATTTCAAGTAAGACATAGAAGAAAAAGAAGTTGGTTAAAACATTGAAGTTAAATTGTTTAGTAACTAATATCTATGTGCTATGTTAATATATCATGCAGATACTGTAAAGACCAAGAATTTTTCAATATTATATTCGAAGACGCTTGAAGGCAAGTTTTCTTAACATTTGTCTAACCTTTTTGTTAGCCAAGGTTTTGTGATTCATGTTATAAATGCATGAATTATTTTACGAAAAAGTCGATGTCAGTTTTAACTCGGCTAGACTATTCTTAAGAGTTAGATTGATTTGTTTACAAGTCTTTTAATATAGAACTGTTAACGCTATCCTATGCCAAGTATTTGGTATGGATTTAAAGGTAAGTTTGTGTATAAACAAACAAATATATTTTCATCGATTATTTCGATGGACACGTGAGGTTGCTAAAACTTAAACGTAAATACGTTTAATGGATGAGTGTTGATCAACATAGAGTACTATAAGTTGATCACCTAGAAGTACTCGTAAGATATATCGGACTTATGGACTTAGTGTCGGGATGTCCTTTTCATGAATGAAAACGAAAAGAGAATGTGCATTGTCTTTTGATCTGCTCAGAATTCCTAAACTACTTTAAGTACTTTGGAATTGTTTTATGTGAATGAAAAGTGCTATCAAATGTTTCATTGTACTTCATAGTTACTTGTTCAGTTATTGAATAATAAGCATATAATTCTTGATATGGTGTATGTATTATATCTTGTTAGACTTGTTGAGCTAGTTATGCTTACTTCTTGCTTGAATTATATGATTGCAGCTAAGGCCGAATGAACTGAGGGTCCCAAAGGGATAAAGGCAAAGCTAAGATGGATAAGTAGATTATCTTGTAATAGACTAGTTTGTTTGTATGAATTATACTATGATAAACGAAGAATGTAATCGGTTTCAGAACCTGGGAAATGATCCATTATTATTGTAATAAGAATGTAGTAAATACACTCATTTTGTTGTCTTTTCAATGGGATGAATGTATATTGATGAGTACCGTGTAACACTATATCTGTGGGTTGAAAGTACCCGGATTTGGAGGCGTCACACTTAAAGTCACTGTCAGAGTTGTACTTGAGTTTCTAGGTAACCCAGAACAATGGTCATGGTCGGTCAACAGTTTTGTAGCTTTCATATCTTTGAATCTGTGGATTTATGTTGTGTTTGTTGTAATAGGTAGTCTATATGTCAAGGTACATATATCTAACACTGGTTTGGACAAAATATAATCCTAAAGTCTCGATCTAAGTTGGTTAAAGTACAACCAAAGGTTGTTTTTCATGTTCATTAGTTTTTTGGTGGGTAACCTAGAAAACTTGGTCAAGCTCGGTCAATGACTTTTGACCATTAATTCTAGTAGTCTTATGAACTGTCTAAGCAATTTAAAGTCATAAATATGTATTATGTATATCAAGGTACTAATTCATTACAAAAAGTTATTATAACAGCAAACAAAATGTGTTTAAAAGGCTGGTCAAAGTAGCCGGCTCAACCTAATCTTGAGTTTTCTGGGTAACCCAGAAAACAGAACTTCGTGATCGGTCAACCACTTTTGACCACCTATATCTTGCAATATACAATTCCATTAAACCTGTTTTCTTTTCCAAATTAAAGACCGCATATCATACTACAAATAACACACAATTACCAGACCTAATTATTAACAAATATGGATCTATAGGCTCTGACATTCGACTGTCAGACCTATTTTTCCAAAATTTCCAGATTGCTTAAAACACTAATTTAAGGCATCTAGATGTTATAAAAATATGTTCTATCAACCTAACATACTTTCTAACATGTTAATACATAAATCTAAACATCTAAACAATAATTTGAACAAAGCATCAAAGATCTAGCTATGAATTAGGATTTGCATCTTTCTTGCTTGATTTTGGATTTCTGGCAACTGAATCTATTGTTGAAATCACCAAGGCTTATTGAGATATGATATATGAGTGTTTAGGCTTAGAAATTTCATAGGTTTGAACTGAAATTGGGTTGTTATTTATAGAATTGCAAGGTTTGGGTTTTTGTGTCATTTTCACCTTCTTGCCTCCACAAATATATGATCCTATGACTCTTCTGGTGCTTGGGAGTTACAAGCATGTTATGTGCAACCTATGAACTTGCATTGGTGACTCCTAACCTACTTGTAAGCTAGTTAGGTTAGATTAGTAGCTTAATTATGCCCTAATCTTCACTAATCTTGATTAGGGTTTTGTTTTTAATAATTAAGTTTGTTTAATGATGTTTATTAGTACCTAATTGAAGTTTAATAATCATAATTAGGTGTTAGGATAACCAAATTAGGGTTTAGTCTAGCTAATTAGGGTTAGGGTTTACAAACTAGAATTAGGGTTTGTAATCTAGGGTTAGGGTTTATAATCTAGGGTTACTAACCTTGATTTTACACAAATCCTAACAAGCACGACAAAACATTTTGTCAGTGTAAGCACGATAAAGCAGCTTGTCAAAACAAATATAGTGAAAAGTCTGTTTTCGGAAGAAAATTTTTAAGCACGAGGTGTCAAAGCACATTAATTTTCGGATAAAAATTTATTTGACCTAATTTGTTAAACAGAGTATATATTAACACACAACACTTTTAGAATGGAGAGATTTATTAATATAACTGAATTTACATATCCGAGACTTATTAGGGTTTTGGGTTTTTACATTCACCCCTACTAATAAAAATTTAGTCCTCAAAATTATAGTACAGGTTAAGTAAATAGTTGGGGATAGTTCTCTCACATTTTATCTTCCAGCTCCCATGTAGCCTCTTCAACGTTCTGATTCTTCCAGATCACTTTGACCGATGTTATCACTTTATTTCTCAGGATTTGCTCTTTGCGATCGACGATCTGCACATGTTCTTTTACATAAGAACGATCTTCTTCGATTTGGATTGGCTCATAATTTATAACGTGTTTATAATCAGGTTTGTATGGTCGTAATACGAACACTTGAAACATATTATGAATATGGTTCAACTCAGGAGGTAGTGCTATTTCATAAGCAACTTCACCTATCCTTCTCAAAATTTCAAAAGGTCCAATGAATCTCGTACTCAGTTTTCCTTTCTTGCCAAAATGTATCTTTCCCTTCCAAGGAGATACTTTTAAGAATATGTGGCTTCCTACGCTAAAGTTTCGTTGTTGACGATGTGGATCAACGTATTTCCTCTGTCGATCTTGAGTTGCTTGTAATCGTTCACGTATAATTCTGATGGTTTCAGTAGTTTGTTGAATTATTTCAGGTCTTAACATCTGTATTTCCCCGACCTCATCCCAACAAAAGGGTGTTCTACATTTTCTCCCATATAAGGCTTTATAAGCTGTCATACCTATACTAGCATGATAACTGTTGTTATAGGTAAATTCTACCAAAGGTAATTGATCTTCCCAACTTTCTTTGACGTCGATGATACATGTTCTCAACATATCCTCTAATGTTTGAATGGTTCTCTCACTTTTCCCATCAGTTTGAGGGTGATACGTTGTACTCAATCTTAATTGTGTTCCTAAATGTTTTTGAAGGCTGTTCCAAAAATTTGAAGTAAAACGTGGATCTCGATCTGATACTATGGTAACAGATACTCCATGCCTAGAGATGATTTCATTTATGTATATCTTGGCAAGTTGGTATAAGTTATAAGTAACTTTAATAGGTAGAAAGTGAGCTGATTTGCTTAAACAGACAACTATTACCCAAATGGCATTGTGGCCTTTCTGTGTAGCTAGAAGACCTACCACAAAATCCATGGTTATATGTTCCCACTTCCACTCAGGAATTGGTAAGGGTTGAAGTAATCCACTCGGCTTTTGATGTTTAGCCTTAACCCTTTGACACATAAGACATTTGCTTACCCATTCAACTATTTCTCTTTTCATAGTCAACCACCAAAAGTGTCGACTTAAATCTTTGTACATTTTAGTACTGCCAGGATGTATAGCAAATTTAGAATTATGAGCTTCGTTTAAGATTTTTTCTTTAAGGCTTGATTGAACGGAACCCAAATTCTATCTTCATATCTTATTATTCCATCCTTGTCTATTCTGAATTTATTATACTTAATATTAGTTAGATTAGACTTATACTTCTGACATTCCTAATCCTTTTCCTACATCTCTTTGATTCTATCAAGTAGAGATGAAACTCCCTCTAGAATGTATAACTTTTGGGTAGAGGTAGTTGGACATTCCATCTCAATTTCTAATTTTTCAAAATCTTTTATTAACCTATCATTGGTGGTTTTTACATTCAATTTTTCTTGATTCTTTCTACTTAACGCATCAGCTACGACATTGGCTTTACCGGGATGCTATAAGATTTCACAGTCAAAATCTTTTATCAGTTCTAACCATCTTCTTTGTCTTAAGTTTAGTTCTTTTTGTGTAAAAATATATTTCAGACTTTTGTGATCTGTATATATCTCGCACTTTTCCCCGTACAAGTAATGTCTCCAAATCTTTAGAGCAAAAACTACAGCGGCTAACTCTAGGTCATGAGTAGGATATCTCTTCTCATAATCTTTGAGTTGTCGTGATGCATAATCAATCACTTTCCCATGTTGCATCAACACAGACCCTAAACCTCTGTGTGATGCATCGCTATAAACTAAAAGGCCTCATGTATCATCTAGTAAGGACAACACTAGAGCCTTAATCAGTCACTTTTTCAACTCTTGAAAGCTTTCTTCATATTTATCTGTCCAGACATATTTCACTGTCTTCCGAGTTAAATTGGTTAGTGGGGTTGCTATTTTTGAAAAATCTTTTATGAACCGGTGATAATAACCCGCTAAACCGAGAAAACTTCTTACTTTTGTTGGAGTTGTTGGTTGTTCCTGTTAGTTCCTAGTAGGCACAAGTTATCTAGAAGGGGGGGTTGAATAGATATTTGAAAATCTTTCCTTTTTAAACTTGTTCTTAGATAATGATTAAAAATTAGCGGAATTAGTATTTATTTTAATCTTCTTTACCAAGCAATGGAGTTATGAGCGAGTAAGGCAGTTATAGCAGATATAGCAGGAATGTAAACGACACAGATGTTTTTAAGTGGTTCAGAGCACTCAAAGCTCCTAGTCCACTCTTCTACTCAACGAGTAGGATATCCATTAAGGATGTCTTTTGCAATCTTCTGAATCACACAGATTCCTTCTAGACCAGCAGTCTAGGAACTTCTCTAGTTCACTCTTGAACTCTTCAAGTCCAACAAACTTGGCTTTCTTACAGTTCAGTACGAACTCTTCAAGTCCAGCAGACTTGGTACTCTTCTTCAGTTGATTGATAGTTGTTGAGTTCTTGATGGTTTCTACTCAGTCGCTATGTAAGCACTTGTTCTAAAGAACTGAGTAGCTGAGCAAGCTTCGCAATATCTCAGATCGTAGAGTTGAGCTTGAGAGAGATGTTCACGGTATTTGTTTTAATGCTTGCTTATTTCTCTCTCATCTGTCTGATCTGTATATATGTGATGTTGAAAACTATCTGTTGGATCCATCCGTTGTGGCAATAAATGCATCTGAACTTGTTGTACTGTGATGGAGACATTTCTACACATTTTTTGAATTCTTCATTCTGGCCCACTGACACTGCAGGCTGCTTTCTCACCTACCACCTGAAAAGGTGTTTTGTCCCTCTTACCCATGGTACTATCCTTAGCTTCTTCAATACACTTCTTTGTTGTATACTAAGGATATTTCATATATTCTGGGACTGATGAGTACTGCAGCATCTGGGATCCATTCCTCACTTCTTTGAAAACACGGATCATGAGGCTCGGCGCTTTTCGACACGAGATGAGATGATGCTCTATGATTTGGATCGTGGTGTTCTACGATTTAGATCGTAGTGTCTTTGACATCTTTGCATACTACAAAGTTATCAGTTCGAGAGCACTACGATTTCCCTTAAACCTTCACACACTACAATCTTTTCTTACCGTGCTGTTAACTCTACGTTCCCGAGAGCACACTACGATCGTTGACTTGTAAAACTTCATGTTTCCCTCAGCATACTGAGATCGTGGAGTTGGCTCGGCAAACGTTGGAACCACTCTATGATTTCTGAAGAGTCCCCTTCAAGGCAAGCACACTACGATCTTCAGGCTCTACGTTTTTTTCCTTGACTCCTGCAATCTTGATCAGATGGATGTACTACGATTTCTTCAAGACTAATCTATTACATCTTAAGATCAACCTAACAGTTTTGATCTTTCTATCTATACATTCTTTATCAGAATGGTACACGTTAAAAGCTTAGATCAACCTAACATTTTGATCTATCACTAAGTCCTTGTACATATATTCATTTAAGGACCTTACAAATAATCATGAACATATACATTTAAAACATCAAATCATAATATGCATTCTCCCAACAATCTCCCCCTATTTGATGTTGACATAACCAAGGAGATTTGTTGTCATGATTATTAGTGACTAGATGCATTTGCACGAAATTTAAACATGACTTAGTATTTCAGTGAGCAACTGAAATTTCTAGAGAATAAGCATAAATTTATTGATGATCAGAAGATATTACAATTCAGCATTACATCAATAGGAAATTTAAGATTTAACTTATCTCTGTTTCCTTGACCTCTTTAGTGGAGGTGGGTTGGCGTACTCCTCAAATTTCTTCTTTTCTTTGAGCTTCCTCGTTCTCGCTAACTCTTCCATTTCGCTTAGACTTAGTCTTTGGATTCTCCTCATGCTTTACATGAATGCAGGATCTCCAGTTGGCATTCTTATCGTCTGATGGAGCACATCTTGTGAGCTGAGAGTTGACTCCTGACGGCTTAATGGTATAGCCATTACAATTCCCTGTTGATCAGATCGTTGAGTTTGACTATGGAATTGTCTTGTAGGGGGACTTCGTGATGCTTGAGCATGAAATTGTCGTCTTCCCCTTTCTTGAGTTCCATGACCTCCCTGACCTCCTTGATCTCTTTTCCCTTTATTCTTCTCCCCCTTTATGTCAGCATCAAGGGTTCGAATATCTGCAGACAGTCGATTAACTCCTTGGACAAGCTCGTTCAGTGGCTTTGGGTTTGAGCGATATCCTCTCCATTTTCCTTGATCTGTTTTTCAGATTTAGCTTCTTTATTTTGGAGAACTTTCAGAATCATATCGTTATATTTCTCCTGATTTGCATAAGATTTCTGGAAGTCGTAGACAGAAGCCTTCAGGTTGAGGATGTTATCCAGCATAATTTTATGTTGAAGGTCTTGGTGTTTCTGCATTTCGAGAACAGCCTCTCTTTTTTTAGCAGCTCCTTTGAAGTGGATATCATCTCTGTCTGTCATACTCTTCAGAAGTCCTTTGATAATTTCTCTTAGCCTCTTTGTAAGCTCAGTATTCATAGTGTCAAAGAAATTATTTGTAGCTGTGATCATTTGATTCAGCCCGATATTTATGAGATCAGAGTGAGTTTTCAAACTTGCTTCTATAGACTTGACCATTTTCTCAGAGGTGTCTTTCAAGTCATCCTTAGTAGGCAGGCTTGGGAGAGTATCATTTGTGTGAGGATTGTTCATTTGAGGGGTTCTTGATTGAGATTGATCTTGCAGATTATAAAGAGCGAGATCAAGACTGAAGTAATCATGTGATGAGGAGGATGGTATATCAGCTGGAGGGGCTTGGGTTTGGATATATGAGATAGGTGACTCTACGATTTCAATGTTGGATTCTACGATGTGGCTGGAGTCTTGAATCGTAGAGTTGGTGATTTGTGGAAGCAGGGTAGGGTTGACTTCTTTTAGTTCTTCGATTCATGAAATTTTGAGATTACAGAATCGAAACTGATTGAGTGGGTGAAGAATCACTTCCATCCATCGAGGAAATTCATAGAATTGACTGAATGAAGATGATGGCAAGTGATTAACTTTTAAGAGATCAGGAATAGACAATACCTCAAGTTTATCCTGGGTTGAGGAATGGTTGGTAAGTAGCTTCTTGGCAAAGATAAGTTTCCCTGGAAATCCATTAGCCAGAACTGAGATTGCTGGATATTCTTTGAAGCTCCAGAACATGTGATCCCATGAGTTCAGGATTTGAGCTTGATGGTATGCTATCATGGGTGTACATATAGCTCCTAAATCCATCTTTCCCTACACTAGTGATTTCAAGCTCATCATTATCTTTTTTTTCCTCTTCTTTGGTCTCTTCTGAATATTCCATTATCTCAATGGTCTCTGGAAAGTTTGGCATTGATTCAACTTTATCTTTGGCAGGAACCTCTTCTTCTGCCATTGGGATATCATGAGGCTCCCCCTCAGCATGGTCATCCTCTTGTAGATTCAGAAAGTCCCCCTCAGCTGGAACATCTTCTTGAGAGATCAGAAACTCCCCCTCAGCTGGAACATCTTCTTGAGCTGTAGACTTCTCCCCCTCAGCTGGTGTGTACTCAATCATGAGAATTTTAGGGATCTCCCCCTCAGCTGGAGCAATGTCCTCTTTATTTGCTTGGGGTTGTTCCTCTTTTACAACCACACTCTTGGCTTCCTTTTTCAGCACCTTTTCATTCTCAAGAATATACTTCTTGACCAGCTTTCTTTTTGCTTTGCTGGGTTTAGGCACAACTTCTGGACTCTTATGAGTCTTAGCTTTGTCATATTGAACAGCCACTATTCTTGAAGCAGCTTCTTCCATTTCTGCCACACTTGGCCTAGTTTTAGAGAACAGTAGAGACTCTACGATTGAAGAAACTGTTGGTCTTTTGGACTTATGACCAGTTTTGTTCTTCTTTAGGATCAGTGATATGGTGGCTTGATCCTCTTCAGCTTCTTCTTGTTGTTGCTTCTTTCTTAGCCTCCTTATAGTCTTTATATCAGAGGAATCTACAGGAGTGTCAGTTGTAGACCCTTGAGGCTCTTCGATTTGTCTTGCCCTTATCTTTCTCTTACCCTTGCTTTTTCTGGCAAGAGCATAGGGTTCTCCCTTATCCGCTTCTCCTTCTTCTTCAACTTCCCTTACAACAGACATGTTTCCTGAAATGCCTGCGTTCTTCAGATCCCCAGTTCTTCCACTGGACTCAGTCATCATTCTTACATACTCGGCAGGGTTCCTTTTCCAGTTCTTAAACAACTGCTGGGTCATTCTTCAATTAGGGTTGATGGCTTCTCCTTCATCATCCCCAATTTTTTCACCCAGTGCAGATTGCAGAATGATGTTTATGAATCTCCCATACAGCATCTTCGGAGTGCTTTTTGATTTCTTCGAGTTATGGATTGATCTGCCGATCCACTCAAGTAATACAACTCCATAGTTGAGTTGTATGCCATAAAATATGGCCGTCTTGAGCCTTAGTTGAGCTTCATTGACTGAGTCATGACCCGAGCTCTTACAATAGATGCATTTCCCAATAATGTCAGCCAAAAATTCATACCTTTGTGGAAACTCCTTCTTTTTGTATCCTTTTACAAAGGGGGTTTTCTTGTGATGCATTTTCTTTAGACCCTCTTTGAAGTTTATGTTGTCTAAGAATGGGTGCCCTTCATTCTTGAAACCAAGGGCTAGATTGAAATCCTCTTGCCTTAGTCTCATTTCTACTCCCTTTACTCGAGTAGTTATGGTGTTGTGTTCAAACACACCATTCTTATAGAACTCCTTCACTAGCTTGGGATAGATGAGTGTATCGCTGCTTAACGCCTCTTCGAGACGCGCCTTCTTAAGTAAGGCCAGCGTCTTGTGAAATTTTGGTGGAGCATTCTTGAACTCGTCAAGCAAGCAGTCTCAGAGCACGAAATTACATTTGAAGCGACCATTGATTACGTAGTTGAGAAGTGAGATACTGTTGAGCTTTCTCTTGATTTAGGGTTTTGCTTTGAGAGAGAGAGAGATGTGAGAGATAATCTTTTGAACTTCGATTTTAAAAAATAGTTTCAATTTGTACTTGTAACTTCCTCTCTCTTTTGACTTAGTGGACAACAGTGTCTCCTTTTGCTTGGCTCTCTGATTTTGACCGCGAGAATGTCTTGATTTGCCCTTGGCCTTTTCAGAGCTGAGGTGTCCTTAGGAAGACTACAATCATTGAGGTAGTCTTATGTTTGTTGAGTCTGTCCTGCGATCGTCGAGTCTGTCTGGCAGTCGTTGAGTCTGATTAACATTCGTTGAGTCTGCCCTACGATCGTCGAGTCTGTCCTACGATCGTGGAGTCTGTCCGAATCCTTGTGATGAGTTTTTGATAAAGCATTCTTTTAAGGCATCTCGGGAAGGGCCAACCTCTTGGAGAGATTCAAGAGTTAGGTTTATTCCTGAGCTACCTCTTGGAGAGATTGCCTTATTATGAAGCTTGTCATCACAGGATGAGCTTTTGTCATTGTTGAGTCTGCACTAAGATGGTTGAGTCCTTCTTACAATCGTTGAGGTAGTTGTCTGTTTAGCTCTACGATCGTGAACTTTCCTTAATCATGTCTACAATTCTGAGTTCAGCCTTTGTATTTGTCATGGTTAACATAATCTAGAGCATATATTTCATGGTTGTAGATTTAGCATTCCTAGCTCACTTATTAACTTATTAAATTTGGATTCATCTAGTGGTTTTGTAAAAACATCAGCAAGTTGATTTTCAGTAGGGATATATTGTAAAGATATAGTTCCATTTTGCACATGATCCCTAATGAAGTGATACCTTATTTCCATATGTTTGGTCCTAGAATGCATGACAGGATTATGAGTTATTGCTATGGCACTTGTGTTATCACAGTGTATGGGAATAGATTTGAAATCGAACCCATAGTTAGCTAGCTGATTTCTCATCCATAGGATCTGAGCCCACGAAGAATGCCAAAGAAAAATATATTCAACCTTCCGCAGTTGAAGTAGACAATCGAGTTTTGCTTTTTTGCTAAACCAGACACAAGTCTGCTTCAAGAAGTTGACAGGTGCCACTGGTACTTTTTCTATCTATTTTGCATCCTGCAAAATCAGCATCTGTGTATCCTATTAGTTCAAATGAGGATTCCTTAGGATACCACAACCCCAAGTAGGGTGTACCCTTGAGATACCTGAAGATCCTCTTTACAGCAGACAAGTGTGACTTTTTAGGATTAGCCTGAAAT
Source organism: Panax quinquefolius (assembly GCA_020205615.1). Taxonomy (NCBI): domain Eukaryota; kingdom Viridiplantae; phylum Streptophyta; class Magnoliopsida; order Apiales; family Araliaceae; genus Panax; species Panax quinquefolius. The sequence continues at coordinate 74,784,583 of CM035167.1, read as the reverse complement.
CTAGCACATATGCATGTTGCAAACATTATATCTGGTCTACTGGCAGTTAGGTATAAAAGAGACCCTATCATACCTCTATATTGCGTGATATCAATACTTTTACCTTTCTCATCCTTGTCAAGCTTGGTTGCAGGAGCAATTGGTGTTTTCATAGGAGAGGCTGATTCCATGCCATACTTCTTTAGAAGGTTTTTAATGTACTTGGCTTGGTTTATGAAAATCCCTTCTTTAGTCTGCTTTACTTGTTGTGCAAGGAAGAAGTTCAGCTCACCCATCATGCTCATTTCAAACTTGCTCTGCATTAGCTTAGAGAATCTCTTGCATAACTTTTCGTCAGTAGAACTAAAGATAGTGTCATCAACATAGATTTGAACTAGTAAGACTTTGTCTTTATGCTTTCTAAGAAACAGTGTGGTATCTACTCTACCTCTAGTGAACCCATTTTCGATTAAGAAGTTAGTCAGTGTTTCATACCATGCTATAGGTCTTTGTTTAAGACCATATAAGTCTTTATCTAATCTATAGACATAATTGGAAAGAGATGGATTGATAAAACCTGGAGGTTGCTCTACATAGACTTCTTCTTGGAGTTCTCTATTTAGAAATGCACTTTTGACATCCATCTGGAAGACTTTGAACTTCATGTGAGCCGCAAAGGCAAGAAAGATTCTGATGGCTTCTAGTCTGGCAACAGATGCAAATGTCTCATCATAGTCGATACCTTCTTCTTGAGAATAACCCTTTGCCACTAATCTTGCCTTGTTTCTAGTTATAACCCCATATTCATCCATTTTATTTCTGAAGACCCACTTAGTTCCTATCACAGGATGGCTCTTTGGTCTTTGTACCAATCTCCATACTTTACTTCGTTCAAATTGGTTGAGCTCTTCCTGCATTGCTTCTATCTATTTGGAGTCTTCCATAGCATCCTCTATCTTCTTTGGCTCTATTTATGACAGGAAGCTTAGATAAAAACACTGATTCTGAGTAGCAGCTCTTGTTTTGACTCTGTCACTCGGATCTCCAATGATTAGATCCTGAGGTTGATCTCTTGCCCATCTGTTACCAGCCGGGACATCTGTCCTGATGCCTTCTTGTCTTAAATCTTCAAGGTCTATTTCTTCTTCTTGGAGTGGAGGCTCGCTATCTTGGATGGACCTCTCTACGATTTCATTATCATGCTCTACGATTTCACTATCTGGCACTACGATCGTAGTGTTGAGCTCGACGATTTCATTCGTAGTGTCTGCACTATCGATCGTAGTGTCTTGAGGCACTACTTTGTCTAAGTCAGTTTCATCAAAGATGATGTGTATTGAGACTTTGACATTCAGTGTCTTCTTGTTAAACACCTTGTAAGCTTTGCTATCTGTGGCATATCTAAGAAAAATCCCTTCGTCTGACTTGGGCTGGAATTTTGTCAGATACTGCTTTCCATTGTTGAGAATATAGCATGTACAACCAAAGACATAGAAATAGTTGACACACGGCTTCCTTCCTTTCCATAGTTCGTAGGGTGTCTTCTTGATCGTAGAGTGAATTAATGATCTGTTCTGTGTGTAGCATGCAAGATTTACTTTCGCCTTGAAGTATTCAGCGATTTGAGCGCTACTAGTAGAGTCCTCCCAGCCTCTATCAGGGTTCTGTTCTTTCTTTTAGTAACTCCATTTTGTTGAGGAGTTCGTGGAGCTGAGAAGTTATGACTGATGCCATTGTTTGAGCAGAACTTGTCTATTTCTGAGAAATCGAATTCTCTTCCATGATCACTCCTTATGGCCTTAATTTTCTCTCCTTTCTCGTTTATCATCAGTCTGAACATCTTGATTAATTCGGAGCTTGTCTCATCCTTTGAGGTTAAGAAAAATACCCATGTGAATCTGGTGTAGTCATCGACTATGACTAGAGAGTATCTTTTTCCTCCAAGACTAGTTGTTGGGATTAGCCCAAAAAGATCCATGTGGAGCAGATGCAGAGGCTTGTCAATGGAGTTGGCAGTCTTGCTCTTGAATGAGCTTCTGGTTTGCTTTCCAAGCTGGCAGGCATTGCATGGCCTTTCCTTCACACAGTTGAACTTGGGTAGACCAGCTACGAGGTATTTTGATGCCAGTTTGGACATGCTTTTAAAGTTTAAGTGAGACAGCCTTTTATGTCATAGCCAGCTCATTTCCTTGGACCCTTTTTCCAGAAAACATATTGTCTCATCAGAGCTCAGTTGACCAAGATCTACTGTGTAGACATTTCCTTCTCTTGTTTCGATCAGCTTTATGGCAGATGTCTTCAAATCTCTAGCTAGACATTAGTTGTTGAGAATGTTACTTGGTGACCCTTGTTGCAGAGTTGGCTGATACTTAGAAGGTTGTGTTGGAGTCCTTCCACATAAGCTACTTTGCTGTAAGATACTGCACCATTGCCAGCAGAGCCAAATCCTCTTGTCTTGCCCAAGCCGTTATCTCCAAAGATGACTGAGGGACCCTCCTTTTCTACATAGTTAGATAGTAGAGCTTTGTTCCCTGTCATATGCCTTGAGCATCCACTGTCCAGATACCATGTTGAGGTCGTGGAGCTCTTTTCCTGTCAAAACATTTGAACCTTCATTTTGGTACCCATATTTGCATGGGTCCTTCATTGTTAGTGCCTTTGGGGACCCAAATTTGTTTAATCTTGGGTCTCACATGCATGGAGTTATAATAAAACTTTGTAGCCCTATGACCATATTTATTGCATATGAAACATCAATTATGATGCATGCCTGTGTGTGTGTGGTGATTCATCTTCCACTTGGACTTGTGTGGTTCCTTAGTTAACCTTCTGTTAAACAGATTCTCTTTCTTCCACGTGTTCATAGGTTTCATAAATAGTGATGAGTGTGCCTTACCTCTACTGTACCTTCCCAGTTGATTCGTAGAGTTGGTTTTGCTTGACTCTACGATTCTTCGAGGTTGGTGAGTATAGGTTGGGTTACTCTTCTCCTTTATAAAACCCAGACCAGCGTGAGATCCTCTACGCTCGTAGAGAGTTGAGCAGAACGTTGAATCATTCATAGGTTACAGTCACGTTTTCTCCCTGCACATGAGCGAACATTTCATACTGCTGTGTTAGGAAAGACTACTTGTTATCTTTGACTTCTTCAGTTCCTTCGTGCATAATCAGCAGTGCTTCCCAAACTTCCTTAGATGTTTTGTTGTTTACAACATTTTCAAACAGATCGTCCTCTAAGGATTGGAACAGGATGTTCTTCGCCTTTTTATCAAGTTAGACAGCTCTCTTCTTTGTGTCTGTCCATTCTTCTTTAACTTTGATTTGTACTCTATTTGGATCATCAATGGTTGGTGCAAGCTTTGTTGGTATATAGGGTCCATTAAGAACAGTCTCAAATAGATCTTCATCTATTGAGTCTATGTAAGCTTGCATCCTGACTTTCCAGTTAGCAAATTTATCCTTGTTGCACATTGGTGGCTTGCTGCCTCCCCCGGTCCTGGATTCGCTTGGTACGAGTGCTATTTTGATCTACTAAAGCGTGTAAGCTATAAAATAGAACCTGCTCTGATACCAATTGTTAGTTCCTAGTAGGCACAAGTTATCTAGAAGGGGGGATTGAATAGATATTTAAAAATCTTTCCTTTTTAAACTTGTTCTTAGATAATGATTAAAACTTAGTAGAATTAGTATTTGTTTTAATCTTCTTTACCAAGCAATGGAGTTATGAGCGAGTAAGGCAGATATAGCAGATATAGCATGAATGTAAATGACACAGTTATTTTTAAGTGGTTCAGAGCACTCAAAGCTCCTAGTCCACTCTTCTACTCAACGAGTAGGATATCCACTAAGGATGTCTTTTACAATCTTCTGAATCACACGGATTCCTTCTAGACCAAAGCCAGCCTAGAACTTCTCTAGCTCACTCTTGAACTCTTCAAGTCCAAAGAGACTTGGCTTTCTTCTGATTCACTACTGAACTCTTCAAGTCCAAAGAAACTTGGTACTCTTCTTCAGTTGATTGATAGTTGTTGAGTTCTTGATGTTTGCTACTCAGTCGCTGTGTAAGCACTTGTTCTAAAGAACTGAGTAACTGAGCAAGCTTTGTAATATCTCAGATCGTAGAGTTAAGCGTGAGAGAGATGTTCACGTTGTTTGTTTTAATGCTTGCTTATTTCTCTATCATCTGTCTAATATGTATATATTGTTAGGTTTTGTGAAAATCAAAGTAGCAATCATATTGCAAAAATAAGCGGAAGCGAAATAAAATCAGATTTTAAAATTTTTCACAAACCAATTACCCGGATCATCCTTTATGCATATTATTAATTAAACGAAGAATAAGAAATTATGAAATCATACCCTTGTAGAAACGAGCTTCCTCAGGTACGAGTTCACCTCCTACTTCTCCGTGATCTCCTTGAATCTCCGGGTAGATTCCTTCCTTTGATCAATGTAAGCCACCCAAGTGTATGGCCTCTATAGGTGATCCACCAAAGAAGAAGAATTTTCAAGAAGAAGGGATATTGGCTCAAACCCTAGGTTTTCCTATCTCGTATAAAAAAAAGGGCGTATTTCTACAACTCTAGAATTACGTTATATTAGATATCCGATATAAGACTCCTCTTATAAAGATATCATGTAACCCTATTTTAATTAAAATAAGGTATTATTTATTTAATTAAACTCTTTTAATTAAATGGGCTCCCTAATCCTATTAGGGGTAATTAATTAAACTCCTTTAACTAATTTTCTTTCCTAATCCAATTAGGAATAAATGAGAGTACTTATATTAAATTAATTCCTAAACCTTTTAGAAATTAAAATAATAATAATTGTAATAATATTAATAAGACTCCTCTTATTAATTTATATTTAATATTTCTAAAATATTAAATAATAAATATTAAGCTATTTAATTTATTCTATCACCATGGATTAAATTAAATATACTTAACATATTATTATAATTATGCCATTAACTTCTTAAATAATTATTCTTCCTTTTATGGTGTGACCCTTTAGGTTCTCCATATTAAACCGGTTGTGAATAAATCAATTAGAACAATTCTAATCTCATTTAAATAAATAAATTAAACAAATAATTTATTTAAATAAATTATATTTATTCTACAATAGGGATGAGCCACCCTAGCGATCAACGACTTTCCAGATAATATAGATTTCAACATCAATCATAAAAGAACCTTTGAGTAAATAGTTACCGTACAATTCAATCCTTCCACCATACAATGTCCCAATTAAATATAAGACATGGAATTACTGTCAAGTCTTATTTTATTTAATTATATGTATTTCGATTCCTAAATGAACAACTCCTAATGAATGCAAATTAGAAACTACTTTCTAATTTCATTCCACCTTGGCCAAGGATTCCTGGGTTGTCATTTATCGAATCACATAGGACATTTCTCCCTTTTTTACTAGAAGTGGTAGATTCTTTATTGATCATTCATTACCTTCATATATAACTTATCACACCCAAGCATACCCTTTGATATACTCTAAGAGTCTTAAGGAATAAGTCAAAGTGTAATTCATTATATATAAGATACTATGATGATCTCAAGTCTAAGGATCATTTGTACTACTATCACTACAGGAATTCCTATTGACAGGTAAGTAAAACTCCATTAGGTATTCCTTAGCGAGTCACGTTCAAAGGAACTTATTCTCTAATAAGCACCTACATTCTTGCTTTAGTGTCTCCACACAAATGATCATGAGATCAATCATCCTCATCCAATGAGCAAGCAACGTATGTACCAATCTATCCGGATTCACTAATCCCCAATTTAGTAATCCAATGATTGGGAACTATTTTAGTTTTAAGCTTTCTAAGAATTTATATCTCATTAGAATGATCATCATCATTATTCTAAAAGCGTTACTTAAAACTATGGGTTTATCACATATTATTAAAAACAAACACCATGTAGATAATAAATGCCTTTAATAAATAATTCTTTTATTAATAAATAAATAAGATTGATTACACAAGATATGCTTTATCATCATTCATGATTGGCTTGTATGCATAATACTTTCAATCTCCCACTTGCACTAAAGCCAATCGCCGTGGTATCTCATACCCATCTTCTCTAAGTGACGATCAAACCTAACATTGTGTTAACGCTTTAGTAAATGGATCTGCAATATTGTCTTGAGAGTCCACACGCTCCAGGTGACGCTCCTCTTCAATGATCTCTCGATCAAATGAAATCGCCGCAACACGTGTTTGGATTTACGATGAGACTGGGGTTCCTTAGCTTGCATATGACTCCAAAGGTTGTCACGTAATAAAGGCACCGGTCCTTTAATGCTAGAAACCACACCAAGTTCTAGTGATGAACTTATTCATCCAAACAGCTTCCCTTAAAGCCTTCACTTGCAGCTATGTACTACTGCCTCACATTTGAATCGGCAACTATTTGCTGCTGGAACTTTTCCAACTCATCAACGCCCTTTGCTTAAGGTAAATACATACCCAAACGAATTCTTCATCATCTTGGTCTGTTTGAAAACTTGAGTTTGTGAATCCCTCTAGTTTTAATTCAAACCCACCGTAGACAAGAAATACATCCTTAGTTCTTCTTAAGTACTTTAGGATATTTTTCACTACCTTCCAGTGTTCTTCTCCTGGATTTGACTGATATCTGCTTGTTACACTAAGTGCATGAGCGACAGCTGGTCTAGTACATATCATACCGTACATGATAGATCCTATTGCTGAAGCATAAGGAATCTTATTCATACGGTTTCTCTCCTCAGGTGTCTTTGGGGCTTGTTTCTTGGAGAGATGTATTCCATGGCTCATCGGCATGAGACCTCTTTTGGAATCTTCCATGCTAAACCTTTTTAGCATCAAGTCAATGTACGTTCCTTGGGACAACCCAAGCATCCTATTAGATCTATCTCTATAGATCTTTATCCCCAAAATATAGGATGCTTCTCCCAAGTCCTTCATGGAGAAGTGTTTAGATAACCAAATTTTAATTGTTTACAGCATAAGAATATCATTCCCTATCAGTAATATATCATCAACATATAATACAAGGAATGAAACAGCGCTCCCACTAACCTTCTTGTACACACATGGTTCATCCTCATTTTTGATTAAATCAAACTTTTTGATTGTCTCATCAAAACGGATGTTCCACCTACAAGAAGCTTGCTTTAATCCATAAATGGATCGTTGTAGCTTACATACTTGATTTGTTCCAACCTTTGAAACAAATCCCTCTAGTTATGTCATATACACATCCTCCTCAAGTTTCTCATTGAGGAAGGTCGTTTTCACGTCCATCTGCCAGATTTCGTAGTCATGGTAAGCTGCAATCGCAAGAAAAATCCGAATGGACTTGAGCATTGCTACTGGTGAAAAGGTTTCATCATAGTCAACTCCTTGTCTTTGTTTGAAACCTTTTGCAACCAGTCGGGCCTTATAGGTCTCTACCTTGCCGTCTGCTCCAGTCTTTCTTTTAAAGACCCATTTACACCCAATAGGCTTGATGCCTTCAGATGGTGAGACCAAAGTCCGTACTTGGTTCTCATACATGGAGTCCATCTCGATTTCATGGCTTCTTGCCACTTCTCTCGAAGTCTTTACTACTCATATTTGCTTAAGTAATTCAATGGATCATCATCATCTATGATCGTACCTCATTGTCATCTTCTATGACAAGTCCATACCGTCTGGTATCTTTGGTACTCTTCCGTTTTACTTAATAGGGTGTGGTATGTATGAATCTCTACTTGGTTAGGTACCTCACTTTGATCCAGTAGTATTTTGTGGTTGTTGAACCTCTTCAAGATATATCTTACTCCCAATCGACCCTTTCAAGGATAAACTCCTTTTCCAAGAAGCGTGCATGTTTCATGAACAAACACCTTTTGATCAGGTTGGATGATAGAAATAATACCCGATGTTTCTTTAGGATATCCCACAAATCTACATTTTTCAGATCTTGTCTGCAGCCTTATCGCTTTCAAACTTTTTGACATAAAATTTGGACAACCCCAAGTCTTAACATGCTTAAGATTTGGTTTCCTCCCCATCCATAACTCATATGGGGTCTTGGGGACGGATTTTGTAGGTACCTTGTTAAGTAGGTATGCACGGTATTCTTCTAGGGCATATCCCCATAAGGAAACCGGAAGGTTGGTAAAGCTCATCATAGATCGAACCATGTCCAACAATGTTCGATTTCTCCTTTCGAGATACACCATTCATCCGTATGCGTCCCCGGTGGAGTCCATTGTGAGATTATACCATTTTCTTTGAGACAATTGAGAAACTCACCACTTAAGTATTCTCCTCCTTGATCGATCGAAGAATCTTAATACTCTTACCGCTTAGCTTCTCAACTTCACTTCGAACTCTTTGAACTTTTCAAATGATTCGATTTGTATTTCATTAAATACACATATCCAAATCTTGAGTGGTCGCCAAGAATGTAATAAAATAAGAATACCCTCCTCGTATGGTCGTTGTCATAGGTCCACATACATCCGTGTGTACCAACGCTAACAACTATGTAACTCTTTCTCCTTTTCCACTAAAAGGAGATTTAGTCATTTTACCCATGAGACAAGATTCACAGTGTTGGATATGATTCATAATCGATATAGCTCTAGGAGCCCATCTTTATGCAACTTGGATAATCTTGTTTCATTAATACGACCGAGTCTACAAGTGCCACATGAAGGTATAATTAACATCATCTCTTTTCCTTTTCTTAGTTTGTTTAATTTGAAATATATTTTCATGCAAGTCAAGTATATAAAGTCCATTTCAAAATTACCAACACCATATAAAACATTATCATTATAAATAGAACAACTGTTGTTCTTTATTATAATATTAAAACCATCCATATCCAATACGAGATAGAAATAATGTTTCTAATGATATTTGGAACAAAATAACAATTATTTAAATTAATGAACTTGCCTCAGTAGGCGGTATAAACAATAAGTCCCTTACAACTAATGCAAAGAACCTTTGCTCCATTTCCCACTCGTGGGGACGACCTCATCCTTGCTCGACTTTCTACTTCCGACCGGGTCCCTCGATATTATTACATATGTGAGAACCACATCCGGTATCCAATACCCAAGTAGAAGATCGACTTTCGTAAAAATTAATTTCAATCATAAGCAAACCTTGATTAGGATTCAAGCTTCTCAAGATTCTTCTCGCTTTTGTTCTCATGAGATAATCCTTGCAGCTTCCTCATCCAATGACCCACTTTTTATTGCAATGGAAGCAAATTCCTTTGCTAGTGGATCAGTTTCTTTGATCCTTCACTTTCGCCTTTCCCTTAGCATTCTTGGATTTCTTTTCAGAAGATACCTTGGGCCTCTTCCTTTTCTTGGAAGAATCATCCACCAAGAAGACATGGTTCTTCTTGGATGGGAAGTGACCTTCAAAGAGTTTTCAACATGTTAAGTAATTCGTGCAAGTCGACATCCAACTTATTCATGTGAAAATTCACAACAAATTGGGAGAGGTGTGCGGGAGTGATCGCAAGACTAAATCTTGACTCAACTCCCCATCCATGACGAACCCAAAGTCGCCCAAGACGCGTTCATCAGATTGATCATCTTTAGGACATGAGTCTCAACGGTAGTGCCCTCGGTCATCCGAGATCGGAAGAGCTCCTTATATATTTCATATTTAGCGCCCCTACTTTGCTCACCATACAATTCTCGAAGGTGCAGTAGCATAGTAGGAGCATCCATGTTTTTCATCTTGACGCGAAGCTCATTACTCATGGATGAGAGCATGATGCATTGAGCCACGGATGCATCATCTTGCCACTGCTTAAAAGTAGCAATCTCTTCCTCGAGACGCCGCCTCTCGCAACTTTTTTAGAATGCTGGCGAATTTAGGACATAAGAAATCTTTTTCAAGAAGTGAGAACAATTCTCAGATTCCTTAACCAAATCAGTAGTAGTTGGGTCCAGTTATTTGTTAGCATCAAGTATGCTACGCAGATGAAATTAGTGAATGTAACATTTTCAAAATTCGCATGTAAAAAGACAATATTTTAGCAAACATTCATTTAATTAATTACCAAAATAAATTAGGTCTTATTTTATATTGGTATCTCCCACTATTTTCTTCAAACTATATTACCCTCATTTATATAGTTCTAAAAAAATCTAATTAAAGTTTTTGCTAGTGAGAATAAGGATCCCATTTCAAATATATCCATTAACTAAAGCTTATCCAACAGTGGGATAATCGTCACTTAGAAAGAAGAGTATAAGATACAATGGCGATTGGCTTTTAGTGCAAGTGGGAGATTGAAAGTAGTATGCACACAAGCCAATCATGTTTGATGATAAAGCATATACTTTGTAACAATCTTATTCATTTATTAATAAAAGTATTAATTTATTAAAGGCTTTTAAATTATCTATATGATCTTTGTTTTATAATATGTGATAAACCCATAGTTTTAAGCAATGCTTTTAGAATAATGATGATGATCATTTTAATGAGATCTAAATTCTTAGAAAGCTTAAAACTAAAATAGTTCCCAATCATTGGATTACTAAATTGGGGATTAGTAAATCCGGATAGATTGGTACATACGTTAACTGCTCATTGGATGAGGATGATTGATCTCATGATCATTTGTGTGGAGACACTAAAGCAAGTATGTAGGTGCTTATTAGAGAATAAGTTCATTTGAACATTGGCTCGCTAAGGAATACCTAATGGAGTTTTTCATTTTTGTCAATAGGATTTCTGTGTAGTGATAGTAGTACAAGTGATCCTTGGACTTGAGATCATCATAGTATCTTGTGTATGATGAGTTATACTTTGACTTATTCCTTAAGACCCTTAGGGTATATCAAAGGGTATGCTTGGGTATAATAAGTTGTACATGGAGATAATGTATGATCAATAAAGAATCTACCACTTCTATTAAAAGAAGAGAAATGTCCTATGATTTCGATAAATGACAACCCAAAGAGTCCTTGGCGGGCGTAATGAAATTAGAAAGGAGTTTCTAATTTGCATTATTTGAGTTGTGCATTTAAGGATCGAAATACATATAATTAAATAAAATAAGACTTGACAATAATTCCATGTCTTATATTTAATTGGGACATTGTATGGTGGAAGGATTGAATTATACGGTAACTATTTACTCAAAGGTTCTTTAATGATTAATGTTGAAATCTATATTATCCGGAAAGTCGTTGATCGCTAGGAGGGCTTATCCTATTGTAGAATAAATATTATTTATTTAAATAAATTAATTATTTAATTTATTTATTTAAATAAGATTAGAATTGTTCTAATTGATTTATTCACAACCTGGTTTAATATGGAGAACCTATAGGGTCACACCATAAAAGGAAGAATAATTATTTAAGAAGTTAATGGCATAATCGTAATAATATGTTATGTATATTTAATTTAATCTATGGTGATAGAATAAATTAAATAGCTTAATATTATTATTTAATATTTTAGAAATATTAAATATAAATTAATAAGAGGAGTCTTATTAATATTATTACAATTATTATTATTATTTTAATTTCTAAAAGAGTTTAGAAATTAATTTAATATAAGTACTCTCATTTATTCCTAATAGGATTAGGAGGGAAAATTAGTTAAAGGAGTTTAATTAATTATCCCTAATAAGATTAGGGAGCCCATTTAATTAAAAGAGTTTAATTAAATAATACCTTATTTTATTAAATAAGGTTACCTGATATCTTTATAAGAGGAGTCTTATATCAGATATCAAAATATACGCAATTCCAATTGTTGGAGAGTACGCCCCCTTTTTCTATACAGATAGGAAAAACTAGGGTTAGAGCCAATACACCATCTTCTTGAATTCTTATTATTCCTTGGTGGATCACCTCTAGAGGCCAAACACTTGGGTGGCTAACGTTGATCAAAGGAAGGAACCAAACCCGGTGGATTCAAGTTGAACGCGAAAAGGATTTGGAGGTGAACTTGTACCTGAGGAAGCTCGGATCTTCAAGGGTATGATTCTTATTCATATCTTTTCGTTTAATTAATAATTGTGCATAAAGGGTGATCCGGGTATATGGTTTCTAAATTTTTAAACTCTGATTTTACACGTTTCCGCACTTTTTATGCAATTTGATTTCGTTCTTGAATATTACAAACCTTACAGTGGCATCAGAGCCAAACCTTCATGCAAATTATTAATTATTTTAATTTAATATGTATATTGATATGTGTTTAGAACAATTTATTTGGGCTCAATTTTGTTGTATAAAAAATTAAAAAAAAAGGGACCGAAATTATTATTCGCGAATTGCTATCAATTTTAATCATGCATGGAAGTGATGCTTGATTCAAGCATGTACGGAAATTTCAAAAGGTAGCAGGCCACGTATAAAAAAAAAAAAGGGAAAAATGATAACAGGTCACGTGAATAAGTGGGATATATATATATATATATATATATATATATATATATATATAACGGTTTATATATATATATATATATAATATATTACGGTTTAGTTATATATTATATATATATAATAATTTTATAATTAAAATAAAATATTTATTTTAATCTTAAAATAAAAAGTTTATTTTAATTTTAAAATAAAAGGTTTATTTTAATTTTAAAATCAAATTTCATGCTAACTAATTAGAGTTGGAATTAGATTCCATGATAACTAATTGGAGTTGAAATTGTATTCCATCTTTCCTTAAATAAAGGAGTTTATTTAGATATGAAATTAGATTTCATATTATTCAAAATAAAAGAGTTTATTTGTGAATTGGAAAGAGAATCCTATTTTCCTTAAATAAAGGAGTTTATTTAGATATGAAATAAGATTTCATATTATTCAAAATAAAGGAGTTTATTTGTGAATAGGAAAGAAAATCCGTGTTTCCTTAAATAAAGGAGTTTATTTAAATATGAAATAAGATTTCATATTATTCAAAAATAAAGGAGTTTATTTGTGAATAGGAAAAGATAATCCGTGTTTCCTTTAATAATTTTTTTTACATGGAATTGGATTCCATAATTAATTAAAATAAAGGAGTTTATTTTGATTAATGATTTTGATTAAAATAAAATAGTTTATTTTATTCAAAATTGGATAAATTAAAATAAAATAGTTTTATTTTGATTTAAATTTGGATTGAAATAAAGGAGTTTATTTTGATTCAAAAATAGATTTTATACTAACTAAATTTGCCCATTAAATGATATCAATATATATATATTAAATGTTTATTATTCATAAGATGAATGTTATTTATTGATGCATATGATGATGTGTATGATAATAAATGGGATTGATTATGGACTATTGACCAATATAATTGGATTTTATTTTATTTGGATGCATGAATGTATGAGTTTTATTAAATGGGGTCTGCGTACCTTGTCTTCTCTAATTTTTTTTCTTAATGTAAATTCTAACTCCCTCTTATGTACTTCCCCTTGACTGCTGATCAAGGTTTCTATTTATTTTAAATAGTTTTTGTAATAGGAATAGTTAGAATTAATTTTGAAGAGTTGGAGATCAAGGAGCAAGGAGCGCTTGAAGACCCGTTTGTAATGGAGCCCGGGTTTAAATGTAATAGTTATATTTAAATATTATTCCTTGCACCCCTAGGGTTTGACCTCTTGGTTCACTTGGTGGCTCTAGTGAACCAAACTAGAATAAAAGTCCATAATCAATCCGGGTAGAATATAGTATTCTATATGTGCATGCTTATACTATATATATTATATATTATGCAAACATGCTTCGCATGTTCATTAATATAACGCGTATTTTATATATATATATGCATGCGCTAAACAAGATGAGACAAATTAATAACAAACCCCTCATTTTTTTTATATTAAGTCCTAAGCGTTCAAAGATATTTGGAATATCGAACGTCGCCTTCTAGCATGATAAAATTAATAGAGTATTAAATATTTAATATGAGTTTGTTGTGTCACCACAAGGCAAGTATTAAGTATTTAAGATGTTAATTTATCACATTTGATGCTTATAAAGAAAATTGAACAATATTGTTTTGTTGTGTCACCCACAAGGATGATATTTTTCTTTTTGAATATATGGAGTGCTAGGTTGGACTTAACTTGGATAATTTTGATTCTATGGCCACCACTTGATCAAAATAATCTAAGAGGCAAAATACAAGAGAGTTGCATAGTTGATGTAATTGACAAAAGTTGTCTACCTATTTATTTATATATAGTTTGTTGTGTCACCACAAGGCTATATACATTTGAAATGGGATCCTTATTCTCACTAGCAAATCTTTAATTAGATTTTGCCGAACTATATAAGTGAGGGTAATATAGTTTGAAGAAAATAGTGGGAGATACCAATTTAAAACAAGACCTAAATTATTTTGGTAATTAATAAAAGAATGTATGTTAAAATGTTGTTAATTACAAATTCATTTACAGAATTTTACAATGTCTAAAATTACTATCACCGTGAAGCATATTAGATACTAAATTAACTAGACCGAATTAAACGGATTGGTTAAGGAATTTGAGAATAGTTCTCATAGTTTGAAAAGCTATCTTATGTCCTTATACGCCTATCCTGCAATGGTTGCGAGAAAATGCCTCCGAGGAAGAGATTGCTACTTTTAGAAAGTGGCAAGATGATGCACATTGGCTCAATGCATCATGCTCGCATCCACGAGTAACGAGCTTCAAATGTCAAGATGAAACTATGGATGCTCCTACTATATTCCCGCACATCAAGTAGTTGATGGTGAGGAAAGTAGGGTGATAGATATCGAGATATCTAAGGAGCTCTTCCGATCTAGAATGGCCAATGGCACTATAAATATGAGACAAAAGTTCTTAACATAATCAATTTGATTGATCAATTAGACAACCGGTTTTGTCATGGATGGAGATTTGAGCCAAGATTTGATCTTGCACTCACTCCGGACTCCTTTCACAATTGTTGTGAATTTTTCATATAAACAAGCTAGATATCGACTTCGTTGATTTGCTTAACATGTTGAAAAATGATGAGAGTCACTTTCCAACCAAGAAAGACCATGTCTTCTTGGTAGGGGCCAAAGGATCTTCCGAAAAAGAAGAGCGATTCAAAGAAGGTATATAGAAAGGCAAAAACAAAGGATAATAAGAACAAAACGATACGGATAGCAAAGGAGCTTGCTTCCACCGCAATAAGCCCGACATTGAAAGAAACTGCAAGAAGCATCTTGCGAGAGGCTAACCAAAGAAGCTTAGTGAAGTTTCTATTTAATGTCTGCTTTTGTTCATGATTGAAATAAATTTTTCTTTAAGTCAAGGTTCTACTTGGGTATTGGATACCGACTTTGGTTATCATAAATATAGATTTATGAAGGGACCAAGCAGAAGTAGAAAGTTAAACAAGGTAAGTAATCCTATATGTGGGAAATGAAGCAAAGGTTGCTGCATATTAGCCATAGAAACTTATAGTTTAGCAATGCCTACGGGCAAATCTATTAAGTCAATAAGGTGTTATTGTATTCCAGTTCTTGTTAAAAATATTATTTCCATTTTATTGTTGGACAATGAAATCTTTGGTATTATAATTAAGAACAATTGTTGTTCTATTTATAATAATAATGTTTTGTATAGAACTGGAATATTACTTAATAAATTTTGTATACTTGACTTACATGAAAATAATTTTGCATATTGAACAAATTAGTATAAGAAAAGGAGAT
Organism: Panax quinquefolius; assembly: GCA_020205615.1. Classification (NCBI taxonomy): domain Eukaryota; kingdom Viridiplantae; phylum Streptophyta; class Magnoliopsida; order Apiales; family Araliaceae; genus Panax; species Panax quinquefolius. The sequence goes on along the minus strand of CM035167.1, from coordinate 74,768,859 downwards.
GATCATTCAAAGAGTTGAATGTGTGTATTTGCTAAAATACAAGTATGAATTATTTGAAAGGTTCAAAGAATTGAAGTAAGTAAAACAAATTGACAATGTATTAAGATTCTTTGATTAGATCAAGGAATAAATACTTGTGAAATAAGTTTCTAGATCATCTCAAATGGTTTTCTCATAATGGACGCCTCTCGATACATAATAATTGATTGATGTATCTGAAAGAAAAAATCGTACCTATTTGAACATGGTGCGATCCATAATGATTTTACCGACATTCCAAAGATCCTTCAGGATCATGTCCTAGAAATGGTCGCATATCTCTCACGAAAAGGTAATCTCTAAATCCTACCCCAAGACTCCATGAAAGTTATGGATGGGGAGGATTCCTAATCTTAAGTATATTAAGATAAGGGTTGTCCAACTTATGTGAAAGCGGTTTCAAAGGATAAGCTTGGGACAAGATTTGACAAATCTGATTTGTGGGACATCCTAAAGTAAGTTTAGGGTAAATGTTCTATAATCCTACTTAGCAAAACATGTTTATTATGAAACACGCTTCCTTCTAAGATAAAGGTGTTTATCATTGAAGGGGCTAGTGGGAGGATAATAGATCTTGAAGAGTTCAAGAACCACAAAACACTATAAGTCAAATAAGAGGAACACAGAGATGTACCTATTACCCACAACCGAATCATAAATGAAATAGTACTAAAGATACCTAGGAGGTATGGATTCATCATGGATGATGATGATGAGGTACGCATCATAGAAGATGATGATCCAGAGTTACATACGATGAGGTAAGAGTTTTAGTGTGTACAAAAGGGTCAATGGGAGCGTCTTGAAATTTCTAGTATTGTATGTTGATATACTACGGATGAGGAATTACATACCAATGCTACAATCAGTAAAGATAAAGTTGTCCAAACATTCTTCAATGAATGATTTGGGAAGAGTATCTTAATTGGGGATACAAATCTATATAGATAGATTTAAAAAGATGCTCGACTTAACCCAAGGAACGTATATTCATTTGATGCTAAAGTTGTTTAGCATGGCAAACTCCAAGAGTTGTCTCATGTTGATGAGCTATGAAGTGTATCTCTCTTAATAGTCCCCAAAGACTCCAAAAGAGAGATCACATGAGTAACTATCATGTATGCAATGAAATATACGAGATCTAATGTTGATCGGTCATATTCTGGAGAAGATCACTATAAGATGTTGAAAAACATCTTAAAGTTCTTAACCAAAGACTAAGGATGTGAGCATACATGGTGGGTCCTAATTAAAACTAGAGGGCTTTACGAGACTCAAGTTTTTCGAGACGCACTAAGAGCGATCGAAAATCCACTTTAAGGTAAAGTGTTACCTTGAATAGTGGTGTAGTGAATTGGAAAAGTTCCAAACAAAGAAAGAGTTCTTTGGTTTAGTGATAAAGACAAAGTATATAGCTATAAATGAAACTATGCAAGTTGATTGTTTGGATTAAAAGTTCATTACGTAACTAGAATAGTTCCTAAGTCTCATCTTGGATCTAAACATGTGTTGTGGCACTTTCATTTGATTATTAGAATCATTGAAAGATGGGAAATCACTATAGAGATGGTGGACTCTCATGAACAACATTACATATCCATTAACTAAAGCTTATCCAACAAAGCAGGATAATCGCCACTTAGAGAAGAAGAGTATAAGATACAATGGCGATTGGCTTTAGTGCAAGTGGGAGATTGAAAGTAGTATGCACACAAAGCAATCATGTTTGATGATAAAGCATATACTTTGTAACAATCTTATTCATTTATTAATAAAAAGTATTAATTTATTAAAGGCTTTTAAATTATCTATATGATCTTTGTTTTATAATATGTGATAAACCCATAGTTTTAAGCAATGCTTTTAGAATAATGATGATGATCATTTTAATGAGATCTAAATTCTTAGAAAGCTTAAAACTAAAATAGTTCCCAATCATTGGATTACTAAATTGGGAATTAGTAAATCCGAGATAGATTGGTACATACGTTGCTTGCTTTCATTGGATGAGGATGATTGATCTCATGATCATTTGTGTGGAGACACTAAAGCAAGTATGTAGGTGCTTATTAGAGAATAAGTTCATTTGACGCGGGCTCGCTAAGGAATACCTAATGGAGTTTTACTTGCTGTCATCAATAGGAATTCTGTAGTGATAGTAGTACAAGTGATCCTTGGACTTGAGATCATCATAGTATCTTGTGTATGATGAGTTATACTTTGACTTATTCCTTAAGACCCTTAGGGTATATCAAAGGGTATGCTTGGGTATAATAAGTTGTAAATGGAGATAATGTATGATCAATAAAGAATCTACCACTTCTATTAAAAGAAGAGAAATGTCTATGTGATTCGATAAATGACAACCCAAAGAGTCCTTGGCAAAGGCGAGAATGAAATTAGAAAGGAGTTTCTAATTTGCATTATTTGGAGTTGTGCATTTAAGGATCGAAATACATATAATTAAATAAAATAAGACTTGACAAGTAATTCCATGCCTTATATTTAATTGGGACATTGTATGGTGGAAGGATTGAATTGTCTTGTAACTATTTACTCAAAGGTTCTTTAATGATTAATGTTGAAATCTATATTATCTGGAAAGTCGTTGATCGCTTGGGGAGGCTTATCCTATTGTAGAATAAATATTATTTATTTAAATAAATTAATTATTTAATTTATTTATTTAAATAAGATTAGAATTGTTCTAATTGATTTATTCACAACCGGTTTAATAAGGAGAACCTAAAGGGTCACACCATAAAAGGAAGAATAATTATTTAAGAAGTTAATGGCATAATCGTAATAATATGTTATGTATATTTAATTTAATCTATGGTGATAGAATAAATTAAATAGCTTAATATTTATTATTTAATATTTTAGAAATATTAAATATAAATTAATAAGAGGAGTCTTATTAATATTATTACAATTATTATTATTATTTTAATTTCTAAAAGAGTTTAGAAATTAATTTAATATAAGTACTCTCATTTATTCCTAATAGGATTATGAGGGAAAATTAGTTAAAGGAGTTTAATTAATTATCCCTAATAAGATTAGGGAGCCCATTTAATTAAAAGAGTTTAATTAAATAATACCTTATTTTATTAAATAAGGTTACCTGATATCTTTATAAGAGGAGTCTTATATCAGATATCAAAATATACGCAATTCCAATTGTTGGAGAGTACGCCCCCTTTTTCTATACAGATAGGAAAAACTAGGGTTAGAGCCAATACATCATCTTCTTGAATTCTTATTATTCCTTGGTGGATCACCTTTAGAGGCCAAACACTTGGGTGGCTAACGTTGATCAAAGGAAGGAACCAAACCCGGTGGATTCAAGTTGAACGCGAAAAGGATTTGGAGGTGAACTTGTACCTGAGGAAGCTCGGATCTTCAAGGGTATGATTCTTATTCATATCTTTTCGTTTAATTAATAATTGTGCATAAAGGGTGATCCGGGTATATGGTTTGTAAATTTTTAAACTCTGATTTTACACGTTTCCGCACTTTTTATGCAATTTGATTTCGTTCTTGAATATTACAAACCTTACAAAAAGAACCTTTGAGTAAATAGTTACCGTACAATTCAATCCTTCCACCATACAATGTCCCAATTAAATATAAGACATGGAATTACTGTCAAGTCTTATTTTATTTAATTATATGTATTTTGATTCCTAAATGAACAACCTAATGAATGCAAATTAGAAACTACTTTCTAATTTCATTCCACCTTGGCCAAGGATTCCTGGGTTGTCATTTATCGAATCACATAGGACATTTATCCCTTTTTTACTAGAAGTGGTAGATTCTTTATTGATCATTCATTACCTTCATATATAACTTATCACACCCAAGCATACCCTTTGATATAGTCTAAGAGTCTTAAGGAATAAGTCAAAGTGTAATTCATTATATATAAGATACTATGATGATCTCAAGTCTAAGGATCATTTGTACTACTATCACTACAGGAATTCCTATTGACATGTAAGTAAAACTCCATTAGGTATTCCTTAGCGAGTCACGCTCAATGGAACTTATTCTCTAATAAGCACTCTACATACTTGCTTTAGTGTCTCCACACAAATGATCATGAGATCAATCATCCTCATCCAACGAAGCAAGCAACGATGTACTAATCTATCCTGGATTCACTAATCCCCAATTTAGTAATCCAATGATTGGGAACTATTTTAGTTTTAAGCTTTCTAAGAATTTAGATCTCATTAGAATGATCATCATCATTATTCTAAAAGCGTTGCTTAAAACTATGGGTTTATCACATATTATTAAAACAGCACCATGTAGATAATAAATGCCTTTAATAAATAATTCTTTAATTAATAAATAAATAAGATTGATTACACAGTATATGCTTTATCATCATTCATGATTGGCTTGTACGCAATTAAATTGCAAAAATTAGCGGAAATGTGTAAAAATCAGAGTTTAAAATACAATGATGATTGGCTTTAGTGAAAGTGGGAGATTGAAAGTAGTATGCACACAAGCCAATCATGTTTGATGATAAAGCATATACTTTGTAACAATCTTATTCATTTATTAATAAAAAGTATTAATTTATTAAAGGCTTTTAATTATCTACATGATGCTGTTTTATAATATGTGATGTTGAAAACTATCCGTTGGATCCATCCGTTGTGGCATTAAATGCATCTGAACTTTCTGTACTGTGATGGAGACATTTCTGTACATCTTCTGAATTCTTCATTCTGGGCCACTGACACTGCAGGCTGCTTTCTCAACTACCACCTGAAAAGGTGTTTTATCCCTCTTACCCATGGTACTATCCTTAGCTTCTTCAATACGCTTCTTTATTACATACTAAGGATATTTCATATATTCTGGGACTGATGAGTACTGCAGCATCTGGGATCCATTCCTCATTTGCTGAAAACACAGATCATGAGGTTCGACGTTTTCTGTCACGAGTCAGATGATGCTCTACGATTTGGATCGTGGTGTTCTACAATTTAGATCGTAGTGTCTTTGACATCTTTGCATACTACGAAGCTATCAGTTCGAGAGCACTACAATTTCCCTTAAACCTTCACACACTACGATCTTCTAATGCTCGTGTTGTTGACTCTACGTTCCCGAGAGCACACTACGATCGTTGACTTGTAAAACTTCATGTTTCCCTCAGCATACTGAGATCGTGGAGTTAGCTCGGCAAACGTTGGGACCACTCTACGATTTCTGAAGAGTCCCCTTCAAGGCAGGCACACTACGATTTTCAGGCTCTACGTTTTCTGCCTTGACTCCTGCAATGTTGATCTGATGGATGTACTATGATTTCTTCAAGACTAATCTATTACATCTTAAGATCAATCTAACAGTTTTGATCTTTCTATCTATACATTCTTTATCAGAATGGTACACGTTGAAAGCTTAGATCAACCTAACAATTTTGATATATCACTAAGTCCTTGTACATATATTCATTTAAGGACCTTACAAATAATCAGGAACATATACATTTAAAACATGAAATCATAATATGCATTTTCCCAACAGTTCCCAATTCATAACTATTTCGATCTTAGTTGGATCTACTAATAGTCCATCTTTGTCAATTACATGACCTAAAAATTGAACTCTTTTTAACCAAAATTGACACTTGGAGAACTTTGTATAATGTTGTTCCTTTCGTAATATCTCCAAAACGTCTTTCAAGTGTTTAGTATGCTCTTCCCGTGTTTTTGAGTATACCATAATATCGTCGATAAACACTACAAAAAATTTGTCCAAGCATGGTTTAAACAATCAATTCATTAAATCCATAAATGCTGCCGGTGCATCTGTCAATCCAAAAGACATTACAAGAAACTCATAATGTCCATAGCGTGTGTGACGTCCCCAAATTCAGGTACTTAAAATCCGAACTCGCTGCTTCACGATACCATTTCTATGAGAGGAATAATAATAATAATAATAATAATAATAATAATAATAATAATAATAATAATAATAAACTTAATTTACATATATCAGAGTCTAATCCCAAGTACGCATCCTTTACTATAATTCTTTACATGATAGATAATATATATCATTGCCTTAATACAGTCTAACTATTACAAAAGATATCATTACACATATTCAGTTTGCTTTCCTTTTTACTGGTTCTTGTCTGAACCTTCAGGTTGATCACGTTTAGCTGAAAATATTTAAATTAAGCAAGGATGAGCATTTGAGTACCTTGTAAGTAATAACAATTAGAAGTATAATTAGCTAAAAGAAATAAATGTTTTCTTTGTACATCACTTCTACAACGAATTTATAGTTGTGAAGTAAACTGATCCGATAATAATAACATAACAATTCTATTTCAAAATTTTGAAACTACATATAGACTATAAAGGGGGTTTAAGTGACATACTATGAACATAGTTTTAAATTTTCGATAAGGTTTAGCAGAACTTCATCTGCAAACTGTCATAACTTACAGGCACGAGGGTGATCTGCCCAATATGCCATGTATTGATCAATACTGCATTGCAAGAACGATGTTATCGTTCACTTTGTCTGCCTTGGGCGCATAAAAGTTTTCCCGTGATCGGGATGTTCATACTTAGTCTCGAATTCGAACCAAAATAATTTGATTGGATACAAAAAGGTTTTAACTTATTCAACGATATTTCTGAATTAGTGTCTACCTAGGTCAAATAGCTTAGTAGGATTTATATATATATATATATATATATATATATATATATATATATATATATATATATATATATCAACATGTGATTAAATACAATGATTATCCAAGTGGGGACACTTGTGTAACCATGTTTAGAAATTAACGAACAGAATATATATCTGAATTACCATATACTAACATGTTGATAAAAAATGATCGGATATAGAATATATCACAATAGGGTTAATAATATAGTATAATAATAATATAATTTTGAAACTTCTTACTCATGTCCATTGCATAAATGAAATGCAAAGGTAAGATACTTGTTTGATGCGCTGCTTACAATTTGCAACTTAGTTTTATCTTTTATATCACGACCTATCATTAATTAGATCATTCGTTCGATTAGAAGAATATATCTGAACACATAACACTGCTTATTGCAGTCAGCACATAACCTAATCACATTGTCACATATGTTTAACAATCATTGAATCACAAATAAACACATATCTAATCAAATTATCTAAGTCCAGATCAATTTCTAAAATATGTCGGTGTACCGACGGCTTTATTGGGTAATTATCGAGTCTAAGACTCTATCTTGTAACTTAGTATCAGTCATATTATTCTTAAATGACTTATAATAATTTTTAATCATTTATTATAATTTCTCATGAATTTTCAAACATCGGAATCATTATTAAATGATTTATATATTAAACAATTCTATTATCATTAATATTTAATTAATATAAAACTATTAATGAAATCACTTCCAAAATATTAAAGTTTTTTATAATAACTCAAAATATTTTTAAAGTATTAATATTATCCTTAAATGATTTTTAAAATAATTAAAATTATTTTTAAATAATTACCATTAATATTTAAATATTAATGTACTATTTATCAAAATATTAAAAGTCTTTACTCATTACTTAAAATGTTTTTAATTCATTTATATCCTTTTTAAATGATTTTAAATTATTAAAACCATTTTTAAACTATTTATTTAATATAATTATTAAATAAATTTAATATCATTAATAATAAATTAATAATTATTAATATTAAATTAATAATGAAATTATCTATTAAATATTAAAATTTATATTTTATTACTTAAAATATCTTTAAACACTTTATTTTCATTTAAAATGATTTTTATATTAATAAAATAATTTTTAAATTAATTTATTTAATATAATTATTACATAACCTTAATATCATTAATAATAATTAATTAATGAAATTTACATTTAAATATTAAAAGTTATATTTTATAACTTAAAATATTTTAAATACCTTATTATTATTTAAAATGATTTTTAATATAATAAAATCATTTTTAATTCATTTAGTAAATAACTCAATTATAATTAATATTAATTTATTAATGAATTTCATCACAAAATATTAAAAGTCATTAAAATTACTTAAAATGTTTTCTTATATCATAATATAATTTTAAATGATTTTTCAAGTATTAAAATAGTTTTAACTAATTTATTTAATATTACAATTAAATAAATTAAATACCAATAATATTTCAAAAATTTTAAATATTTATGAAATATACTTAAAATAAATAAAAACTAATTTTCAGAATTTAAAATATTTTCGAATAATTTATTTGGTATTTTGAATAATTAAAAACTATTTTTTCTATTTATTTAATTAAAATAATTAATTTTCAGAATTTAAATTAATTAAAATACACTGTGTGTCGCTAAAGACTGCCTATAGCGACAGAACCGTCGCTATAGATGTTCTTCGCATTCTTCATGCATTCCCAGATATTCATACACAGTTTTCATGGTTACTACTTTGACCAACTATTAATCTTAATCTATGATGATTCTAGGCATGCTTCTGGTCAGATCTTACAGTGCTAGTTCAAGACTATAACATTCAACAACAAATAAATTCATAACATGCATAACAAAGGCGATCTAAGGGCCTAAAGTATCTGTCAGAGGCTGTTCTTTATTTCTGGGTTGCCCAAAAATGAAGAACAGTTCGAGTATGCACTTTTGGGCTTCCACAACTTTCTATCCGTATGATGTTTTTGTGATTTAAAAGTTCTAGATTGTAGCCAACATGTACGACAACAGATTCATTACACGAAATCACTCTAAAAACATTACAATCATTAGATCCGGTCCGGTCAAACCACTGTCAGAAATCAAGAACATGATTTTTTGGGAATTCCAGAAAACCAAATCCGTGATCATCTTAGCTGGTTTGACCATCCATAGTGTTCAATCTTTTGATGATTTCAAGGATCTCAAAGTCTTAACCTGAAGTCTATATAACATACCACAACATTGTTACAACAACAGAAACCAAACAACTAATAACAGAAAGATCTGGGCGTTACAAAATCATGTCAAACGCTGCCTACGGATTTCTGGGTTACCCATAAATCGTTTGGTTAAGCTCGGTCAACTAGGTTTGACCAACAATGAAATGAAATCTGGACATGGAATAGCCATGATTCCACTTCCAGATCACAGACCACATAACATACTTCACATATAAACCTTCAAACATACAAAAACATAAACAGAAGGAGATCTACACGATCTGACATTTGACTGTTAGAGACATTTTAAAAATTTTCCAGATATTTGAAACTCTTATTTCGTGAATCTAGATGTTATGGATCCACTAAATTCCAACCCAGATCATTTATTTACACTACATATAACATATATAACACAAAAAAACTAACATCTAACATCAGATCGATGGACAGATTTTCAAGTTAGGGTTCTACCTCTTTTGATCAAATCCTTGATTCTGGCTTCTGATTTGTTAGTGGATTTCGTGGGGCATTGTTTTGGGACTGATTTGTCTTATGATTTCGTAGGTTAGAGAGAGAGGGGGTCTTGGAAGAGAGTTGTGCATAAATGAGCAATCACTACAAGAAAAATGGCCATCTGAGACCAATGATATCAGCGACCGCACTATCTGGTCGCTGATAATAGTAATAGCGACCGATATCTGCGACCGATAAGGATTCTCGTCGCTAGTATATATCCGCGACCGCATGCGGTCGCTGATCGGTCGCTGAGAAGAATTTCCCCCCAAAAATTTGGTGCGAAACTTTGGCGCGCGACAACTTGATCTATATCGGCGACCGCATCGCACGCGCGCTAATATGTCCACATCATTAAAACTAGCGATAGCATGCGTCATTCGATTGATGATGTCGTGATTCTTATAACTTTGAATCAGATTCGTGTTCGCTCGATCAATCTGAAAAAAGAAAGAAAAGAGGAATACGAGACGAGGAGAAGAGGGAGTAAGGGGGAAGAGAGAGGGAGGAGATGCACCATTGCCTACCATCGCCGATTATTATCAACCACCATCATTTCTTTGCACTCTCGCCGCACACCACCATTGCACCACCACCCAGAACCCCAATTAATCCCTAAATTAAACCGTCATGCATTATTCTTTGATTGAATGACAAGAGTCTATGAATATAAATATGTTGTGTGTTTGGAATTGATGAAAGTTATTTTATGCTCTTATTATTATGTTTGTTTGCGGTAGTAATGTAGGATGTTTGTGGCTAGTTTTATGCCACCGGATTTCAAGATACCATTGTCTTTGTTTTAATAGGAGTTTTTAGAGGAGGACTAGTTAAGCTATAAATTGAAGAGTTTGTGTTGGTATGGCTATTATTATTATTGTGGGAAGAAAAAAGAATTTTAGGTAGAAACATGAAAAGTATGGGAATGCTTTTGTTATCTCATATAAGACAATTATTGTTAGCTTTCAACTTAATTACCAACTTCCAACTTGCATATTTTGAGAGTGACAATGTTTGGGTTTTAGATGAGCTTGTTCCATATGATATGAGCTTGTTCGTACTTGAATATCCATAATAGCCAAACCCATGGGAAATGATAACAAATCTTTCTTCCTAGCGACTTACTTGGCTGATAAAGGCTAAGCTTCTTGGGTACCTACACCTATCTATGTTATGCTTAGTTGACTATGTATTGCAATGAAAATGAAAATGCCACATTCTTGATGAGCGATGACCTATGTAATAGGCTATTACATTAAATGAAGAATGTAATGAAAAACAAAGTCCCAAAAACATATATCATTGTATTCTGAAGGTGACAAGTGGTTTGTAATTATTATTAATTGAAATTCATTTGATACTAGGGTCTATTTTTCTTACTGAAATTAGTTTTCATATTTATAAACACACAACATATTTATATTCATATTTATATATCTTATGTATTTATATACATTGAATAATTCAAAGATTTAAATATAAACATAAATTTAAAAAATTGTTGTTGATATTCTTTGAAATTGGGACAATTTTTGGGCTTCTTATTGTTTTTACTAATATTGGATTCTCCTAAATTGTGCCTTGAATTATAGTTGTGCACATTACATTTTGTGTGTTGGGATTATATTTTCTTTGAAATTGGTCAAGATTCATGCCCTCGTGCATGTGGATAGTCCATATTATAGGGAGACTCTCCTAATTTTTTTCATATATAAGTCAAATGGCCATATAACTTGAACATGAGTATAACATAAAACATAACTAGGAATTAAGTTTATCCATAATTCAATCAAGAAGAAGGTTCAAAGAAGTTTTTCCATAATTCACAATGAGAAGATAAAGAAAATGACACACTATTAATATGTATGCTATAAGTATGACTTAGCTTAGAATAGAAAGAAAATGAAAAGTACAAAACACAAACACAAGCACTCTTTTCAATCACACTATTAATGAGTTGTTTCTAAAATATCCATATACTTAATGAGTATATGTGATGTTTTTTTTTGTGTTCGATATGGACCCTCGAATCATATATAGGAATGCTTAAAGACCATATGTGTTCTATTGTAGACTGTTGGGGATTTGTGTGACTAGTGTTGTTAGATAGTGAGGAGTACATACATTGCCTATAGATAACATGTAAAAATGGTTCCCTAAGTTAGTTAAGGTCTACATGGTGTGTTGTGCAAATTCTTGCTTAAAAATCATTGAAAATAAGCTTTATAGAACAATGAACACTAAAATAGTGAATCACCATACCGGACCCCATACACAAGTTTCAATAGTCATAATAGGACATAAGAAAGCTACACAAACTAAAGGAACGAAGCCCAAGCCATTTTGAGCATGAGACTTGTTAAAATCACATTTTAAAGCCAAACATGGACCTGCTTTTGGACAATTCATAGTACCCGACCTTAAAGGACTATTATGAGAAGATACAAAGTTGCTCATACATGTTAGTAATGATTCCCAAACATGGTCATTAATAAAGCCAACAAGAAAACCAATTTAAGCTCTCTTTTCAAGCTTCAAAGTGAGCTTTGATAAGTCAAAATGAGTTAGATGATTAAATAAAGTTTGGTGATGCTAAAAGTAACCTTAAGTAACTTAAATATACACGCTAGACTTTCCTAGTGGCTAGACTATCCTATCCTATTGTTCTTTTGTTTACATACAATTATATATCCCGATGTTCTCTATATCCCCGACATGTTTATGTACCTTTCATTTATAACTTATACTAACATCCTAAATTTTTTATTTATAGATGTCTTACGAACCTCGCAAGACGAAAAGCCTTGGGTTGGGTCTGAAACCCTAATCATGTGTCAAGGCCCCCAAGCTAATCCGGGATGATCGCATTCTTATACTGAATCCGTCCTCCTCCGGATAAAGACGTAAGTTAAACATCGTGTATATATATATATGTATATATATAAGGGTTTTAATATAAATTATTGTATATTGTAGTGATTTTCAAGATAGTAAAATTGTGAAGTGCATTTCACAATTATGTTTCTGAATCGCCTTCGCCCGGTGATTACGTAAATGGCGACACACCTCTCTACGCCCATAAGGATCTGATTTAAATTTGAATTTCATGTATATTTTTTATCACTCGATAGATAATACATAGTTAATCAAATAATATTGCTTAGTAATATAACAGATTTTCATATTATTATTGTTATTTTATTTGCGAAAACGATATAGATGGGACGGCATACATGCATCGATTATTCGAACACTATTCGACGCGAAGTGCGCCAGATGAACTAAAGATAATTTGAACAAGGAACGACAAAAACCACACACAATCTTTGAGATTGACCATCCAGACGGGGTGAGCGGTATATATGTGAGCATAGCCCCAGTGAAAGTGATGTACGGCCCATATAGGTGCGAGATGTGTGACCAATGGAAAGTCGAGAGTCAATAAAGAGGCGTAAGATACGCCTCGAATGCAGATCCTCGAGTGTATCGACGACATGAGAAGGTAAAAGGCACGTGTCGAGGCGGCGATATATCACAAATTGCAACACATTCTTTGCCAGTGGTGCGTATGTTATGTTTACTGATCATCTTTTGTAGCTAAAATATCATATGTTTACATAATAATATGAGGAAATGAACTATAGGAGTCTCGGTCTCAAGGTCAACCTATCAATTGGTTGGATGTGTATGTATTACACCGCGATGGTCTACCAAGTCATTTAGATAGCGGTAATAAGTTCACTTTATCCTAATATGTTGTTTATAAATTATAACGACCTTCTTTAGTATTTTATTTATTTATTTTAACTATTTAATTGTTCATCTTCCGACGGACACTTATAAGGGCTTAATGAACGAGCGCTATCCTCAAGGCACCCCGCGTCCGTCGATTGATCAAAATTATGGGGAGAGGCATCCATCGTGAAGAAAAATTATGTCAAAGGCCAAGGACAAAGACGGCGCTTGGAATTATCATTAGGCACAGCGACTCGCCCCCGATCTATATAGTCATCGAGGTTATCCACCTTTATCATACTCCAAATGATTGTGTGAGAGCGATCTATCGGGATCGTGATCTTCTTCAGATATCTTGGGCGGGCATCTGCAGTGAGTCTCGAGTCCCGATGAGTTGGCGGAGGCGATGGCGGCGGCGGCGGCGGAGCAAAGAAAGACAACAACAGAGCGGTATATATATATATATCGTTTATTGTTTAGCTACATTGTCTTATATGTTTATAGTCTCTGAGTCAATGTCTTACTTATATGTAACATATATGTTTTATTACTTTGATAATTACAAGATCCTAATTTGGATGATCCATGAAGAGCACCTAGACTTATTTTTTTTAGATTTTTAAAGCCTTGTACTCTTTTAGATTCATTCTTTGGACAATTGTATTAGTTTATATGGATGTTTACGATATCGATTATATTGTGTTGGATGAATGTTTATTCATGGATGAATGTTTTGTATTGTATTGGATGGATGTTAATATGGATGCTTGTATATATATATTGTGACGACCCCAAAATAGGTATACATCACCCATTCTGAGTTGTCAATACATGGTACAGAAATAACTACAACTTTATTATTACAACAAGAAAAGCTGTGAGTTTAAATACAAATATTATCTTCTAGACAATATCTATACTCAAATAAATCCTCATCACATTTATTGATACATTATTTTACAAAAATGGTGAGGACTACTAAACAATCCTTTCTAAAACCTTCATTCCATACCCCACTTCTAACTCGCTATATTCTCACCTCCCGAGAAGAATGGAACAAAAGGAAAAGGGTGAGCTCAACTAGCTCAAGAAAAGAATATTATGACTAAGATAATATACAACAAATTATCGTTAGTCTTCAACAGGAAAAATTTAATAGAATACAATAGACAACAAATTTTAAATCAATATTCATGATGGAGATAATAATTCATTAGAAGAGTTAAGTAGAGAATGCAAATTACTATCTTCTATGTATGAATTTAAAAGTTCATCGTCTATCATTTATTCCTGTAACATCAATCCATAAACATCTGGAATCAAATATTCATCTTTGCACTACAGGCCAAAGATATTCATCAGAAATCATTCATCTTTGCACTACAGGCCAAAGATATTCAATAATATCATCATTTAAGACTGAGGATGATAAAAATATTTTAAAGAAACGAATCCGATTGAAACAAAATGATAAGGATTAAGGATTTAGGATTCGTACTTTGTTTTATCCATGTTTAAAAGTACTTCAAAAATAATCATAGTGGTGTAAAATTCAAGAATTATCAAAACATGGATACAATCAAAGCTAGTCTCCAGAATAGATATTTTTAGGCGAAAAGAAAAAATTTTATTTTTCTATGAATAGTGCCGATTTATTTGTGAATAGTCTTAGTATCGTGAATAGTCTTGTTATACGTGAATAGTCTTATATCGTGAATAGTAAATCCGACACCAAAAGATATAAATTCCACAAAAACATCTTCACGCTTCATGAATAGTACTAATTGAATAGTAACTCGTGAATAGTAACTCATGAATAGTAACTCGTGAATAGTAACTCATGAATAGTAACCCCAGAGCATGAAAAAGTTCCAAATTTGATAAAAAGTTCCAACCAATATTTCAAAGATAATGATATTGAAGAAATAATATCATTTGAGAAGAAAATAACATCCTTACCTCAAAATAACCGTATTTACGATGAAATTTGGATATATTCTTGTGAAACTTACCTTTGAATAGCAACTCTCAAAATATCAAAATACTCACAAAAATACGCTCAATAATCTAGAGAGAAAAAAACTTGTTTACGGTGTGATTTTCAATTCTAACCTAAGCGCCTATTTATAGGAAAATGCTAGAACGCCATAGAAGACTAAAATAATTAAGAATTATTATTTCTTACCAATTCTTCTATGCACACCACAATGATTCAAAGCATGCTAGCCATCTTGGAAAAAAATAGCAAATTACATGTGTAATCAACACCAACCAAAGTGGGTCCCACCCATAAATTTAATAAAAATCATTTTATTTTCCGAAACTTCATAATTCATAGAAAATAGACCGTTATCGGAAAAATCTGAATTTTATGTCCATTCTTTGCTTGGAATCGAATTCTCTACAACTTTACGGAAGATTTTTTTTTCCAAATTCCAAACGAAAAATGACCAAAATCAAGATATCTGGATAAGTTTTCTAATTTCCTTCTCTTCCTTTCTCTTTCTTCCTTTCCCATAATTCTCCACTAACTCTCTCTCTTCCCCACTTTCTTCTCTTACCCCACCACTTCTTCCACACACACACAAAATACGTACATATATATATATATATATATATATATATATATTAAAAAATATTTACAATTATTAAATGATTCCAATTCTATCTTCTCTCTTCCACCTCATCTATTTATAACCCATGAATTTATTGTAAAATATCACCATCAATATATTATTAAAATAATATATTTAAATGAATTATTTTATCGAGAAAAGATAAAATATTAATTTTCAACAATTGTCATTTTAAAATTTTTCTCCATCTATATCCATATAAAATCAATATTTTCCTCATCATATGAATCAATAATTAATTATTCACAAATAATATTACGAAATCACAATATTGACAACGAGGCGGTTCGAGAAAGAGGGGCTTTCCATAAGGATCTCTCTCTTCTTTTCGGCGCAATTAGGTGACCAAACCTCTCCTTGAGCGTAACTTTCTAGACATTGCCAATAATGTTTTCTAATAATATTATTCAGATAATATGAATTATTGCTCTCGATAATGGAAAATCTTGTGTAATGACAATTATTGAAACAACAAAGAATATAAAATATCAACGCAAACAATTATTGAATCAATAAAATAAAATACTTGAGCAAGAATTCTTCGTAACAATTATTGAGTAGTGCTTCTTCTTACGTAAGAATCAATAATTGGTGCAATCTGGTATACTACTATTCAACAACGCGTATTAGTGTGTTTTAACCACCGGGGTATTCCAACGCGATTAATCTTGTAACAACTACGCTGCTTATTTTTAAACAACTTATATTTGTCGTTTTCTTCATCCAATCGCTTTTCAGTTATGGGGCCCACACATGGTCGCTAGCGTCAGTGCGAATATTCCCACAAAGATGTAATATTCTACGACCAAACGAATATTCCCCGAATGACAATGAATATTTTATAACCACTTGCTTATTTTGGAATATTTATGTATTTAACCCTAACTATCCACATTAATCAAATCAACCCTTACTATTTCAAAATAATAAATAGAAAATTAAATTTCATTAATAATAAGTTGGGGTCTTACAACCTCCCTCCTTATGAAACTTCGTCCTCGAAATTGGCGTGACGTGCACAGTGTTCAAAAGGTGAGGATACCTCGCTTTCATTTCCGTTTCCAATTCCCGGTCATTTCCTCTATAGCATGATTCCTCCACAAAACTTTAACTTGTGGTATGACCTTTCAAGCAGCGTGGGACATGCTCCTTCCTATCCAAAATCTTGACAGTACCTCCTCATACGTTAAGTCTTGGCTATCTCGTCCTGGTTCTAACTCTATAACGTGGTTCGGGTCTTTCACATATTTACTGAAATGATATATGTGAAACACATTATGAACACGAGACATACTAGGAGGTAACGCAAGTCTATAGGCTACATTTTCTACTCGATGCAAATTTGAAATGGACCAATAAATCGTGGATTGAGCTTTCCTCTCTTCCCAAATCTTGTAACTCCCTTCCATGGAGCAACTCGCAATAATACATGATCCCCTACACTAAATTCCACGTTCTTTCGATGAAGATCCGCATAACTCTTTTGTCGATCTTGTGCCGTTTGTATCGTTGTCGAATCATTTGGATCTTTTCGGTGAGTCATACGTACTTAACTTGGGTCCCAACAATGTTGCTTCACCCACCTCATCCCAACATATTGGAGAACGACATTTTCGTCCATATAATGCTTCAATGGAGCCACACCTATACTTGCACGATAATCTTTGTTGTTGTAGGAGAATTCCACCAATGGTAAATACTTATCCCAACCGCCTTGAAGTCTAGGACACAGAGTCTTAATAAATCTTCAAGAGTTTGAATAGTCCTCTCTGATTGTCCGTCCGGTTTGGGGATGGTATGCTTAAACTAAATCGCAAATCCGTGCCCATAGCTTTTTGCAAGCTAACCCAAAATCTTGAAGTGAATCTTGGGTCACGATCCAAAACTATGGATACAGGCATGCCATGCAACCTCACAATCTCATTTACGTATATACTAGCAAGGCGTTCAAGGAATAAGTCTCCGTGATTTGCAAGAAATGAAGCGGATTTGGTTAATCTATCAACAATAACCCAAATAGCATTGATGCCTTGAGAAACCATTGGAAGACCCGTAACGAAATCCATGGTAATGTGTTCCCACTTCCATTCCGGAATCTCAAGTGGTTGCTGACGGACCCTTAGGTACTAGATGCTCCGCCTTTACACGTTGACAAGTTAAACACATTGAGATAAACTTTGCAATCTCTTTCTTCATATTGTTCCACCAAAATGTATGTCGAAGATCACGATACATTTTAGTACTTCGAGATGGATTGCAAATGGTGTATTGTGTGCCTCCATCATAATCTTGTTCTTCAAATCGTAGTCGTTAGGAACACAAAAATCTAGAGTGGACTCAAAGTATTCCTTCTTCATCAATTCTCGCCTTAGGAATAGCTCCTTCTTGTACTTTCTTCTTCATACGCATCAACTCAAGATTGGGTTGGCTTGAGCAACCTTAACTTTTTCTATTAAAGTTGGCTCTGTCATATACTTGACATCATCGCACTAGTTCCGCGTATATGATCTTCTACTCGATCAATGCGTCTACCACCGTTAAACTTTACGGGATGGTATTGAATAGTGTGGTCGTAGTCTTTCAATAGTTCGAGCCAACGTCATTGCCGCATGTTGAGTTCTTTTGAGTGAAGAAATATTTAAGGCTTTTATGGTCCGAATATATCTCCACTTTCTCCCCATATAGATAGTGCCTCCATATCTTTAAGCGGCAACGCATCACGCTAACTCTAGATCATGAGTAGGATAATTCCTCTCATACTCTTTAAGTTGTCGCGAGGCATAGGCTATGACTTTCCCACGTTGCATGAGAACACATCCTAACCCTTTGCACGAAGCATCATTTGTAGATAACAAATCCATCCGAACCGGATGGTATTGTTAGAAACAGTTCAAATAAGTCTCCTCTTAAGCTCTTGGAAACTCTTCTCGCATTCTTCACTCCAAACGAATTTTGTATCCTTCCGAGTTAGCCGAGTTAATGGAGTAGCGATTCGAGAAAACCCTTCCACGAATCTCCGATAATAACCAATTAAGCCCAAAAAAAGCTACGTACTTGATCCACCGACTTGGTTGCTCTGACATTGTATTGCTTCAATCTTCACCGATCAACAGATACTCCATGTTTCGACACCACGTGCCCAAGGAATGCTACTTCCTCAAGCCGTAACTCTCATTTCTTCAATTTGGCATATAGTTTGTTTTCACGAAGCCTTTGGAGTACCGACTTCAAATGGTGCTCATGATCTTCACGACTTTTGGAATATATAAGGATGTCATCAATAAAGAAACAACAACAAAGCGATCCAAATATTCCTTGAATACTCGGTTCATCATATCCATGAAAGCCGCAAAGAAGATTAGTTAGTCCGAAAGACATGACTAAGAATTCATAATGCCCATACCGAGTTACAAGGCGCTTTTGGAATATCCTCGATTCTAATCTTCAATGATGATATCTAGAACGAAGATCGATTTTTGAAAAGAATTGTGCCCTTGCAATGGTCAAACAAGTCATCAATACGAGGTAGAGGATACCTATTCTTGATGGTGACATGGTTCAATTCCGATAGTCAATACAAAAGTCGCATACTCCGCCTTTCTTCTTTACTTAATAAAAGCAGAGCACCCCGAGGAGATGTACTGGGGACGAATGAAACCGATGTCCAACAATTCACGTAGTTGGACCTTTAACTCTCAAGTTCAATAGGAGGCATTCGATATGGGGTTTTAGAAATGGGCTTTGTACGGGTTCAAGATCAATAAAGAATTCAACTTCACGTTACGGGGTAGGCAGGAAGTTCTTCTTGAAATCGTCGGAAAGTCAATAACAACGGAATATTATTCAAATTTGGCGTGTCTTTATTCAAATCCATAACATGGGCTAAGAAAGCTTGACATTCGTTTTTCAATAAGCGAATAGCTTTATGATTAGATATGATAGTGATTGATTTTAATGGTTTAGTTGCTTGAATTAAATACAACAGGTTGGTTAGGAATATGAAAACTAACAACCTTACGAAAATAATCAATTTTGGCATGATGAGTAGTTAACCAATCAATCCCTAAAATCACATCAAAAGCAAGTATCTTTAAAGAGATAAGGTCAACAGTGTAAGGTGATGGTGCCAACTTGAATCAAACAAGATTTATAAACGATGGATGTGATGAAAGTTTCTCTAACGGAGTTTCCACAGATAGGTCAAAGTCTAATTTCTCCTGAGTCAAGTTTAAACGTTGAGCACATGCAGAGAGATAAATGAATGGGTAGCATGTATCAAGTAAGGTATAAACTTCGCAAGAATTTATAAATAGCTTACCCGTGATAACCTCGTTTGGGTTCCTCGCATTATGACCATCCACAACAAACGCTCTTCCGGAATCGTTGACTTTGACTTTTACGGGACGATCTTTTGAGTCACCGCCCCATTGAACTAGGTTTCGCTACTGTCTAATCTCGGCGATATGTCCTTCCTTTCCACAACTATAGCATACCTTGAATGTTGTGGGGCGCTTTGACCGATATGTCCCTCTTTTCGCATTTGTAGCATATATAATGGGTGGTCGTTCTCCTCCTTAGAACCGATTCTTTCACCAAGACTGTCGTCTTCACATAGTCGTTGTTAAATCTCCTCTTTTAAAATCTCCTCCCGACTCGCTTCTTCATTTTTTCATGGCCATGATTACCACCAGTGGTTACCATTTCGTCCCGTCTGCTTTCTTTCTCCGCAGTTATCATTATTCTACATTGATCGCTATCTACGATACGATCCTGGTTGTGGTCCCTCAGTTGGCCGTACTTGTTATCTCGCTCTAATAATTGAGCCCTGCTACAACATCTCAAAAAAGAGAAAGTTTATGAAAATGAGATCTTGATGTATCTTGGGGTTTCAAACCTCTAAGAAACATCCGCGTCATCGTTCCTCATTCTCCACCAAATGAGGTGCAAACACGGATAACTCTCTGCAAACTTTGCCTCGTCTTTGAGACACCGTCATGTTGTTTTGCTCTAATCGATGAACTCCACTTCCTTCATATGACGAACACTTTCGAGAAAGTATTTGTCATTAAATAGTCTCTCAAACGTCTCCCAAGACATCTTTGAGTCTTGGCTGGATGGATGGTACGCTTCACGAGACTCCCACCGATGAGTCTGCCTCGCCACGGAACATAAAGGTGGCGAATGGAACCTTCTGTTCCTCCGTGCATCCCAAGACATCGAATATCTTGGTAATTTGTTTTGACCCGTGTTTCCGCTACATGATCGGATCTGGCTTTCCCTTAAATTCAGTGGTCCCAACTCTTTGAAGCTGCGCTTGGTTTGTGACAACCCGTGAATTGCTATCATTTCCTCCTCATTTTGAACACGAGTCTCCTCGTCGATTTTTGCATGAACTACAAAAAACTTCTAAACATCCCCTCGTTCATCATCGCTCAATGGTGTTGTTCACGGGAGGAACATTGCCACTGTTATGCGTTCTCCTCCTCGTTGGTGAGTACAAAGTCTCCACGGTCTCATTTCCATTGTTAATATTCTCGACGACATTCTCAAATCTTGTCATAAAACAAGGGTTAATTAAGGAAATCAATATATCACATAATATCCCTATATCTTGACCAACTAACAAATAAGCTTAGGTAGGACACACTAGCGAAAGGATTTACTCGTCTCTCCTCCTAGTTCTATTCCCCGATCTCCGCCAGGAGATCATATCCTAAGCTACGATACCAACCGTGGCGCCCCCAAAATAGGTATACATCACCCATTCTCGAGTTGTCAATACATGGTACGTAAACAACTACAACTTTATTATTACAACAAGAAAAGCGTGAGTTTAAATACAAATATTATCTTCTAGACAATATCTATACTCAAATAAATCCTCATCACATTTATTGATACATTATTTTACAAAATGGTGAGGACTACTAAACAATCCTTTCTAAAACCTTCATTCCATACCCCGACTTCGAACTCGCTTATATTCTCGCCTCCACGAGAAGAATGGAACAAAAAGGAAAAGGGTGAGCTCAACTAGCTCAAGAAGAAAGAATATTATGACTAAGATAATATACAACAAATTATCGTTAGTCTTCAACGGGAAAAAATTTAATAGAATCAATAGACAACAAATTTTAAATCAATATTCGCAATGGAGATAATAATTCATTAGAAGAGTTAAGTAGAGAATGCAAACTACTATCTTCTATGTATGAATTTAAAAGTTCATCGCTCATCATTTATTCACGTAACACAATCAATCCATAAACATACGGTATCAAATATTCATCTTTGCACTACAGGGCAAAGATATTCATCAAAATCATTCATCTTTTTGCTCTGAGCCAAAGATATTCAATAATATCATCATTTAAGATCGAGGATGATGAAAATATTTTTAAAGAAACGAATCCAAAGAAACAAAATGATAAGGATTAAGGATTTAGGATTAGTACTTTGTTTTATCCATGTTTAAAAGTACTTCAAAAATAATCATAGTGGTGTAAAATTCAAGAATTATCAAAACATGGATACAATCAAAGCTAGTCTCCGAATAGATATTTTAGAGCGAAAAAGAAAAAATTTTATTTTTAGATGAATAGTCCGTGTTTTGTGAATAGTCTTGTATATCGTGAATAATGTATAGATATCGTGAATAGTCTTGTATATCATGAATAGTAAATCCGACACCAAAAGATAGAAATTCCACAAAAAACATCTTCACGCTTCATGAATAGTACTTTCGTGAATAGTAACTTCGTGAATAGTAACTCATGAATAGTAACTCGTGAATAAGAACTCATGAATAGTAACCCCCGACATGAAAAAGTTCCAAATTTGATAAAAAGTTCCAACCAATATTTCAAAGATAATGATATTGAAGAAATAATATCATTTGAGAAGAAAATAACATCCTTACCTCAAAATAACCGTACTTACGATTTGAATTTCTGATATAGTCTTGTGAAAACTTGCACCTTGAATAGCAACTCTCAAAATATCAAAATACTCACAAAAATACGCTCGATAATCTAGAGAGAAAAAAACTTGTTTACGGTGTGATTTTCAATTCTAACCTAAGCGCTTATTTATAGGAAAATGCTTTAGAAACGCCGTAGAAGACTAAAATAATAAAGAATTATTATTTCTTACCAATTCTTCTACGCACACCACAATGATTCAAAGCATGCTAGCCATCTTGGAAAAAAATAGCGACCACATGTGTAATCAACACCAACCAAAGTGGGTCCCACCCATAAATTTAATAAAATCATTTTATTTTCCGAAACTTCATGAATTCATATAGAAAATAGACCAAGCATCGAAAAAATCTAATTTTATGTCCATTCTACTTGGAATCAAATTCTCTACAACTTTCTGAAGAATTTTTTTCCAAATTCCAAACGAAAAATGACCAAAATCAAAGATACTGGATAAGTTTTCTAATTTCCTTCTCTTCCTTTCTCTTTCTTCCTTTCCCATAATTCTCCACTAACTCTCTCTCTCTTCCCCACTTTCTTCTCTTACCCCCACCACTTCTTCCACACACACACACACAAATATCGTACGCATATATATATATATATATATATATATATATACATTAAAATATTTACAATTATTAAATGATTCCAATTCTATCTTCTCTTCCACCTCATCTATTTATAACCCATGAATTTATTGTAAAAATATCACCATCAATATATTATTAAAATAATATATTTAAATGAATTATTTTATCGAGAAAAGATAAAATATTAATTTTCAACAATTGTCATTTTAAAATTTTTCTCCATCTATATCAATATAAAATCAATATTTTCCTCATCATATGAATCAATAATTAATTATTCACAAATAATATTACAGAATCACAATATTGACAACCGTGGCGGTTCCCGGAAAGAGGGGGCTTTCCAATAAGGATCTCTCTCATTCTTGGCGCAATTATTAGGTGACCAAACCTCTCCTTAGAAGCGTAACTTTCTAGACATTGCGAATAATGTTTTCTAATAATATTATTCGGATAATATGAATTATTGCTCGATAATGGAAAATCTTGTGTAATGACAATTATTGAAACAACAACAATATAAAATATCAACGCAACAATTATTGAATCAATAAAATAAAATCTTGAATAAGAATTCTTTGTAACAATTATTGAGTAGTGCCTTCTTACGTAAGAATCGATAATTGGTGCAATCTGGTACTACTATTCAAAAAGCGGCGTATTAGTGTGTTTTAACCAACCGGTATTCCAACAAGATTATAATTGGTAACAACTACTGTGAGTTATTTTTAAACAACTCATATTTGTCGTTTTCTTCATCCAATCGCTTTCCGTTATGGGGCCCACACACGTGGTCATACCGTCGCATGCGAATATTTCCGACGATGCGAATATTCCACGACCAAACGAATATTCCCAAACAACAATGAATATTTTATAACCACTTGCTTATTTTGGAATATTTATGCGTATTTAACCCTAACTATCCACATTAATCAAATCAACCCTTACTATTTCAAAATAATAAATAGAAAATTAAATTTCATTAATAATAAGTTGGGGTCTTACGTATATATATATATATATATATATATAATAAGCGTGTTGGGATTGAAAGCGTACAAAGCGGGTTATTTTGGGAAATCAATAAAATAGGCAAAAATTTAAAAAAAAAAAAGCATCGGCGATGACGCGCGGTCGCTTCGCTAAATCTATCGGCCAATCGCAATGATTATTATTATCGATCGGCGACACGTGTGACATGTCACGCATGACAAATGACTCAACATAAGTCATAATAACGACGGTATCGGTCGCTACTTGCGGTCGCTAATTAGTCAGTCGCTATTGTTGGTCGCTGATGTCCTTCCAACGACCAGATTATCTGAAACTCGTGACGTGACGGATCTCACAGTCCAGAGATAGCCATCGGCGATCGCATGCGTCATTGATGATGTCTTGATCGCTAATAAGCTTTTATGTTGTAGTGAATAATGTAACATTTTCTCTCTCTAATTCTATTTATACAATGACTTGTAATGAAGGCTGAGCTATGACTACTAATTTTGCTGAGATTTTAATGGATATGTGTCACATGGTTGGTCAAGAGTTGGCCAACCACTCCAATTATTGCTAGATATTCAAGTTAGCTCAAATAATGTGTAACACCCCAATATTTTCTATATAAATAAATAAGAAATTTTGCGTATAAATTTTTTATTTATTTTAAAGATGAGGAGTTGTACAAGATAATGTATATATGTATTTATGTGGTAAATAAAAATATAATTATTACATGAATATTTATAAATAATTTTATTTTAGAATTATTGATTATTAAAAAGTATATTCTTATAATAATTACTTTTATTGTAGAAATGTTTTATTAATTATTTTCCATGAAAATATAGTTTCATATTATTTAAATAATATAGGAAATGATTTCTTTGAATAATTATAATAATTATTTTATTATATGAATTTTAGTGCAGATTATTAAGTTAATTATTTTACCTTAATTAATAAGGTTAAATATGAAAGAATAATCGATATGGAATCCAAACCCTAATTTTGGATTTTTATCAAGGAATGAGAATAATAATATAATAATATTATATTTTGATTTTTTAGTACTATAAATATATACGGTATATACGTCTTTGGTAATGATTGGTCAATAATGGTACAATATTTGAAAACCCTAATTTTACTGTGTTAAATCATAACTTGAAACTCAAACTAAAGTTTGTGATTGGTAAGAAATTGTGTTATTTGATTAATGTTGAGTATTATAGAATTTAAGGTTAATTAGAAACCCTAATTATTATTTAGGAACCCTAATTATTTTAAAACCCTAATTTTCTATTAAAACCCCTAATTTTAATTAGTGTGGTTAAATTAAAATTTTATTAAACTTTAAACTTAAATTTTTAAACCCTAGAAATTATTTGGGAAACCTTAAGGTTTAAGATCTATTGATTTTAACCTAGATTCAAGCATCATGGACAAAAATACCCTTAAAATACTTTGTTAGTTTACTAAAATAGCCTTTTTGGTATTTATTTAATGAGCTAGAATGCAAGTCACCACTCTAGATTTATAGCACATGCCTAAAACTCATTCAAGCTTATCACTATAGACACCTTGCATGTTAGATACATTGAATCTATGAAGTATAAATAGATTAAGAGAGAGAAAGAATTCATTTGTTAGCCATTTTTTTCAAACACTCAACCAAATTCTCTCAAGCTCAAGACCCACGAAAATATTTGCTAAATCAGATCCCAAGACCAGCCCCACGCATACCAGTAACAGATCAAGAAACTAGAAATCAAAATTTATCAAAGAAAGGTATTAAACCCTAATTCGAAATCTGTCCAACGATCCTTTGTTAGATGTTATGATTCAGTGTTAAAATATGTTGTTAGTAGTGTATAATCATGATCTGGGTTGCTAGATGTTAGATCCATAACATTTAGAGGCTCGGATTTAATGTTCTTCAAAAACTGTAAAAAAATTTCTTAGTGGTTTGACAACGAATGTCAGTGGCCACCAATCTTTCTCTGTTATGTATTTTTGTTATTTGTAGCTTTGATCTTGTAGTATGATATATGATCTTTACTTTGGAAGTTGAATCAAGGTCATATCTTCAACAGATTGCAAGTTATTGTTAGTCAAAAGTCGTTGACCGACCATGACTGGACAAAATCTGGGTAACCCAGATCTTGCCCAGAAATGGTCTTACAAGAATTTTGAGGCCTCTGATCTCGTAACTTATTGTTGATTTATGTTTGTTGTTGTGATATGGTTATTATATGATAGTTATACTACAATATTCTGATGCTCTTAGATCAGTTTTATCACCATCATACGGGAATTTGGGGGATGGTCAAACCAAACAGATCGAAGTTCACGGATGAGCTTTCTAGGTAACCTAGAAAGTTCATGAGTGTGGATTCTGACATGGTTTGACCGGACCTGTTTTGGGTATTATGTTGTTGTTATGATAATGTTTGGTGATAGATCTGTAGTACTACATGTGTTCTACAACCCGGACCTCTTAAATCACTAAAACAGCACCTAGATCACAAGTTGTGGAAGCCCAAATATGCATACTCGAACTGTTCTTCATTTCTAGGTAACCCAGAAATGAAGAACAGCTCTAACAGCCACTTTGGACGATTAGATCTCCTTTGTTAGTTGCTTTGTGATCATGTTGATTGTTGGAGCTTGTAGTATGTTACTAGTACTACAAGGTATGATGAAATAAATCCAGAAACTTAACGAGTAAGATCTACACGCATTAATCAAACGTGCTTCTTGTTAATTAATCTATATGAATGTTCTTGAGGGCTCAAGAACACCTACGGTGACAGCTGCTTACGTAAGCTAAAGGCTATAACGATGATTTAATAATTATATTTATTTTAATTTCAAAAATCATTTAAAAATAGTAAATAAATTCCAAAATTTCCAAAATTAATTTTAAAAATTATTTTAAGTTATAAAATTAACTTTTAATAATTTGACATATTTTTCATAAATATTAATATTTATTTGGATATTATTGATATTTTATTTATTTAATAAATACATTAAATAAATTAATTAAAAAATCATTTTAGATATTAAAAATCATTTTAAATGATAAAAGGTATTTATTAATATTTTAAGTTATAAAATATAACTTTTAATATTTCAAGATAAATTTCATTAATTAATTATTATTAATAATATTAAAGTTATTTAATAATTATATTAAATAATTTAGTTTAAAAATGATTTTAATATTATAAAATTCATTTTAAATGAAAATAAAGTGTTTAAAAATATTTTAAGTTATAAAATATAACTTTTAATATTTAAAGGATAATTTCATTAATAACTTAATATTAATGATTATTAATTTATTATTAATAATATTAAATTTATTTAATAATTATATTAAATTAATAGTTTAAAAATGGTTTTATTAATTTAAAAATCATTTAAAAAGATATAAATGAATTAAAAATATTTTAAGTTATAATTAATGACTTTTAATATTTTAAATAAAACATTAATACTTTAATATTAATGGTAATTATTTAAGAATGATTTTAAGTGTTTTAAAAATCATTTAAGGGTAATATTAATACTTTAAAAATATTTTGAGTTAGAATAAATAACTTTAATATTTTAGAAATGATTTCATTAATAGTTTAATATTAATTAAATATTAATGATAATAGAATTATTTAATATTTAAATCATTTAATAATGATTCGATGTTTAAAATTCATGATAAATTATAATAAATATTTTAAAATTATATTAAGTCATTTAAAAATAATATGACTACTAATACTAAGTTACAAGATAGAGTCTTAGACTGATAATTACAAATAAAAAAAAGTCGATTAAGACGCAGGCATATTTTAAATTAATCTGGACTTAGATATTTTGATTAGATAAGTGTTTATTTGTGATTCAATGGTTTGTTAAACATATACAATAATGTGATTAGGTTATGTGTTGATTTGCAATAAGCGATATTATGTGTTATAGATATATTATTATAATCGACCGAATGATCTAACTAATGATAGGTCGTGATATAAAAGATAGAACTAAGTTACGAACTGTAAGCATCGCATCAGGCAAGTATCTTATCTTTGAATTTTCTTTATGCAATGGACATGAGTAAGAATATTTATGAATTATATTATTACTGTACATATTATTAACCATATATTATATACGCTCATTGATTATCAACATGTTAGTATATGATAATAATTATATATATATATTACATTAGATTAATTTCTATAAATGGTTATACAAGTGTCCCCACTTGGATAATCATTATATTTAATCACATGTTGATCCACCTTTGTTAATTACCCGTATATATATATATATATATATATATATATATATATATATATATATTGTTGAATTATAGATTATTATTGAACAAGGTAAAACATTTGATTTGGAAACCAGACAAGTATGAACATCCCTTACATGAGAAAACTATTTATGCACCCAAGGTGGACAGAGTGAACGATTCCCTCGTTCTTGCTCGTAGTATTGATCAATGCAGTGCATAACGGGCTGATCACCCCCCGTGCCCGTAAGTTATGATGGTTTACAGATGAATTTATGTTTAACCTTTTTAAAAATGAAAACAATGTTCATAGCATGTCACCATAACCCTAGTTATAGTCAATATGTAGTTTCAAAAAATTGAAAGAGAATTGTTATGTTATTGTTATCGGTTCAGATTACTTCACAACTATTGACTTGTTATAGAAGGGTAGTACAAAGAAAACATTTAAATTCTTTCAGCTTTTATATATATAATTGCTATTACTTGTTGGGCACTCAAATGCTCATCCTTGCTTAATTTAAATGTTTTCAGCTAAGTGTGAACAACCAGAGAGCTCTGCTAAGAACATGGGAAAGGGAAAGTTTGTTGAATGAACACAATGCTATTTTATATAATAGTTAACTTTATTAAGACAAGTATGATATATATTATCTATCATGGGTTGTAATGAATGTTTAAAGGTTACGTACTTGGGATTAGACTCTGATGATATGTAAATAAATTTTGATATTTATATTACTGTTATTATTATTAGTATTATTCCACTCATAGAAATGGTATCGTGAAGCATCGAGTTCGGGTTTCAAGTACCCGGATTTGGGGGCCTTACAGGTTGGTATCAGAGCTTAGGGTTAAAAACCTTAGGTGGGCTAGACCTTAGGCTATAACCTTAGAACATATGAAAACGTTGAAAATATAAATAACTCATATAGAGTTTAAAAAGAGATGAATTGAATAAATTCATCGTCAAACAAAATAAAAGATAACTTATATAAAACTCTTGTTTGCTATGTGTATATACTATATGCTAATCAGGATAATTTATGTGTGTAGATGTCTGGTGGAAAAGGCTTGTTATATGCTTATAGCATAAAGAAGGGTCAAACTCATACACCCGAGCTAATATCGAAGCCAATAGCTGAAATGGAGGCTCATAATGAAAACAACTTAGACGATGTGATTATTGTAGAAAACGTAGTACCAGATCCGAAGATGGTGGAGCTGATAGATAGTGATTTAGACACCAAAGTTGAAGCCGATCAAGCATCAACGGAGGTGCAGGATCTGAGGAACAAGGTTTCTTCTCTGGAAAAGCTGTGGGAGATTGAAAAGCTGTTGAATAGTCAGTTGCGTCAAGCGTTAATAGAAACAATAGAAGAATAAGATAAGCTTAAAATCCAAATTGATCACATGGGAGCCACAAGCAACACATCGTGTGCAGCTCCGAGCAAGAAGGGGAAAAGAAAGATAGAAGATCAGGATTTAGGAAAATCCGATAAGAAGGAAGGTAAAAAAATATGTTACCTTTGCGGCTATGAAGGATATACCACTCTGTATTGTCCTGACTATAAACTAGGAGCATATTTTATCTGTGGGATAGAAGGTCATCAAGCGAAAAGTTGTCCAAGGAAAAGGTGTAATAAATAGGTAGTATAGGTTCTGTTGTGTAGGTGTGTTTAATATAATATATATGATAAATATGTCTGTTTAATGTAATGTTCCCAACTTTTGTAGTAGTCAAGATTGTAAATCCCGACTTTTGTGGTCCCAAAGGGATAACTGATGTTTAAAGCATTATGTGTTATGCTATGTAAAATATTCGTTAAATGAATATGAACCTATGTTTGAGTAATGAAACAAGTTTAATATATTAAACTTATGCGATAAGGTTTAGAATGTAAGTTAAATTTATGATTTTATTTAACCAGATAATACCGCAAAGGCGTCGAACTCAAAATCAAAGGGCGTAAGAATCACATTAAACAACATTGAGGGACAACAACAAGCGGACCCGTCAACACTTTGCAAACATGGTAGCCTGACAAGCTATGCAAAGAACGAATACCGGTCATTTGAAACCACTTGGGACAACAGCTTAGCGAACTTCAAAGACTTTAAGGCTGTAGGACCACCGGAATTTAAAGGTACAACTGACCTTGTTGAAGCCCAGACTTTGGTTAAAGAGATTGAAAAAGCATTCGTGGTAGCTAGGGTAGCTAAAGGGCAAAAAACCGCTTTTGCCACTTACATGATGAAGGGGGATGCAAACTTTTTGTGGGAAGCGAATCAGATGAGGGCAGGAGAAGGTGTAGTTACATAAGATAGGTTTAAAACACTATTTTTCGAAAACTATTTTTCACCTAGTATGCAGGCTAGGATGGAGGTGAAATTTTTAGAGTTGAAGCAGGAAAATATGACAGTGTCAGAATACGGCGCCAAATTTAATGAGTTAGCTAGGTTCGCCTCGCATCAAGTTGATACGGAGGCTAGGAAAGCTAGAAGGTTTGAGCTGGGATTAAAACCCTGGCTCTACAATAAGGTGGTAGTGTTGCAAATCCCTATATTTTCAGCACTCATGGAGAAAGCTATTATTGCTGAGGAGGGGAGTGAGGCCATGAGTCTCTACAACAAGGAAAGAAGGAACAAGGGTAAGGTTGAGGGAGCTGGGAAGGTGGAAATTAATAGTGGGAATAGGGGTGGTAGTAGCAAGAGGAAGGGGAGCAGTTTTGGAAGTGTGTAGGTAAAATAAGAAGGTGTTAAGAAGACAGCAGTACAGTGTAAGAATTGTGAAAAGAACCACTCGGGGGAATGTTTGAAGGGGAAGTTCGTGTGCTACAAGTGCGGGCAGGAGGGCCATATCTCTCCCAACTGCCCCAATCCTAGGATGAACAGTGGGTTTTTTCTGTGCGGATCGACTGAACTCTAGGTGAAGGATTGTCCGAAGAAGAGGACGGAGGCAGGAAGTGGGAATATTGGCACATGCAGCGGGACTTTAGAAATCACCGGACCAACCTCGTCAAACAAACCAACAAAATCAAAAGCAAGGGTCTACAACATGATTGTCTAGGATACGATGGCAGCTGGTAATGCAACTCCAGGTATTATTCGTATAACTCTTATTTTCTTTTGCATGATTTTCCTATATATAGTAAATTATTTTTAAAGAAAATTTGAGGGAGGAATTTGAGTTCTTTTAGAAATTAACTTTTTGTTTAATCAGAAAGACAAGCTTTATGTGCATAGTTAAAGATCAGTTCAATCAAAGTTGATCAAGATCTACTTGCAATGATTATGTATGCTATGTACCCTTGTATGTATAGGTTTTAAAACGGTGATTCCGAGGATGGAATCTTTATAAGGGAGGGTGAATGTAACAACCCGATATTTTCTATATAAATAAATAAGAAATTTTGCGTATAATTTTTATTTTATTTTAAAGATGAGGATTTGTACAAGATAATGTATATATGTACCTATGTGGTAAATAAAAATATATTTATTACATGAATATTTACAAATAATTTTATTTTATAATTATTGATTATTAAATAGTATATTCTTATAATAATTACTTTTATTGTAGAAATGTTTTATTAATTATTTTCCATGAAAATATAGTTTCATATTATTTAAATAATATAGGAAATGATTTCTTTGAATAATTATAATAATTATTTTTGTAAGACCCCAACTTTTATAAACAAAGATGAATTTTTCTATAAATATTATTTTTGAATATTATGGAATAAATTTGATATAATGTTATAGTTGTGGATAATATTTATAAATTTTGCAAAAGTATGCAAGTTGTTATAAAATATTCGTTTGGTGGGAATATTCTTTTGTTAGGGAATATTAAATACAATGGCTCAATCATTGGTGGACCCCTAGCAAAATTATTTCATATCGGATTGAGAAAGCGACAAAATATTTTATAAAATATAACGGCGGAGTTGTTACTGTTAAAACTGTTGAACTACCGGGTGGTAAAAATACAATAATACGCTGGCGTAGTTGCGTAGTAGCACACGGTATTGATTATTGATGCTTACGTGAGAAGTCACTCATTATACTCAATTATTGCTACGATAATTCTTTGCATCATATCTCTTATATTATTGATTCAATTATTGTCACAGTATCATCTGTATAATATGTTATAGTATTAAATCAATAATTGAGACGACAAGTTATAAATGATTAATAATTGTTGAAAGATTAAATATGTGTTGATGAAAAAAAAAATGATTTGTGGTAAGTTTGATTATTTTATGGGGGCTCATATGTCATCATCTAAGAGTCTCTTCGTCAATAGTAATTACCTTCGTCAATAGTAATTACCCTTGTGAATAGTATTTACCTTCGTCGATAGTAATTACCTTCGTCGATAGTAATTACCCTTGTGAATAGTATTTACCTTCGTCGATAATAATTACCTTCGACGATAGTAATTACCCTTGTGAATAGTATTTACCTTCGTCGATAGTAATTACCTTCGTTCGATAGTAATTACCCTTGTGAATAGTATTTACCTTCGTCGATAGTAATTACCTTCGTCGATATAGTAATTACCCTTGTGAATAGTATTTACCTTAAATCGATAGTATTTACCTTCGTTAAATTACCTTTACCGACGTCGAACCACTTGTCATTTCACATTACAGGCGTCCGAACCACTTGTCGTTTCACATTACAAAAGTCAAACCAATTCGTCAAGCCACTTTTGCTTTTCTTTTCACACTATAGTGCTAAGCTTGAAATCTTCTATAAATAGAGGCCTAGGGCTTCATTATTTTTCATGAATTCATTCAAGCTATAGAGAGAGAGAAAGTATAGAGAGAATAAGAGAGAAAGAAGAAGAGTATTTTGTTACTACTGCTAACTGCAAGAATTTCAATCTCTTACCAAAGGTAAGGGGTGTTATTCTTTCTTATTCATGAAGAGAACTGTTGTTATTTCATTGCTTATTATTCATTGGAATAACTTTGTGTATAATGTGGTTTACCCTATACTTGGTGACATTCTTTATTATTACATTGGAACATCCTGCATGCATGTGTTTTACACCGACTGGTTCCGCCTCTTTATTATTTTGTTGGAACATCCTCGTCATGTGTTTTTACACCGACTGGTTCCGTCTTTTATTATTTTTTTGGAACATCACATGCATGTGTTTTACAGGACACGGTTAAAATCTTTATTATTATTCATTTGGAACATCACATGCATGTGTTTTACAGGACACGGTTCCGTCTTTATCATTCTCATTTGGAATATCACATCATGTGTTTTACACCGGATGCAGTTCCGTCTTTATCATTACATTGGAACATCACGTGCATGTGAATTTCACGACTGGTTCCGTTATTTATTATTCTGTTGGAATAACTTTGCATCTGTAAGGTCTCATCGCATGCATGGTGATTTCTTTTGTTATTCCATTCTTTATTATACCCGGTTGGTTAAAACTTTGACTTCTATACTCCATGAAATTAGTGGAATATCCTTGATATTTGCGTTTCATCCAAAGATCTTTTCATGAAAATATTCTTACGATCATTCTTGAATTTTACTCTACAAAACAATGATCATGTTGATAATTTGGGCGTTAATAATTCTTGGATAAAATAATTCTTGAACTTGTTTTATTGAATTCTTATATCATTGTCATCATCCTCATGTTTATATTTTTAAAGTCATCTGTGGCCTATAGTGCATAGATGGACTTGGTATGATTATGACCGAGAGACTATTCGGTGTAATCATGGCCGTAAATGTTACAAATGATGTGGTAAAAATCCTCGAATGGTAGTAGTGCATTGATGGACGAGTTGTTGGCATGATCATGACCATTAATGAATACACAAATATTCTTGGCCGTGTAGTGCATGAATAATTGTGGTCGTGATATCTTAAAGAATATCCTTGGCCGTAGTAGTGCGGGGGTGATTCGATGATGTGGAATATTTATTAAAAGTTTGAGTCTCGGCTATAACAATGATGAAAAACCTTTTAAAACCTAAAAGATAGTAGACTTTATTTTCTACTTGACTCTTTTAATGGATTGCATATTCATTTGCGAGTTAAACCGGTTGTTCATTGTATTTTATCGGTTTAACATTGTTGAAGACTATTGATAATTTATTACGCATTATCTTAGTCATAATATTTCTTCTTTGGGCTAGTTGAGCTCACCCTTTCTTTCACTTTTCTCTTGAAATGAGAATATAAATTTGGGACGAGTCGGGAAGCGAGTGATGGTCCTGAAGATAGAATTAGTAGTCCTCACTATTCGTGAAATAGTGTGATAATAATTGTAATGAGGACTCCTTTTGAGTTTCTATAATATCTAGTAGACGATATTTGTATTTAAACTCACGGTTTATGTAAGTATTGTACACACGACGATGTTAGTAAGTTGTATTTAAATTACATACCATGTAAGTGGCGACCCAAGATGGGTGATGTATACCTAATTTTGGGGGCGTCACGGTTGAATATCGAGCTTAGGGATATGATCCCTAGCTAAGATGTGAGAATAGTACTAGGAGGGAGGCAGGGAATACCTTCGCTAGTATGACCTACCTAAGTTTATGTGCTATTTTATTGGTTGGTCGGAAGATAGGGATAATTTGTTACATGTCAATTAACCTTTTGTTTTGTGGCGATGTCTCAAAATGACATCGAGAATGTTGAGAATAGCAATGGAGCGCATGAGCGATCGTTGATTCAAAGACATATCGATAATCGAGGATAATGTGCATCGAGGAAGCGACAATCCTCATACAAACAACAACAACGACCAAATGATGAATGATCAAATGTTCGAGGCTTTATACGATTTATGCAACAATGAAAGCGAGAACGACTCTGTCCAAAACATAGGGTGGAAACACGGAAAAAACTCTCGGCGGTCACCGCTAAACAATTCAAGGAGTTGGGACCACCGGAGTTTAAGGAGAGCCAAAACCACTTCGGGCGGAAGCGTGGATAAGCGATTACCAAGATATTTGATGTCTTGGGATGCTCAGAGGAGTAAAGGTTCCCTCACTTTTTTTATGTTGCGCGGGAGGATTCTTGGTGGGAATCGGTAAAACGTACTCAACTTCTTTGTCTTGAAGATATCTTGGGAGAAGTTCCAGGAGTCATTCAACGACAAATACTTTCACGAAAATATTACGCCACATGAAGGAGGTGGAATTTATCAAGTTGGAACAAAAAAATATGGCCAGGTAATAATACGAGGCAAAATTTGCGGAGTTATCACGGTTTCGTCCCACACTGGTGGATAATGAAGAGAATGACGCGAATGTTTTTAAGAGGTTTGAAGCGGGAGATACGTCAACATCTTATTTCTCATAAACCGTGTTTGTATTCGGATGTTGTAAATAGGGCTCGATTAGTGGAACGCGATAATGAGTCAACACAACTAAAAGAGAGCGGTGATGACAAAATTATAATACCGGCCGAGAGTAGTCATCGAAGCGGTGACAACAAGCGTGGAGGGAATCAACAGGCGAGATATAGTAACCACTTCGGTGGTAATAAGGGCCAAAACAATAAGAATGGACATTTCAAGAAACGGAGATTCAACAATGGTGGAAAGACGTCAGCACCAGCACCCATTGTTAAGGAAGGAGAAAGACCACCTATCATATGCTTCAAATGCGGAGAGAGGGACACATCGATCAAAAGCTGCGTCATGCCGTCCAAAGCATGTTATAATTGTGGAAGAGAAGGTCACTTAGCTCGATTTTGTCATTTACCGAAGACAAATTCAGCTAGGATGGAGGCACCAAAGGCCATCCCAGAAAATTCAAAACCGGTAGTGCAAGGGAGAGTGTTTGTTGTGACCTCCCAAAGAGCAAGGAATCCGAATGAGGTCATCACGGGTAAGCTTATCATAAACTCTAATGAAGTCTATACTTTATTTGATACCGGTTCTACCCATTCTTTTATTTCTCCTACTTGCGCTCATCGATTAAATTTTACTCCGGAGAAATTAGACTTTGACTTATCTGTGGAAACTCCGTTGGGAGAAACCTTCATTACATCCACTGTTTATAAGTCTTGTTTGGTTCAAATCGGTACCCTCACATTACCTGTCGATCTTATTTCATTAAAAATACTTGCATTTGACGTGATTCTAGGGATTGATTGGTTAACTACTTATCATGCAAAAATTGATTGTTTTCGTAAGGTTGTTAGCTTTCATATTCCTAATCAACCTATTATGCGAATTCAAATGACCAAACCATTAAAATCAATCACGGTCATCTCAAGCCATAAAGCTATTCGTTTATTGAAAAACGGATGTCAAGCTTTCTTAGCTCATATTACTGATTTAAATAAAAATACGTCGATTTTAAACGATATTCCTATTGTTAATAAATTTCTGACGTATTCCCAGAAGAACTTCTGGCCTACCCCAGGCGTGAAATTGAATTTTGTATCGACCTTGAACCCGTACAAAACCTATTTCCAAAGCCCCATATCGAATGGCTCTATTGAACTTCGGAGTTAAAGACCCAACTGCGAGGAATTGTTAGACATTAGCTTTATTAGTCCCTAGTACTTCTCCTTGGGGTGCTCTGTTCTATTCGTGAAGAAGAAAGATGGGAGTATCGACTTTGTATTGATTATCGGGAGTTGAATCATGTCACCATCAAAAATAGGTATCCATTGCCACGTATTGATGACTGTTTGACCCGGTTGCAAGGAGCCAAATTCTTTTCAAAGATTGATCTTCGTTAGGATATCACCAATTGAAGATTAGAACCGTGACATTCCAAAGACGGCTTTGAGAACTCGATGCGGGCATTATGAATTCCTAGTCATGTCCTTTGGATTGACTAATGCTCCTCTTTGCCTTCATGGATATGATGAACCGAGTATTCAAGGAATATTTAGATCACTTTTGGTCGTCTTTATTGATGACATCCTTATTTATTCCAAAAGCCGTGAAGATCATGAGCAACACTTGAGGCGACACTCCAAAAAGCTTCGTGAATATAAGCTTTATGCCAAGTTGAAGAAATGCGAGTTACGGCTTGAAGAAGTAGCATTCCTTGGGCATGTGGTATCAAGTCATGGAATATCTGTTGACCCAAAGAAAGATTGAAGCTATTCAAAGTCGGGAATAACCTAAATCGATGGCCGAAATCGTAGCTTTCTCGGTTTAGTTTGGTTATTATCGGAGATTTGTGGAAGGATTTTCTCGAATCGCTACTCCATTGACTCGGTGACTCGGAAAGATACAAAGTTCGGTTGGAGCGAAGAATGTGAGAAGAGTTTTCAAGAACTTAAGAGGAGACTTATTTCAAACACTGTTACGATATACCATCCGGCTCGGAGGATTTGTCATCTCATGATGATGCTTCGCAAAAGGGTTGGGATGTGTTCTTATGCAACATGGAAAAGTTATAGCCTATGCCTCGTGATAACTCAAAGAATATGAGAGGAATTATCCTACTCATGATCTAGAGTTGGCATCTGTTGTCTTTGCACTTAAAATTTGGAGGCATTACTTGTATGGGGAGAAAGTGGAGATCTTTACGGATCATAAAAGCCTCAAATATTTCTTCACTCAAAAGGAACTCAACATGCGACAACGACGTTGGCTTGAACTGTTGAAAGATTATGATCATACCATCCAATACCATCCTGGAAAAGCGAGCGTGGTAGGCGACGCGTTGAGTAGAAAATCATATGCAAGTCTGAGTCTGCGATATTGTCAACGCATGAGCCCATTTTGTGTGACTTGCAAAGGATGGAGATAGAGTTAAAGACTCGAGGACGCATGTGATGATAAGCGAGTATACGAGTAGAACCAACTTTAATCGATAAAGTTAAAGTTTGCTCAAGCTACTGACACTGGAGGCGATGCGTATGAGGAAAAAAGTGCAAGAAGGTGCTATATCTTAGGAAGCAAGAATCGATGAAGAAGGAATACTTGAGTCAACTCCGGACTTTGTGTTCCTAACGACCCTGATTTAAAGTATAATATCATGATGGAGGCGCACAACACACCATTTGCAATCCATCCTGGGAGTACCAAAATGTATCATGATATTCGTCATACATTTTTGGTGGAGCAATATGAAGAGAGAGATAATATTTGTTTATCTCAAGGTGTCTAACTTGTCAACGAGTTAAAGCGGAGCATCAAGTACCAAAAGGTCCATTGCAACCACTTGAAATTCCAGAATGGAAGTGGGAGCACATTACCATGGATTTTGTTACCGGTCTTCCGAAGGTTTCTCAAGGCATTGATGCGATTTGGGTCATTGTTGATAGATTGACCAAGTCTGCTCATTTCTTCCGAAACTGAAACTTATACACTTGAACGTCTTGCTCGTATGTACATAAACGAGATTGTAAGAAGCGCATGGTATGCGGTATCCATAGTTTCGATCGAGACCCAAGATTCACTTCACGATTTTGGGTTAGTTTGCAAAAAAGCTATGGGCACAGACTTACAATTTAGCTTCGGCATATCATCCTCGAGAACGAACAGACGATCGGAGGGACTATTCAAACTCTTGAAGATCTATTAAGACTCTGTGTCCTTGATTTCAAGGGAGTTAGGACAAGTTCTTACCATTGGTGGAGTTTTCCTTCAACAACAGCTTATCAAGCAAGTATTGGCATGGCTCCATTCAGCGTTGTATGGAAGAAAGTGTCGTTCTCGATATCTTTGGGATGAGGTGGGTGAAGCAACGTTGTTGGGGCCGGAGTTGAGTACGTATGACTACGGAAAAGATTCAAAAGATCCGACAACGTATAAAAACCCTCACAAAATCGACAAAAGAGTTATCTTGATCTTCATCGAAAGGGCGTGGAATTCGATATAGGAGATCATGTGTTGTTAAGAGTTGCTCCATGGAAAGGAGTTACAAGATTTGGAAAGAGAGGAAAACTTAACCCTCGATTCATCGGTCCATTTTAATCCTCGATCGAGTAGGAACGTGGCCTATAGACTCGCTTTCTTGCCAAAATATGTCTCGTGTTCATAACGTTTTCACATATCTATGTTACGTAAATATGTGAAAGACCCGAACCATATTATTGAGTTAGAACCGAACGAAATAGCGGAAGATTTGGCGTATGAAGAGGTTCTGTTCAAATTTTGGATAAGAAGGAACATATTCTACGCTCGAGGTTATACCTCAAGTCAAAGTTTTGTGGAGGAACCACGATGTTGAGGAAATGACTTGGGAGTTAGAATCAAATGAAATCAAGGTATCCTTACCTCTTGACATACCAGTATCGTACCCTAATTTCGAGGGCGCTTAAATTTCATAAGAAGGGGAGGTTGTAAGACCCGACTTTTATAAATAAAGATGAATTTTTCTATAAATATTATTTTGAATATTATGGAATAAATTTGATATAATGTTATAGTTGTGGGTAATATTTATAAATTTTGCAAAGTATGCAAGTTGTTATAAAATATTCGTTTGGTCGGGGAATATTCTTTTGTTAGGGAATATTAAATACGATGGCTCAATCATTGGTGGACCCCATATGTAATTATTGTCGGATTGAGAAAACGACAAAAATATTTTATAAAAATAACGGGGAGGTGTTACCGTTAAAAGCATTGAACTACCCGGTTGGTAAAAATACGATGAATCTGGCGTGAGTTACATAGTAGCACACGGTATTGATTATGGATGCTTACGTGAGAAGTCACTCACTCGACTATGCTCAATTATTACTACACTAATTGTAATTCTTCATCATATCTCTTATATTATTGATTCAATTATTGTCACAATATCATCTCGTATAATATGTTATAGTATTAAATCAATAATTGAGACGACAAGTTATAAATGATTAATAATTGTTGAAAGATTAAATATGTGTTGATGAAAAAAAAAATGATTTGTGGTAAGTTTGATTATTTTATGGGGGCTCATATATGTCATCATCTAAGAGTCTCTTCAAATCGATAGTAATTACCTTCGTCGATAGTAATTACCCTTGTGAATAGTATTTACCTTCGTCGATAGTAATTACCTTCGTCGATAGTAATTACCCTTGTGAATAGTATTTACCTTCGTCGATAGTAATTACCTTCGTCGATAGTAATTACCCTTGTGAATAGTATTTACCTTCGTCGATAGTAATTACCTTCGCGTCAATAGTAATTACCCTTGTGAATAGTATTTACCTTCGTCGATAGTAATTACATTAAATCAATAGTAATTACCCTTGTGAATAGTATTTACCTTCACAATAGTATTTACCTTGCCGTTAAATTACCTTTACCGGACGTCGAACCACTTGTCATTTCACATTACAGGCGTCCGAACCACTTGTCGTTTCACATTACAAAGAACCAAACCAAATCGAGCCACTTGCCTTTTCACACACGGTGCTAAGCTAGAAATCTTCTATAAATAGAGGCCTAGGGCTTCATTATTTTCACGCAATTCATTCAAGCTATAGAGAGAAAAGTATAGAGAGAATAAGAGAAAGAAGAAGAGTATTTTGTTACTACAATCGTCATGC
Source organism: Panax quinquefolius (assembly GCA_020205615.1). Lineage (NCBI taxonomy): Eukaryota > Viridiplantae > Streptophyta > Magnoliopsida > Apiales > Araliaceae > Panax > Panax quinquefolius. The sequence continues at coordinate 74,727,534 of CM035167.1, read as the reverse complement.
GATATTCAATCTCCTACCAAAGGTAAGGGGTGTTATTCTTTCTTATTCATGAAGAGAACTGTTGTTATTTCATTGCTTATTATTACATTGGAATAACATGTATACGTGGTTTACCCTATACTTGGTGACATTCTTTTATTATTACATTGGAACATCTTGTTCATGTGTTTTTACACCGACTGGTTCCGCTCTTTATTATTTTGTTGGAACATCCATGCATGTGTTTTACACCGACTGGTTCCGTCTTTATTATTTTGTTGGAACATCCTCACATGCATGTGTTTTACACCGGACTGGTTCCGCTCTTTATTATTCTCTTTGGAACATCACATGCATGTGTTTTACAGGACTGGTTCCGCCTCTTTATCATTCTGTTGGAATATCCTATCTCGTGTGTTTACACCGGATCTGGTTCCATCTTTATTATTCTGTTGGAACATCCTGTCGCCGATGTGAATTTCACCGACCGGTTCCGTTATTTATTATTACATTGGAATAACTTTTCTGCATGGATCTATCGCATGCATGGTGATTTCTTTTGTTATTCCATTCTTTATTATACCCAAATTGGTTAAAACTTTGACTTATATACTCCATGAAATTAGTGGAATATCCTTGATATTTGTGTTTCATCCAAGATCTTTTCATGAAAATATTCTTCCGATCATTCTTGAATTTTACTCTACAAAACAATGATCATGTTGATAATTTGGGCGTTAATAATTCTGGATAAAATAATTCTTGAACTTGGTTTATTGAATTCTTATATCATTGTCATCATCCTCATGTTTATATTTTTTAAAGTCATCTCATGGCTTGTGGTGCATAGATGGACTTGGTATGATTATGACCGAGACTATTCTTGTAATCATGACCATAATGTTACAAATGATGTGGTAAAAATCCTCGATTAGTAGTAGTGCATTGATGGACAGTTGTTGGCATGATCATGACCATTAATGAATACACAAATATTCTTGGCCCGTAGTGCATGAATAATTGTGGTCGTGATACTAAAGAATATCCTTGGCCGTAGTGCAGGGGTGATTCGATGATGTGGAATATTTATTAAAGCTGAGTCTCAGCTATAACAGTGATGAAAAAACCTTTTAAAACCTAAAAGATAGTAGACTTTATTTTCTACTTGACTCTTTTAATGGATTGCATATTCGCTGCGAGTTAAACTGGTTGTCTATTGTATTTTATCAGTTTAACATTGTTGAAGACTATTGATAATTTATTCTCGCATTATCTTAGTCATAATATTTCTTCTTTGGGCTAGTTGAGCTCACCCTTTCTTTCACTGCTTTCTTGAGAAATGAGAATATAGCCGACGAGTCGGGAAACGAGTGATGGTCCTGAAGATAGCATTAGTAGTCCTCACTATTCTGTGAAATAGTGTGATAATAATTGTAATGAGGACTCCTTTTTGAGTTTGTATAATATCTAGTAGACGATATTTGTATTTAAACTCACAGTTTATGTCGTATTGTACACGACAGTTATGTTAGTAAGTTGTATTTAAATTCTGTACCATGTAAGTGGCGACCCAAGATGGGTGATGTATACCTAATTTTGGGGGCGTCACAATTTTATTATATGAATTTTAGTACAGATTATTAAGTTAATTATTCTACCTTAATTAGTAAGGTTAAATATGGAAAAATAATCAGATATGGAATCCAAACCCTAATTTTGGATTTTTATCAAGGAATGAGAATAATAATATAATAATATTATATTTTGATTTTTCAGTGTTATAAATATGTACGGTATGTACGTACTGGTAATGATTGGTCAATAATGGTATAATATTTGAAAACCCTAATTTTACTGTGTTAAATCGTAACTTGAAACTCAAACCGGAGTTTGTGATTGGTAAGAAATTGTGTTATTTGATTAATGTTGAGTATTATAGAATTTAAGGTTAATTAGAAACCCTAATTATTATTTAGGAACCCTAATTATTTTAAAACCCTAATTTTCTATTAAAACCCCTAATTTTAATTAGTGTGGTTAAATTAAAATTTTATTAAACTTTAGACTTAAATTTTTAAACCCTAGAAATTATTTGGGAAACCTTAAGGTTTAAGATCTATTGATTTTAACCTAGATTCAAGCATCATGGACAAAAATACCCTTAAAATACTTTGTTAGTTTACTAAAATAGCCTTTTTGGTATTTATTTTATGAGCTAGAATATAAGTCACCACTCTAGATTTATAGCACATGCCTAAAACTCATTCAAGCTTATCTGTATTGACACCTTGCATGTTAGATACATTGAATCTATGAAGTATAAATAGATTAAGAGAGAGAAAGAATTCATTTGTTAGCCATTTTTTTTAAACACTCAACCAAATTCTCTCAAGCTCAAGACCCACGAAAATATTTGCTAGATCAGATCCCAAGACTAGCACCACGCATACCAGTAACAGATCAAGAAGCTAGAAATCAAAATTTATCAAAGAAAGGTATTAAACCCTAATTCGAAATCTGTCCAACGATCCTTTGTTAGATGTTATGATTCAGTGTTAAAATATGTTGTTAGTAGTGTATAATCATGATCTGGGTTGCTAGATGTTAGATTCATAACATTTAGAGGCTCGGATTTAATGTTCATCAAAAACTGTAAAAAAAATTCTTAGTGGTTTGACAACGAATGTCAGTGGCCACCAATCTTTCTCTGTTATGTATTTTTGTTATTTATAGCTTTGATCTTGTAGTATGATATAAGATCTTTACTCTGGAAGTTGAATCAAGGTCATATCTTTAACAGATTGCAAGTTATTGTTAGTCAAAAGTCGTTGACCGACCATGACTGGACAAAATCTGGGTAACCCAGTTCTTGCCCAGAAATGGTCTTACAAGAATTTTGAGGCCTCTGATCTCGTAACATATTGTTGATTTGTGTTTGTTGTTGTGATATGGTTATTATATGATAGTCATACTACATTTTGATGCTCTTAGATCGGTTTTATCACCATCATACTGGAATTTGGGGAATGGTCAAACCAAGCAGAAGTTCAAGGATGATCTTTCTAGGTAACCTAGAAAGTTCATGAGCGTGGATTCTGACATGGTTTAACCGGACTTGTTTTGGCTATTATGTTGTTGTTATGATAATGTTTCATGATAGATCTGTAGTACTACATGTGTTCTACAACCTGGACCTCTTAAATCACTAAAACAGCACCTAGATCACAAGTTGTGGAAGCCCAAAGATGCATACTCGAACTATTCTTCATTTCTGGGTAACCCAGAAATGAAGAACAGCTCTGACAGCCACTTTGGACCGTTAGATCTCATTTGTTAGTTGTTTTGTGATCATGTTGATTGTTGGAGCTTGTAGTATGTTACTAGTACTACAAGGTATGACGAGCAGAAATCCTAGAAACTTAACGAGCTAAGATCTACACGTGGTCAAACGTGCTCACTTGTTAACTGTTATGAATGTTCTTGAGGGCTCAAGAACACCTACGGCGACGCTTTCTGTCGCTAAAGACTATAGCGACAGATTTAATAATTATATTTATTTTAATTTCAAAAAATCATTTAAAAATAGTAAATAAATTCCAAAAATTTCAAAATTAATTTTAAAAATTATTTTAAGTTATAAAAACTAACTTTTAATAATTTGACATATTTTTTCATAAATATTAATATTTATTTGGATATTATTGATATTTTAATTATTTAATAAAAACATTAAATAAATAAATTAAAAATCATTTTAAATGATAAAAGGTATTTATTAATATTTTAAGTTATAAAATATAACTTTTAATATTTAAAGATAAATTTCATTAATTAATTATTATTAATGATATTAAAGTTATTTAATAATTATATTAAATAATTTAGTTTAAAAATAATTTTAATATTATAATAATCATTTTAAATGAAAATAAAGTGTTTAAAAATATTTGAAGTTATAAAATATAACTTTTAATATTTAAAGGATAATTTCATTAATAACTTAATATTAATGATTATTAATTTATTATTAATGATATTAAATTTATTTAATAATTATATTAAATTAATAGTTTAAAAATGGTTTTATTAATTTAAAATCATTTAAAAGGATATAAATGAATTAAAAATATTTTAAGTTATAATTAATGACTTTTAATATTTCGCATAAAACATTAATACTTTAATATTAATGATAATTATTTAAGAATGATTTTAAGTGTTTTAAAAAATCATTTAAGGGTAATATTAATACTTTAAAAGTATTTTGTGTTAGAATTAATAACTTTAATATTTTGAAATGATTTCATTAATATTTTAATATTAATTAAATATTAATGATAATAGAATTGATTAATATTTAAATCATTTAATAATGATTCTGATGTTTAAAAATTCATGATAAACTATAATAAATGTTTTAAAATTATATTAAGTCATTTAAAAATAATATGACTGATACTAAGTTACAAGATAGAGTCTTAGACTCGATAATTACCCGATAAAACTGTCGGTATGCCGACATGTTTCAGAAATTGATATGGACTTAGATATTTTGACTGTATAAGTGTTTATTTGTGATTCAATGGTTGTTAAACATATATGACAATGTGATTAGGGTTTGTGTTGACTGCAATAAGCAGTATTATGTGATGAGATATATTGTTCTAATCGAACGAATGATCTGACTAATGGTAGGTCGGGATATAAAAGATAGAACTAAGTTATTAACTGTAAGCAACGCATCAGGCAATTATCTTATCTTTGCATTTTCTTTATGCAATGGACATGAGTACGAATATTTATGAATTATATTATTACTGTACATATTATTAACCCTATATTATATACGCTTATTGATTATCAACATGTTAGTATATGATAATTCAGATATATATATTTTGTTCGTTAATTTCTATAAATTGTTATACAAGTGTCCCCACTTTGGATAATCATTGTATTTAATCACATGTTGATACATCTTTGTCAATTACCCGTATATATGTTGAATTATAGATTATTGTTGAACAAGATAAAACCTTTGATTTGGAACCCAGACAAGTATAAACATCCCTTACATGGGAATAGTATTTATGCACCCAAGGTGGACAGAGTGAACGATACCCTCGTTCTTGCACGTAGTATTGATCAATGCAGGGCATAACGGGATGATCACCCACCGTGCCCGTAAGTTATGACGGTTTACAGATGAATTTCTGTTTAACCTTTTTAAAAATGAAAAAAATGTTCATAGCATGTCACCATAACCCTAGTTATAGTCAATATGTAGTTTCAAAAATTTGAAAGAGAGTTGTTATGTTATTATTATCGGTTCAGATTACTTCACAACTATTGACTTGTTGTAGAAGGGTAGTACAACGAAAACTTTTAAATTCTTTCAGCTTATATATATAATTGCTATTACTTGCTAGGCACTCAAATGCTCATCCTTTCTTAATTTAAATCTTTTCAGCTAAGTGTGGACAACCAGAGAGCTCTGCTAAGAACATGGGAAAGGGAAAGGTTGCTGAATGAACACAATGCTATTTTATGTAATAGTTAACTTTATTAAGACAAGTATGATATATATTATCTATAATGGGTTGTAATGAATGTTTAAAGGTTACGTACTTGGGATTAGACTCTGATGATATGTAAATAAAGTTTGATATTTATATTATTGTTATTATTATTAGTATTATTCCGCTTATAGAAATGGTATCATGAAACACCGAGTTCAGGTTTCAAGTACCCGAATTTGGGGGCCTTACATAATGCAAGAGGGGCATTTTGGTCTTTTCGCTTGAGAATTTAAGGGCATAATTGTAAACGTGGAAAACCGTTAAGGTTTGACCCTTAGGGTTTAACCCTAAGGTTAACAAAAATTTGATTTTCTAGGATTTTTATTCAGGGTTTAAAATAACAAAAAAATAAAATTTTAGTTTCTAAAAATGAAAATTAGGGTTTCCTAATTAGATTAGGTTATCTAATTATATTATACATGAACATTAGGGTTTGACGTCCACTAATTAGCATTAAGGATTACAATTAGCAATTAGGGTTTCATTTTAGTAAATTAGAGTTGCTAATTTAGAAATTAGGTTTACTAATTTAGAAATTAGGGTTTCTAGAAATTTGAATTTCTAAATATTAATTAGGATTTCTCTAATTAACATTAAATTCTATAATACTTAACATAATTCATTTAGCACAATCAGATAACTGCTTTCTAACTCATAATTGAGTTTCAAATTAAGGTTTCCAAATTTAGTAGTTAGGGTTCTTAATTAATTAGGGTTTCTAATTAATTAGGGTTTATAAATATTATTTAGGGTTTTCAAAATTAGGGTTTATAATTACTAATTAGGGTTTTTCATAATTAGCATTAAATTCTACAATACATTACTAAAAAAAAAATATTACTAGGGTTTCTATAATACATTACTAATCATATACAACATAACACGATGGCTGAGCAGATTGTAAAGTTTTAACTGACTTACGAACTAGGGTTTATAAAAAATATTACTAGGGTTTTCTTGATTTGCTAACTAGGATTTCTAACTATTAATTAGGGTTTACCTAATTAATCATAACATTATATACAACTATTGACTTGTTGTAGAAGGGTAGTACAAAGAAAACTTTTAAATTCTTTCAGCTTATATATATAATTGCTATTACTTGCTAGGCACTCAAATGCTCATCCTTTCTTAATTTAAATCTTTTCAGCTAAGTGTGGACAACCAGAGAGCTCTGCTAAGAACATGGGAAATGGAAAGGTTGCTGAATGAACACAATGCTATTTTATGTAATAGTTAACTTTATTAAGACAAGTATGATATATATTATCTATAATGGGTTGTAATGAATGTTTAAAGGTTACGTGCTTGGGATTGAACTCGATGATATGTAAATAAAGTTTGATATTTATATTATTGTTATTATTATTAGTATTATTCCGCTTATAGAAATGGTATCATGAAACACCGAGTTCGGTTTCAAAATTACCTTTTTGGGGGCCTTACATAATGCAAGAGGGGCATTTTGGTCTTTTCGCTTGAGAATTTAAGGGCATAATTATAAACGTGGAAAAATCAGATTATAGTTTGACCCTTAGGGTTTAACCCTAAGGTTAACAAAAATTTGATTTTCTAGGATTTTTATTCAGGGTTTAAAATAACAAAAAAATAAAATTTTAGTTTCTAAAAATGAAAATTAGGGTTTCCTAATTAGATTAGGTTATCTAATTATATTATACATGAACATTAGGGTTTGACGTCCACTAATTAGCATTAAGGATTACAATTAGCAATTAGGGTTTCATTTTAGTAAATTAGAGTTGCTAATTTAGAAATTAGGTTTACTAATTTAGAAATTAGGGTTTCTAGAAATTTGAATTTCTAAATATTAATTAGGATTTCTCTAATTAACATTAAATTCTATAATACTTAACATAATTCATTTAGCACAATTGCATAACCGTTTCTAACTCATAATTGAGTTTCAAATTAAGGTTTCCAAATTTAGTAGTTAGGGTTCTTAATTAATTAGGGTTTCTAATTAATTAGGGTTTATAAATATTATTTAGGGTTTTCAAAATTAGGGTTTATAATTACTAATTAGGGTTTTTCCATAATTAGCATTAAATTCTACAATACATTACTAAAAAAATATTACTAGGGTTTCTATAATACATTACTAATCATATACAACATAACACGATGGCTGAGCAGATTGTAAAGTTTTAACTGACTTACGAACTAGGGTTTATAAAAAATATTACTAGGGTTTTCTTGATTTGCTAACTAGGATTTCTAACTATTAATTAGGGTTTACCTAATTAATCATAACATTATATATCTGACATAAATCATATATCATGCTTATATATAAAAATCTTGAATTTCCCTTTAAATTTCAAAATAGGGTTAAATAAATTAATATTAGGGTTTAGTCATAATACATTAAAACTAAACAACCATTAACAGTCCACACACATATAAAATACATATTTATAAAGATCAGAATATAAATAATATAATATTAATATTATATTATTATTCTCATTCCTTAATAAAAATCCCAAATTAGGGTTTGGATTCCATATCTGATTTATCCGGCATATTTTGCCTTTATTAATTAAGTTAAAATAATTAACATAATTAATATAAATTAAATTCATATAGTAAAATAAAATAATTATTATAATTATTCAAAGAAAATCATTTCATATATTATTTAAATAATATATAACTATATTTTCATGGAAAATAATTAATAAAAATATTTCTACTATAAAATTAATTATTATAAGAATATACTTTATAATAATCAATAATTCTAAAATAAAATTATTTGTAAACATTCATGTAATAAATATATTTTTATTTGTCATATAAATACACATGCACCTTATCTTATACAAATCCTCATCTTTAAAATAATAAAAATTTTACGCAAAATTTCTGATTTAATTATATAAAAATATCGGGTTGTTACATTCACCCTCCCTTATAAAGATTCCGTCCCCGCAATCACCATTTTAAAACCTATACCTATAAGGGTACATAACATACACAATCATTACCAGTAGATCTCGATCATAATTTGATCGAACTGATCTTTAACTATTCAAATAAAGCTTGTCTAGCTATCTAATTAAACGGAAATTTGATTTCTAAAAGAACTCAAATTCCTCATTCAAAATAATTTATAAAATAATTTTACTATATATAAGAAAATAATATATAGGAAAATAATATTGATTAGAATAATACATGGAGTTGCATCCCCGGCTGCCACGATATCTTGAACGGTCATGTTGAAGACGCTTGCGGTTGATTTCGTTGGTTTGTTTGTTGATGTTGGTCCCGTTGTCGCCAATGTCCTGCTGCCTTTTCCCGTATTCGTATTCCTTGCCTCCCATCTCCTTCTTGGATAGTCTTCCACCTTATACTCCATTGATTCACACTTAAATTACGCAGACTTGCCCTTTATCTCCTTTCCTTTTATCGTATAGAGGACAAAACTATCTTTTGCCCCTTCTTTACCTTAGCTATCACAAACGCGTCAACATGGTCAGTTGATCTTCCGAATCATGGCAGTACGATGGCTTGAAGTCTTTGACGTTCGTCGATCGATTATTTGGTTGATCTTCCATCGACTGGTATTCCGTTCTGCATAACTTGATCGTCCATATTTGCAAAATTCTATATCGGGGCTGGTTGTCTTCCAGCTTTATTGACAGGTTCTTCTGTCCGTGTATTTCGTTTTTGTCTCCTTGGCGGCATTATCATAATTTATTCTATATTATAAGCCTTATCGTATACGTATAATCATATAACACGAAAGTTTCTACTCAAATAATCATATACTCGAAATATTAGATTTTGAAAACTTGGTTTACTGCATTAACCAATGATCAGATAAATAATTATTATCTTTATACAAAACTTATTTCATTAATCCCATTTAAATTCATATTCATATCACTTGACATACCATAACACATATTGCTTTAATCATCCGCTATCCCTTTGTGACTCGAAAGTCTGGAATTACTGCCATAACTTATACAAAATTCGAAAAATATTACCTTATACAAACATACATATCATATACAAAACATAGAATCATACATAATCAAGTAATACTAGTACTACTTATTTCTTACGCCTCCACTAAGGATCAATTACTTAGAAATCTGTATATTCCCATTATTCTCAATAATCCATTCACACCTAACTACACCTAGTTCATCCAACTTACCATACATTATGAGTTTAAGAACTCACCAAAAACATATGAGTTTAAGAACTCGACATTGACCATATACTCTGTAACTATACCTATCAGTTATACTATCATTTCTGGGTCCGATACTATATTTTCCAAAATAACCACCTCATTGAGGTAGCTTTCAATGTGAGCCTCTATTTCAGCTATTGGCTTTGATATTGGCTCGATTATGGAGGTTGACTCCTTCTTTATGACCTGAGGGTATCCTAAGCCTTATCCTTTTTTTTACCTGACATTTACATATAAATTATTTTGACTAGCATATAATATATACACACAACAATTAATAGTTTTATACAAGTTACCTTTTATTTTGTTTAACGGTGAATTTATTCAATTCATCTCCTTATAAACTCTATATGAGTTATTTGTATTTTCAATGTTTCCCTGTGTCCTAAGGTTATAGCCTAAGGTCTAACCCACCTAAGGTTTTTAACCCTAAGCTCTGATACCATGCTGTGACGCCCCCAAATTCAGGTACTTGAAACCCGAACTCGGTGCTTCACGATACCATTTCTATGAGCGGAATAATACTAATAATAATAACAAAAATATAAATAGCAAACTTAATTTACATATATCAGAGTCTAATCCCAAGTACACAACCTTAACTATAATTCTTACATGATAGATAATATATATCATTGCCTTAATACAGTCTAACTATTACAAAAGATACCATTACACATATTCAGTTTGCTTTCCTTTTCACTGGTTCTTGTCTGAACCTTCAGGTTCATGACACTTAGCTGAAAATATTTAAATTAAGCAAGGATGAGCATTTGAGTGCCCAACAAGTAATAACAATTAGAAATATAATTAGCTGAAAGAAATAAATGTTTACTTTGTACATCACTTCTACAACGAATTTATAGTTGTGAAGTAAACTGATCCGAAAATAATAACATAACAATTCTATTTCAAATTTTGAAACTACATATTAACTATAAAGGGGGTTTAAGTGACATACTATGAACATTGTTTTAAATTTTTTATAAGGTTTTGCAGAACTTCATCTGTAAACCGTCATAACTTTATGAGAACACGAGGGTGATCTCGCCTAATCGCCTGTATTGATCAATATCAGATTGCAAGAACGATGTTATCGTTCACTCTGTCATCACAGGCAGCATAAAAGTTTTCCCGTGATCGGGATGTTCATACTTAGTCTGGAATTCGAACCAAAATAATTTGATTGGATACAAAAAGGTTTTAACTTATTCAACGATATTTCTAAATTTGTATCTAGCTGGGTCAAATTGCTTAGACGACTTTATATATATATATATATATATATATATATATATATATATATTGTAGACACTCGAAATTTTCTGTACTACTGTCACTAACATTGCAGGACGACAGATTCGTCTTTTAAGAGGGAACCCTGAAAGACAATCCAAATCCATACCGGATACTACCGAAAGTTCAGCATCAACCCCGGATCACAATCTAGGAGTAACACTTCCAACCTTGGATGTAACCCCGAGGCCTATAGATACAATACCGGAACACACCCCGGAGAAGACCGATTAATCTCGGAGATAACCCCGAGATATCCAGTCTCAGTCCCAACCACGGGAATAGCCACCAACCTTGGTGATAACCCCAAGGAATGTAGTTTCGGCGATAACCCCGAAAATGCTTGTTTCAAATGCGACCAGCTTCAATCTCGGCGCTCACAACGAGATGCACTATACCAACCTGGCAATAATATCGGGAAGACAGGCACACCTCAAAGGTGACAATGAGGACCTTCAACAATTGCAGCAGCCCAATCTCAAATAAGTCTCGAGCAACGTCACTTTTATCACGGTAATCCGTGATAACACCGGTGAGGGGCAACATCGTCATCTCGTCAATACGATGCCACGTCATGTGGTCTTAACATCCCTACGCAACAATGTCCCAGAAGACTAACCAATCCCGAGTGACTATTATGCGGGGTAACGGATGAAAGTTGAAGCTTGAAGACCGGAGGGCATCGTCCCCATCTTCAATGACTTCGTCATAAACTCTAATCCCATGCCATCGTATAACTCTCAACAACGGCATGGGTCCAAAATTGGTCCTCAGATACCTCAAACGGATGCCCAATTGCACTTCCGAAAGTTCGAGTGGACATTACATTGGTGCGTGCACGTGATTGAGACGACCCGACCAAAAAACTCTGGGTCCACCCGGTTGCCTCTCGGTACACTGCTGGGCTCACCAGCAGTACACCTATGACTAAATTGCTTTATAAATAGAGGGCTTGGGCGCCCATTTTACAAGAGAAAAAGGCGAGGAAGCCCCTTGAATTTGCTTTACTCACCCCATGCAAAGTTGTACTTTCCCTTTTAAACACTCAGAGTGAGCTCACATATAGCTCTTTTATACCTACAAAAGCTAGTGTTTACCCACTCTAAAGATATAAAAGTCTATATACCTCCTGGAGTTTAATTAAACCTTTATTTACGTTTCGTCCCGCCTGGAGTTTCCTCCGTGGCGGTTGATAGCTTTTAACAGTTTTATTTACATTTCTGATCCCCCATGGAGGTGCTTCGTGGTTGGTGATCATGTCTGTATATAAATATATATTTACAACTTTTATATATATACCTGCTTACTGCCTTCATACAAATTGCAGTATTCTGTGCGCCTAGGAATCATGTGATTACAGATTCATCCCATTGGATCTAGATTCGGTTCCCGTGATGGACATTTTCAGCTGTAAGTAGCTTGTAAATTATTCTGCATTATCTGAACTTCCTCAGATGGTTTCCATACCCACGAGGAAGTCGGCATTATTTTGTATATTATTTTCGTACAAATGCCTCGCATCTGTCAAATAAAATCAATCAAGCCAAACACTTAATAAAATGGGAGTGTAAAAGGTCTCAATTACTATTGAGCATCGTGGTTTGAAAACCTCTTTTATAAAAAACATCACCGCCGTATCTTGCTAAAAAAATGAATTTTTACATAAATTCAAACCTCAATATATAGGTGCTAACGAGGCCTCACACTACTTTCAAATAACAAAGACATCGACCCACACACACACACACATTCGGATAATAGTTTCTTGAAAAGAGGCGGTCACCGTGGTAACACGGATGTCGGAGGGTGCCTAACACCTTCCCTCCGCATAACCAAGTCTCCGGACCCTAATGAATCTCGATTTCACCGACTCGTTTAGTAGTGTCACATCATTGGGTCAATGTGAAAACCTTTTCTCGGTTGTGTTGGTACAACCATTTAAAAAACCAACTGGCGACTCTTAACAGTCCATTGTCGACATTATAAATGTCGGACCTTTTTCACTTGTTTTTTCAAACAAATCTCACCTAAAAATGAGAACACCAAAGAACAAGTAACGGAAAGGGACATCTAAAAATCCCGACGTCGACATATATATATATATATATATATATATATATATATATATAACATGTGATTAAATACAATTATTATCCAAGTAGGGACACTTGTGTAACCATGTTTAGAAATTAACGAACAGAATATATATCTGAATTACCATATACTAACATGTTGATAAACAATGATCGGATATAGAATATATCACAATAGGGTTAATAATATAGCATAATAATAATATAATTTTGAAACTTCTTACTCATGTCCATTGAATAAAGGAAATGCAAAGGTAAGATACTTGCCTGATGCGCTGCTTACAATTTGTAACTTAGTTTTATCTTTTATATCACGGCCTATCATTAATAAGATCATTCGTTTGATTAGAACAATATATCTCAACACATAATACCGCTTATTATAAATAAGATATAACATAATCACATTGTCATCGTATGTATTATTAACAACCATCAATCACAAATAAACACATATCTAATCAAATTATCTAAGTCCGGATCAATTTTTGAAACATGCCGGTTGTACTGGATGTCTTTATTGGGTAATTATCGAGTCTAAGACTTTATCTTGTAACTTAGTATCGACTATATTATTTTAAATGACTTATAATAATTTTTAATCATTTATTATAATTTCTCTTAATTTTCAAACATCGTAATCATTATTAAATGACTTAAATATTAAACAATTCTATTATCATTAATATTTAATTAATATAAAACTATTAATGAAATCACTTCCAAAATATTAAAGTTATTTATAATAACTCAAAATATTTTTAAAGTATTAATATTATCCTTAAATGATTTTTAAAACAATTAAAATCATCTTTAAACAATTACCATTAATATTTCAATATTAATGTACTATTTATCAAAATATTAAAAGTCTTTAATCATTACTTAAAATATTTTTAATTCATTTATATCCTTTTTAAATGATTTTTAAATTATTAAAACCATTTTAAAACTATTTATTTAATATAATTATTAAATAAATTTAATATCTTTAATAATAAATTAAAAATTATTAATATTAAATTATTAATGAAATTATCCTTTAAATATTAAAAGTTATATTTTATAACTCAAAATATCTTTAAACACTTTATTTTCATTTAAAATAATTTTTATATTAATAAAATTATTTTTAAATTAATTTATTTAATATAATTATTACATAACCTTAATGTCATTAAAAATAACTAATTAATGAAATTTACCTTTAAATATTAAAAATTATATTTTATAACTTAAAATATTTTTAAATACCTTATTATTATTTAAAATAATTTTAATATAATAAAATCAGCTTTTAATTAATTTATTTAATTCATTTAGTAAATAACTCAATTATAATTAATATTAATTTATTAATGAATTTCATCACAAAATATTAAAAGTCATTAAAATAACTTAAAATATTTTCTATTATCATAATATAATTTTAAATGATTTTTCAAGTATTAAAATCATTTTTAACTAATTTATTTAATATTACAATTAAATAAATTAAATACCAATAATATTTCAAAATTTTTAAATATTTGTGAAATATACTTAAAATAAATAAAAAATAATTTTCAGAATTTAAAATAATTTTTAATAATTTATTTGGTATTTTTAATAATTAAAAACTATTTTTCAATTTATTTAATTAATTTTCAAAATTTAAATTAATTAAAATACACTGTGTGTCGCTAAAGACTGCCTATAGCGACATAACCGTCGCTATAGTTGTTCTTCGCGTTCTTCATGCAATCCTAGATCTTCATACACAGTTTTTATGGTTACTACTTTGACCAACTATTAATCTTAATCTATGATGATTCAAGGCATGCTTCTGGTCAGATCTTACAGTGCTAGTTTAGGACTACAACATTCAACAACAAATAAATTCATAACATGCATAACAAAGGCGATCTAAGGGCCTAAAGTAGCTGTCAGAGGCAGTTCTTATTTATCTGGCATATATGCCTTTATTAATTAAGTTAAAATAATTAACTTAATTAATATAAATTAAATTCATATAATAAAATAAAATAATGATTATAATTATTCAAAGAAAATCATTTCATATATTATTTAAATAATATATAACTATATTTCATGGAAAATAATTAATAAAAATATTTCTACTATAAAATTAATTATTATAAAAATATACTTTATAATAATCAATAATTCTAAAATAATATTATTTGTAAACATTCATGTAATAAATATATTTTTATTTATCTTGTACAAATCCTCATCTTTAAAATAAAATAAAAATTACGCAAAATTTCTGATTTAATTATATAAAAATATCGGGTTGTTACAGCGTGTCCTAAACGCTTTTTTCGGCACATCTTCTTTTCTTTTCAACCCCTTTTAATTGGTCAAACAAATCATCAATCCTTGGTAAATGATATTTATTCTTAATGGTTATATAATTTATTTAATTCTCTATAGTCTTTACATAACCTCATGGTTCCATCATTCTTCTTTACAAACAATACTGGTGCTCCCCAAGGTGAAACACTAGGTTTTATGTACTTTTTATCTAAGAGTTCCTATAATTGTATAAGTAACTCTTTCAGTTCTACAGGTGCCATTCTGTAGGGTGCCTTAGAAACTGGTGTCATTCCCGGTGCAAGATCAATGACAAATTCAGTTTCCCTATCTGGAGGTAAACCTTGTAAGTCATCTGGAAATACATTGGGAAAATCCTTAACTACGTGTATTTGATCTAGTTTTACTCCTTGTCGAGTATCAACTATATAGGCCAAATATCCCGAACAACCTTTTCTAAGTAACCTTTCTGCTTGAACTATAGTCAAACATCGAGATTGCTTAGGTGAACAGTTTTCGTTGAACACTACCTTTGACTTCGATGCAGTCGAAAGGTTTATACATTTTTTATGACAATCAATCATTGCTTTATGGTTAACTAACCAATCCATTCCTAAAATTACATCAAATTCTCCCAGCTGAATTGGTATTAGATCTACCAGAAAGTTGTGTCCCTTTATTTTTACAATACAGTTCCTATATATGGTCTTAGCCGGAATCTTTTCATTGTTTGCAATTTTTACACAAAATGGTTTGTCTAAATTTTCATATGATATATTCAAGTTTTTAGAAAAGCTATTAGACACAAAGGAACAAGTAGCACCAGAATCGAATAACACATATGCATTTAAAGTGTTGATAGGGATAATACCTGTCACCACGTCTTGTGAAGCAACAACATCCCTCACCGACATATCAAATGTTCTTGCGGTTGATCCATTCTGAACTCCAACTACAGCTACTGTTGATTGATTATTGTTATTCTCTGGTACTCTATTCCCTTTTTCTCCCTGGTTCTTGGGTTTGGGACAACTCCTTGAGAAATGATCCAACGAACCACAGTTGAAACATTTATTTTTATTAGGGAGAGGACACTGTGGTGAAAGGTGTCCCGTTTGTCCACAATTGTAACATTTACTTTTAAAACATACCCCTTTATGTTTCTTTTCACAGGTAGAACAAGGTTTAATGTTATTATTATTAAAGTTATTATTGTTATTACCCATCTTTTTCTCCAGGTTGTTGGAAAAAGTAGTATCCCATTTTTGTTTATTATTAAACCCACCTAAACTGTGTTCGGTCTTAAGTTTCCCTTTCTCATTTTGACTCTTCTTTTCTTGATGAAATTTAATGAGACTTTCATTTTCACTTTCATCTATAGAAGCATTCTCGAGTATTTCTGAAAAAGTCTTTATTTGGAGTACCAATAATTTACTTCGTATATGAGGTTTCAAACCTTCCTGATACCTCCGAGTCTTTCTAAGTTCAGTATTAACTTGGTGAGGAGCAAACCTGGACAGTTCGTTGAACTTGGTTGTATACTGAGATACAGTCAAGTCTCCTTATTTTAGTTCTGGGAATCATACCTCCATATGATCCTTCAGGGATAGGAAAAAATAGTTTTTAAAGAACAACTCTTTGAATCTATCCCAAGGTACAATTTTAATTTCTACCCGACCCTTAGTTGATCCCCACTAGTAATTAGCCTCACCTTTCAAGAAAAAGGTTGCAAAGGTCATCTTTTGATTATTATTGACATTGGTTACTAGGAAAAAAATTTCAATTTCTGTAATCCAAATTTGTGCTTCGACAGGTTCCGATGTACCTTTGAGCTCAAGTGGACCAACTAATTTGAAATCCTTAAAGGAAGTATTTTGGGTTGTGGGTCTATTCATAGCACCTAACAAAAGTTCTACTAAATTTTGGGTAGGATTCTCATCATTATCTATCTCTTGTCGAGGTCTTCTGGTTGGTGGCATGATTCTATAACAACAACAAAAAAATCACATAAGAATTTTAATAATACAAACATATCGTTTATTCATAAAACACAAGAGTCGTACAAAACAACTTAGTAGTTTACACATACTACTAGCTCACACATACTACTGGCTATATTACAAACTTCAAATGCTCTTTTATTCATACTATTATAGAGCATTTATACGTTTATACTACCCTCTAAAATTCATTAACATCATCAAAGAAATCCTGGATCATGTGGTATACCACAGATCGATCTATCAGATAGGCAGTTTTCTTCTCCTCCACCGGATATCGAACTACTCGGCGCTGCAAATCATTGAAAGCATCTCGAGTACCTAAAGATGTTTTGAGAAGCCGTGACTATATTTCCTTCCTGCCATTTTGTGCATGGTGCAGTAGTTGTACTTTTAAGTCGGTTATTAGTTCCCCTCTCATGGTGTAGCATTCCCTCAGCTATGTATGCTTTAAACTTAATATTATTATTCTCATATTCTGTTGTCTTCAATAGTGATGCCATTGCTTCATTATGTTCATTAATTCTCATTAATTGTCCTGCTATTGGATCTTCCTCAGCATCTAGCAGTTGTTGGTCATGAAGCAATTCTTCATCCTCTACATCACTAGCTATAAATGACTCAATTTATGGTGGATTATTTATTACCACCATTCCTTCAGCACTAGAGTTGGCCATCTATAAAATAAAACTCCTTTAATACTGATATAGAAATTTACACAAACGTAATATTTTTAAATGTTATTTTTATGTGTATTTAAAATTTTTACGGACTCGAAGACTATATACTAAGATTTCTCTTCCTTATATTTATAGCCTTAACAACTTTGATACCAAAATTGTAACGCCCCCATATATATACTCCCACAGTATCCGATATGGTGCTTACTACAAGTCAATATATATAACGCATTCAAATCTATACACCCATGATATCTGATTATATGCTTATATCTAATTGAGTGACTATACAATTTATATGTGACACCCCCAAAATTAGGTATACATCACCCATTCTGAGTCGTCAGATACATGGTATAAAATTCAAATACAACTTCATTTATACAACTGTTGAACTGCCGTATAGAATACGACCATAGTTAACTATGAGTTTTAATACAAATGTATGTAACTCTCATGGTGCCTCGACCACAACCTTACAATGGTACATTGTTAGGTTTGTAATATTCATGAACGCAATCAAATTGCATAAAAGTGCGGAAACGTGTAAAAATCAGAGTTTTAAAAATTTACAAACCATAAACCCGGATCACCCTTTATGCACAATTATTAATTAAACGAAAAGATAAAGAATAAAATCATACCCTTGAAGATCGAGCTTCCTCAGGTACAAGTTCACCTCCAATCCTTTTCGCTCAACTTGAATCCACCGGGTTTGGTTCCTTCCTTTGATCAACGTTAGCCACCCATGTGTTTGGCCTCTGAGGTGATCCACCAAGGAAGAATAGAATTCAAGAAGAAGGGTATTGCTCAAACCCTAGTTTTCTATCTCTATAGAAAGGGCGACTACTCCAACAAATCGGAATTATTACGATATATCCGATATCCGATATAAGACACCTCTTATAAAGATATCAAGTAACCTTATTTAATAAAATAAGGTATTATTTAATTAAACTCTTTTAATTAAATGGGCCTCTAATCTTATTAGGGATAATTAATTAAACTCCTTTAACTAATTTTCCTCCTAATCCTATTAGAAATAAATGAGAGTACTTATATTAAATTAATTCCTAAACTCTTTTAGAAATTAAAATAATAATAATTGTAATAATATTAATAAGACTCTCTTATTAATTTATATTTAATATTTCTAAAATATTAAATAATAATATTAAGCTATTTAATTTATTCTATCACCATAGATTAAATTAAATATACTTAACATATTATTACGATTATGCCATTAACTTCTTAAATAATTATTCTTCCTTTTATGGTGTGACCCTTTAGGTTCTCCATATTAAACCTATTGTGAATAAATCAATTAGAATAATTCTAATCTTATTTAAATAAATAAATTAAACAATTAATTTATTTAAATAAATATTATTTATTCTACAATAGGATAAGCCTCCCTAATGATCAACGACTTTCCGTATAATATAGATTTCAACATTAATCATTAAAGAACCTTTGAGTAAATAGTTACCGTGATAATTCAATCTTTCCACCATACAATGTCCCAATTAAATATAAGATATGGAATTACCACAAGTCTTATTTTATTTAATTATATGTATTTCGATCCTTAAATGCACAACTCAAATAATGCAAATTAGAAACTCCTTTCTAATTTCATTCTCGCCGCCAAGGACTACTAGGTTGTCATTTATCTAATCATATAGACATTAATCTTCTTTATTAGAAGTGGTAGATTCTTTATCGATCATACATTATCTCCATGTACAACTTATTATACCCAAGCATACCTTTTGATATACCCTAAGGGTCTTAAGGAATAAGTCAAAGTATAACTCATCATACACAAGATACTATGATGATCTCAAGTCCAAGGATTACTTGTACTACTATCACTACAGAATTCCTATCGACAAAAATAAAACTCCATTAGGTATTCCTTAGCGAGCCAATGCTCAAAGTGAACTTATTCTCTAATAAGCACCTACATACTTGCTTTTAGTGTCTCCACACAAAATGATCATGAGATCAATCATCCTCATCCAATGAGCAACTAACGTGATGTACCAATCTATCCGGATTTACTAATCCCCAATTTAGTAATCCAATGATTGGGAACTATTTTAGTTTTAAGCTTTCTAAGAATTTAGATCTCATTAGAATGATCATCATCATTATTCTAAAAGCATTGCTTAAAACTATGGGTTTATCACATATTATAAAAAACAAAGATCATGTAGATAATTAAAAGCCTTTAATAAATTAATACTTTTTATTAATAAATGAATAAGATTGTTACAAAGTATATGCTTTATCATCAAACATGATCGGCTTGTGTGCATATTACTTTCAATCTCCCACTTGCACTAAAGCCAATCGTCATGGTATCTCATACTCTTCTTCTTCTAAGTGACGATTATCCCGCCGTTGGATAAGCTTTAGTTAATGGATATGTAATGGTTTTTCATGAGAGTCCACTATCTCTATAGTGATTTTCCATCTTTCAATGATTCTAATAATCAAATGAAAGTGCCACAACACATGTTTAGATCCAAGATGAGACTTAGAACTATTCCTAGTTCTCAGAATGAACTTTTAATCCAAACAATCAACTCAGCAGCCTTCATTTATAGCTATATACTTTGTCTTTATCGCTAAACCAAAGAATTCTTTCATTGTTTGGAACCTTTCCAATTCAACGCACCAATCGCTCAAGATAACGCTTTACCTTAAAGTGGATTTTTCATCATCTTGGTCCATCTCGAAAAACTTGAGTCTCATTAAGCCCTCTAGTTTTAATTTAGACCCACCATGAATATGATCACATCCTTAGTGCCTTGCTAAGCACTTTAAGATGTTTTTCACCGACTCATAGTGAACTTCTCCATATTATGACCGATCAATATCGTGTCTCATACATTTCATTGCATACATGATTGTCACTCATGCGACCTCTCTTTTCGTGAGTCTGTGGGGACTATTAAGAGAGATACACTCCATAGCTCATCGACATGAGACATCTCTTGAGTTTGCCATGCTAAACGACTTTTAGCATCAAATGAATATACGCCTCGGGTTAAGTCGAGCATCCTCTTAAATCTATCTATATAGATTTATATCCCCAATTAAGATACTCTTCCCAAACCATTCATGGAGGAATGTTTAGACAACTTTATCATTACTAATTGTAGCATTAGTATGTCATTCCTTATCCGTAGTATATCAACATATAATATTAGGAATGTCACGCTTCCCACTATCCCTTTTGTACACACTAGAACTCTTACCTCATCGTATGTAATCGGATCATCATCTTCTATGATGTGTACCTCATCATCATCATCTATGATGAATTCATACCTCCTAGGTATCTTCTTGCACTATTCCGTATTTATTTATCTTGTGTGGTACAATAGGTCTATCTATAGTTCCTCTTATTCGACTTATAGTGTTTTGTGGTTCTTGAACTCTTCAAGATCTATTATCCTCCCACTAGCCCCTTCAATAATAAACACCTTTATCTTAGAAGGCGTGTTTTCGTAACAAACACCTTTTGCTAAGTAGAATTATAGAACATATACCCTAAACTTACTTTAGGATGTCCCACAAATCAGATTTGTCAAATCTTGTCCCAAGCTTATCTTTTGAAACCTTTTCACATAAGTTGACAACCCTTATCTTAACATACTTAAGATTAGGAATCCTTCCCGTCCATAACTTTTATGGAGTCTTGGGGCTGATTTTGAGGTTACCTTTTCGTAGATATGCAACCATTTCTAGGACATGATCCTGTAAGGATACCGAAATGCTCAGTAAAATCATTATGGATCGCACTATGTTCAAATAGGGTACGATTTTTCTTTCGTATACATCAATCAATTATTATGTATCGAGAGGCGTCCATTATGAGAAAACCATTTGAGATGATCTAGAAACTTATCGCACAAGTATTCCTTCATTGATCCGATCAAAGAATCTTAATACTTTGCCAATTTGTTTCACTTTTTTAAATTCTTTGAACCTTTCAAATAATTCACACATGTATTTCAAAGAAATACACACATTCAACTCTTTGAATGATCATCTCCTTTTCTTATACTAGTTTGTTTAATATGCAAAATTATTTTCATGTAAGTCAAGTATACAAAATTTATTAAGTAATATTCCAGCTTATACAAAACATTATTATTATAAATAGAACAACAATTGTTCTTAATTATAATACCAAAGATTTCATCATCCAACAATAAAATAGAAATAATGTTTTTAACAAGAACTGGAATACAATAACAACTTATCGACTTAATAGATTTTGCCCGTAGGTATTGCTAAACTATAAGTTTCTATGGCTAATGTTGCAACCTTTTGCTTCATTTCCCACACATAGATTACTTATATTTGTTTAGCTTTCTACTTCGCTTGGTCCCTTCATAAATCTATATTTATGATAACCAAAGTCAGTATCCAATACCCAAGTAGAACCTCGACTTAAAGAAAAATTTATTTCAATCATGAACAAAATCAGATTTGTAACCAAACTTCACTAAGCTTCTTTGTTAGCCTTTGCGCAAGATGCTTCTCGCAGCTTTTTTCAAAGGTCCAAAGCTTATTGCAAAGGAAGCAAACGCCTTTGCCATCCATATCGCTTTTGTTCTTATTATCCTTTGTTTACGCCTTTCTATTTACCTTCTTTGAATCGTTCTTCTTTTCGTAAGATTCTTTGGCCCCTACCAAGAAGACATGGTCTTTCTTGGTTGAAAGTGACTCTCAACATTTTTCAACATGTTAAGCTTATCAACGAGGTCGATATCTAGCTTGTTCATATGAAAAATTCACAACAATTGTGAAAGGAGTCCTGGAGTGAGTGCAAGATCAAATCTCGCTCAACTTCTCCATCCATGACAAAACCATTGTCTAATCGATCAATCAAATTGATTATGTTAAGAACTTTTTTATCTCATATTATAGTGCCATCGCCATTCTAGATCTAAGAGCTCCTTAGATATCTCGATATCTATCACCCCCCACTTTCCTCACCATCAACTACTTGATGTGCGGGAATATAAGTAGGAGCATCCATAGTTTCATGCCGACGCTGAAGCTCACATACTCATGGATGCGAGCATGATGCATCGAGCCAATCAGCATCATCTTGCCACTTTCTAAAAGTAGCAATCTCTTCCTCGAGAGGCATTGTCTGCAACTATTGCGGGGTTAGGCGAGGCGATTAAGGACATAAGATAGCTTTTCAAATTTATGAGAACTATTCTCAAATTCCTTAACCAATCCGCTTAATTCTTGGCCCGTTAATTTAGCATCTAATATGCTTCGCAAAGATAGTAATTTTAGACATTGTAAAATTATGTAAATGAATTTGTAATTAACAACATTTTAACATACATTCTTTTATTAATTACCAAAATAATTTAGGTCTTGTTTTAAATTGGTATCTCCCACTATTTTCTTCAAACTATATTACCTCACTTATATAGTTCGCAAAATCTAATTAAAGATTTGCTAGTGAGAATAAGGATCCCATTTCAAATGTATATAGCCTTGTGGTGACACAACAAACTATTTATAAATAAATAGGTAGACAACTTTTGTCAATTACATCAACTATGCAACTCCTTTTCTTTTGCCTCTTAGATCATTTTGATCAAGTGGTGGCACATCCGAATCAAAATTATCCAAGTTAAGTCCGACCTAGCACTCCATATATTCAAAAAAGAAAAATATCATCCTTGTGGTGACACAACAAAACAATATTGTTCAATTTTCTTTATAAGCATCAAATGTGATAAATTAACATCTTAAATACTTAATACTTGCCTTGTGGTGACACAACAAACTCATATTAAATATTTAATACTCTATTAATTTTATCATGCTAGAAGTCGACGCTCGATATTCCAAATATCTTTGAACGCTTAGGACTTTATATAAAATTTGAGGGTTTGTTATTAATTTGTCTCATCTTGTTTAGCTGCATTTATATATATATATATAAAAATACGCTATTATATTAATAAACATGCGAAGCATGTTTGCATAATATATAATATATATAGTATAAGCATGCACATATAGAATACTATATTCTACCCTGATTGATTATGGACTTTTATTCTAGTTTGTTCACTAGAGCCACCAAGTGAACCAAAAGGTCAAACCCTAGGGGTGCAAGAAATAATATTTAAATATAACTATTACATTTAAACCCTGCTCCATTACAAACGGGTCTTCAAGCGCCTCGCTTCTTGATCTCCAATTTTTCAAAATTAATTCTAACTATTCCTATTACAAAACTATTTAAAATAAATAGAAACCTTGATCGCCAGCCAAGGGAAGTACATAGAGGAGATAGAATTTACATTCGTAAAAATTAGAGAAGACGAGGTACGCAATTCCCATTTAATAAAACCCATACATTCATGCATCCAACTAAAATAAAATCCAATCATATCGTCAATAGTCCATAATCAATCCTATTTATTATCATACACATCACCATATGCATCAATAAATAACATTCATCTCATGAATAATAAACATTTAATATATATATTGATATCATTTAATGGGCAAATTTAGTTAGTATAAAATCTAATTTTGAATCAAAATAAACTCCTTTATTTTAATCCAAATTTAAATCAAAATAAAACTATTTTATTTTAATTTATCTAATTTTGAATAAAATAAACTATTTTATTTTAATCAAAATCTTTAATCAAAATAAACTCCTTTATTTTAATTAATTATGGAATCCAATTCCATGTAAAAAAAAAAATTATTAAAGGAAACACGGATTATCTTTCTTATTTCACAAATAAACTCCTTTATTTTGAATAATATGAAATCTTATTTCATATTTAAATAAACTCCTTTATTTAATGAAACATGGATTTTCTTTCCTATTCATAAATAAACCTTTTATTTTGAATAATATGAAATCTTATTCCATATCTAAATAAACTCCTTTATTTAAGAAAATTAGGATTATGTTTCCTATTCACAAATAAACTCTTTTATTTTAAATAATATGAAATCTTATTTCATATTTAAATAAACTTTTTATTTAAGGAAATATGGAATCCAATTTCAACTCTAATTAGTTATCATGGAATCCAATTCCAACTCTAATTAGTTAGCATGAAATTTGATTTTAAAATTAAAATAAACTTTTAATTTTAAAATTAAAACAAACTTTTTATTTTAAGATTAAAATAAAATTTTATTTTAATTATAAAATTATTAAGAATTAATTATATTAAGATATTTTTAAAATAAGCATTTAATATATATATATATATATATATATATATATATATACGTAATATAATTACGTAAATCCATTCAAAAGAAATCTCAGAAATTGTTATTAGCCATCCTCAACTTTAACTTTTGTGCATGAAATGTAATGAATTACAAGTATATATCTTATATATTTATTTATAATCCATAACTTGGGTCACACCCACGTGATAGAGATAATGCTAAAAGCAATATTTTATTATTTTTTTTATTTTTTTCAATTCTTTGCTTCAAGTTAACGAATACGTGCTTCCTTAAATAAATAAAAAAAAAACGACCAATCATTAACATGCTTCAAGTTAATATGGGTTTTAATATATTATATATATATATAAACCCACCAACCAACCATGAAATGTAATCTCTCTTATGACCAAAATAAAATAAAATAACCGTGACTCATGATATAAGCCACATATCTCAGACGCAGCAATTCGCGAATTCGTGATTTTTTTTTTTATTTAATAAATTTTATACAATAAAATTATGCCCAATAAAATTGTTCTAAACACATATCAATATACATATCAAATTAAACAATTAATAATTCGCATAAAGGTTTGGCTCTGATGCCACTGTTAGGTTTGTAATATTCATGAACGCAATCAAATTGCATAAAAGTGCGGATACGTGTAAAAATCAGAGTTTTAAAAATTTACAAACCATAAACCCGGATCACCCTTTATGCACAATTATTAATTAAACGAAAAGATAAAGAATAAAATCATACCCTTGAAGATCGAGCTTCCTCAGGTACAAGTTCACCTCCAATCCTTTTCGCGTTCAACTTGAATCCACCGGGTTTTGTTCCTTCCTTTCATCAACGTTAGCCACCCATGTGTTTGGCCTCTAGAGGTGATCCACCAAGGAAGAATAGGAATTCAAGAAGAAGGGGTATTGGCTCAAACCCTAGTTTTCTATCTCTATAGAAAAGGGGTACTCTCCAACAAATCGAATTATTACGCATATCCGATATCCGATATAAGACACCTCTTATAAAGATATCAAGTAACCTTATTTAATAAAATAAGGTATTATTTAATTAAACTCTTTTAATTAAATGGGCTCCTAATCTTATTAGGATAATTAATTAAACTCCTTTAACTAATTTTCCTCCTAATCCTATTAGAATAAATGAGAGTACTTATATTAAATTAATTCCTAAACTCTTTTAGAAATTAAAATAATAATAATTGTAATAATATTAATAAGACTCTCTTATTAATTTATATTTAATATTTCTAAAATATTAAATAATAATATTAAGCTATTTAATTTATTCTATCACCATAGATTAAATTAAATATACTTAACATATTATTACGATTATGCCATTAACTTCTTAAATAATTATTCTTCCTTTTATGGTGTGACCCTTTAGGTTCTCCATATTAAACCTATTGTGAATAAATCAATTAGAATAATTCTAATCTTATTTAAATAAATAAATTAAACAATTAATTTATTTAAATAAATAATATTTATTCTACAATAGATAAGCCTCCCTAATGTATCAACGACTTTCCGTATAATATAGATTTCAACATTAATCATTAAAGAACCTTTGAGTAATAGTTACCGCATAATTCAATCCTTCCACCATACAATGTCCCAATTAAATATAAGACATGGAATTACCGCACAAGTCTTATTTTATTTAATTATATGTATTTCGATCCTTAAATGCACAACTTCAAATAATGCAAATTAGAAACTCCTTTCTAATTTCATTCTCGCTTTGCCAAGGACTACTTGGTTGTCATTTATCGAATCACATAGACATTTTTTCTTCTTTATTAGAAGTGGTAGATTCTTTATCGATCATACATTATCTCCATGTATAACTTATTATACCCAAGCATACCCTTTGATATACCCTAAGGGTCTTAAGGAATAAGTCAAAGTATAACTCATCATACACAAGATACTATGATGATCTCAAGTCCAAGGATTACTTGTACTACTATCACTACAGAATTCCTATCGACAGCAAATAAAACTCCATTAGGTATTCCTTAGCGAGCCAATGCTCAAAGTGAACTTATTCTCTAATAAGCACCTACATACTTGCTTTAGTGTCTCCACACAAATGATCATGAGATCAATCATCCTCATCCAATGAGCAAGCAACGTATGTACCAATCTATCCTGGATTCACTAATCCCCAATTTAGTAATCCAATGATTGGGAACTATTTTAGTTTTAAGCTTTCTAAGAATTTAGATCTCATTAGAATGATCATCATCATTATTCTAAAAGCATTGTTTAAAACTATGGGTTTATCACATATTATAAAACAAAGATCATGTAGATAATTAAAAGCCTTTAATAAATTAATACTTTTTATTAATAAATGAATAAGATTGTTACAAAGTATATGCTTTATCATCAAACATGATTGGCTTGTGTGTATATTACTTTCATACATTTCATAAAAGTATAATGAAAAACTGTTTTAGAAACTAAAATTTTTGGGAAGTGCTCAAGAAAACCTTCGTACATGGGAGGCCATGCGTCCAGGTTATGATAGATATCATATGTCCACAAAATTATCCTTGGTTGACCCAAAAGTCCCTAAAGAAAAACAAGAAGATTACTATCATCTTCTTTCCAATGGTGAGTCTTCTCTTGACATATAATTATCTCCATTGTCTCCAAGTGAAAATTATATTTCACATATACTCCAATATCATATAGGTAGTGCTTGTAGATATACTCAGCTAGTGGATGTGCACAACCATGTCTTATGATAAGACGAGGTTGTATGTCATTAGACATCTTGTATGATAGTGGCAAAACACCCTTCCAAAGTTGGGTTCGCCTCACCCTATTTGATTCACCAAATATAACTACTAAATGTTGTATAGAATACAACACACTTTTCTATACTATTTAGGGAGAACCTCCACAACTAAAGACCACTGTTCTATTCCCCTGTTATCCCCGCTCGACCCGATAACACTCTTATGGCAACACTCTTATTACCTAGAAGGAATTGTGAAGCAGAAAGGGTGAGCACAACTAGCCCAGTAAAGAATATCATGACTAAAGACAATTAAATTATCAATAGCTTTCATCAATAATAAATCAGAGATTTAGAACATATGGTAGATGATAAAAATTTTCAACCATAGTTGCAGCGGAACGAGCAATCCATTAGAAGAGTCAAATAGACCATAAGGTCTATTATCTTCTCTATGCTAAAAGTCCACCAATAATGTTTTATCCATATAAAATAAATCAAAAGTTCCTATCCACAATCATATAAATAACTCATAATCATAATTGTGGTTCTAAATTCCTCTTCGCAACCAGGACGAAGATAATTTTCATTACCTATCTTCACCTGAAACATCAAAAATCATGGTTATACCAAATCAGAATTCCTGCTCATAATCATACCAATAAATTCATCTTTGCACTACATGCCAAAGACATACAACTTTATTTTAGAAGAGTCAAGTAGAGCATGATATCTACTATCTTCTATGAATTAAAAGTGTATAATAAATATTTTATCGCTGAGACTCAGCTTAATAAATAATCCACATCATCGAATCACCCCCCGCACTTACTACGGCCAAGGATATTCGTTAATATCACATCCATGAATTTATATTTCATCGCTGAGACTCAGCTCGATAATCAATCCATATCATTGAATTATCCATGCACTACGGCTAATGATATTCGTTAATATCACGACTACGAATTATCCATGCACTACGGGCTAAAGATAATCGGGTTTTCATCAACGGTCATGATCATGCCATAAAACAATTCATCTTTGCACCTTTGGCCGAAGAGAATCCATAGCCATAATCATACCAAAAACTGTCCATCAATGCACTATGGGCCAATGAGGAATTTTTCTACATCATTTGTAACATTACGGTCATGATTATACCGAATAATTCGTAGTCATAATCATACCAAGTCCATCTATGCACTACGACCAAAGATGACTTTCAATACAATATAAGCATGATGATGATGACAATGATATAAGAATCAATCAAATGAGATAAATGATAAATATTAACATTTATAATACAATTTATCCAGCGTTCAATAATAACCAAATGTTATCAATCACTTAATAATCTCATAATCTAATATCATTAATATTATAACAATATTTTAATCATTTCATAAACTTATAAATAATTTATTTCAATTGTTTACACTTTATCAAATAATGCATTTAATCATTCAAAATGACATACTTATAAGATTTCATAATCAATGATCAAATCCCTCATCAAAATCTGCATATACCCTATATAGGATTCTCAAGCCATAAAATCCTATTTTCTAATTTTATTACTTCATATAACATATTTAATTCATTTACTCATAACTAGTTCATTTTCATGAAAAATACCAAATCAGTCCCAAAAATATTTCTTTTTTGGGATTTAGCTGAATATAGTCCCATCTTGAACATATATTTTTCTCAAAATTTTTAAAATTCATTTACTATTTTTCATATGGCTAAAACTGCCGAATATTTAGACATTTATCATAAATTGTACTTTTGTCCAAAAATTCCGAAATTTACAGGGTACACTCCTGTTATATACATGTACTCCCAATAAATATTTCACCAATGTTGGAGTTAACCACAAGGAGTTATAAGGGTTTACTTTTAAAATAGTCTTTTCCCATAAAACCCATAACTCTTAATCTATACATCCAAAAATCGTCATTTTTGGACACAATCTAGAAAATTCATCATATTATCATTTTAAAGTTTTTCAAAATTTTTGAGGGTCAAAAAAATTATGAAACTGCCCCTGGAAGAAACCCCTTTTTAATGAAAATACTATTCGTATCAATTCGAAGAATCATTTAGAATGCATGCAGTAATCCACATAGACATGTTATTTCAACAGAATAATAAAGAATGGAACCAGGTCATGCATAAACACACAGACAAGATATTCCAACATAATAATAAATAATGAAATAATATAAGAATTCACCAGGCATGCGATAGACCGCACAAACAGGTTATTCCAACAGAATAATAAATAATGGAACCAGGTCATGCGTAAACGCATGCATGTGAT
This sequence comes from Panax quinquefolius, assembly GCA_020205615.1. Taxonomy (NCBI): domain Eukaryota; kingdom Viridiplantae; phylum Streptophyta; class Magnoliopsida; order Apiales; family Araliaceae; genus Panax; species Panax quinquefolius. The sequence continues at coordinate 74,696,995 of CM035167.1, read as the reverse complement.
ATTCCAATAATAATAAAAAATGGAACCAGTCCCAGTAAAATGCATGCATACATATATTCCATCGAAATAATAAAGACTAGAATCTGTGTCCGTACAGAAAAACGCATGCATGTGATATTCCAATGTAATAATAATGAATGGAATAATAGAAGAATTTCACCAAGTATGGTAGCTTCACATGTCTAAAAGTTATTCCAACAATATAATAAATAATGGAATAATGTAAGTTCTCTTCATGAATACGAAAAAATAATACACCATACGAGTACAACAAATAATATCTCTTACTATAATAATAATAATAATAATAATAATATCCTTTACTTAGTAATGCGATTATTATATCCCCTACCTTAAGAAGAAAATCTTAAGATATATGAGTAGTGAAGTAGCAAAATACTTTTCTTCTTTCTCTCTATAGTTTATCTCTCTAGAGTTTCAGTGAATTAGTAAGAAATAATGAAGGAATGAGCTTCTATTTATAAAAAATTGGACTGCATAGTAACTAACTCATGAACGGTCCAGATTGATTTACTTTAATCTGACGATCCATATTTAAAGCAAAATCTTTTAAATAAAATAAAATATATTCTATTTATAATCTAATAAAATGAATAACTTTATAAAAGATTTTACTATGCAAACACTATGCAGGCACTTTGGAAACACTATGCATAATAAAATATAATATATTCTAATTATTGTCTAATAAAACAGATAACTTTATAAAAGTATTTTGTTTTATATAAAAAGATTTTACTATTAGCCTAATAAAACGAATAACTTTATAAAAGTATTCTGTTTTATATAAAAAGCTTTTCTGTTTTATTACATTAATAATACCAATAAAACAAAACTGAGTGACTTATCACATAAGCATCAATAATCAATACTGCGTGCTACTATGCAACCACGCGTATTACTGTACTTTTAACACCTAGTGTTTCAACAGTTAACGGTAAAACTTCCGCCGTTATTTTTATAAATTTTTTTTTGTCGTTTTCTCAATTCGACAATAATTCCGTTGTGGGGTCCACCAATGATTGTACCGTCGTACGGATATTCCCCGACAAAAAGAATATTCCTTGACTAATCAAATATTCCCCGACACAACGAATATTTTATATCAACTTGCGTACTTTGTAAAAAAAAAAAATTCACATATTACCCTTAACTTTAAACTTTTATCAATTTAACCATTTACCAAAATAGAAAAATTAAATACTTTTATTTCATAAAATTAGGGGTCTCACAATCACCCTCCTTATGAAATTTCACCTTCGAAATTTACGTACGTACCTGATATTCGAAGAGATGAGAATACCTTGATTTCTTTTCAGATTGTACCTTCCTGGTAATATCCTCTGTATCATGATTTTTTCATTGCTCATCTTCTGTATTTCAGATATTATTCTAGAATATATCTTCAAAACAAAGGTTAATTGACATATCACAATTTGTCAACTTATCAAGTAAACAATTTCAGCTTAGGTAAGTCACACACTAGCGAAGTATATAACTCGTCTCTCCCCTCCTAGTTCTAGACTCTTATCTCCGCCAGTGACCATATCCCTAAGCTCTAATACCAAATGTGACGCCCCCAAAATTAGGTTTACATCACCCATTCTGAGTCGCCAGATACATGGTACAAAATTCAAATACAACTTCATTTATACAACTGTTGAACTGTTGTATAGAAAACGACCACAGTTAACTGTGAGTTTTAATACAAATGTATGTAACTCTTATGGTGCCTCGACCACAACCTTACATTGGTACATTACATAAAAGCATAATGAAAAACTGTTTTAGAAACTAAAATCTTTGAGAAGTGCTCAAGGAAACCTTCGTACATGGGAGGCCATGCGTCCAGGTTATGATAGATATCATATGTCCACAGAATTATCCTTGGTTGACCCAAAAGTCCCCAAAGAAAAACAAGAAGATTACTATCATCTTCTTTCCAATGGTGAGTCTTCTCTTGACATATAATTATCTCCGTTGTCTCCAAGTGAAAATTATATTTCACATAAACTCCAAGATCATATAGGTAGTGCTCGTAGATATACTCAGCTAGTGGATGTGCACAACCATGTCTTATGATAACATGAGGTTGTATGTCATTAGACATCTTGTATGATAGTGGCAAAACAACCTTCCAAAGTTGGGTTCGCCTCACCCTATTTGATTCACCAAATATAACTACTAAATGTTGTATAGAATACAACACACTTTTCTATACTATTTAGGGAGAACCTCCACAGCTAAAGACCACTGTTCTATTCTCTTGTTATCCTCGCTCGACCCGGCAACATTTTTACGGCAACACTATTATTACCTGAAAGGAATTGTGAAGCAGAAAGGGTGATCACAACTAGCCCAGTAAAGAATATCATGACTAAAGATAATTAAATTATCAATAGCTTTCATCAATAATAAATCAGAGATTTAGAACATATGGTAGATGATAAAAATTTTCAACCATAGTTGCAGCGGAATGAGCAACCCATTAAAAGAGTCAAATAGACCATAAGGTCTATTATCTTCTCTATGTTAAAAGTCCACCAATAATGTTTTATCTATTTAAAATAAATCAGTAGTTCCTGTCCACAATCATATGAATAACTCATAATCATAATTGTGGTTCTAAATTCCTCTTCGCAACCAGGACGAAGATAATTTTCATTACCTATCTTCACCTGAAACATCAAAAATCATGGTTATACCAAATCAGAATTCCTGCTTATAATCATACCAATAAATTCATCTTTGCACTACATGACAAAGATATACAACTGTATTTTAGAAGAGTCAAGTAGAGCATGATATCTACTATCTTCTACGAATTAAAAGTGTATAATAAATATTTTATCGGCCGAGACTCGACAATAAATAATCCACATCATCGAATCACCCCACTACTACTACGTATGAGGATATTCGTTAATATCACATCCATGAATTTATATTTCATCACCGAGACTCACCGATAATCAATCCATATCATTGAATTATCCATGCACTACTACGGCTAAGGATATTCGTTAATATCACGACCACGAAATTATCCATGCACTACTGGGCTAAAGATAATCGTGTTTTCATCAATGATCATGATCACGCCATAAAACAATTCATCTTTGCACCCTTGGTCAAGAGAATCCATAGCCATAATCATACCAAAAAGCTTTCCATCAATGCACTACGGGCCAATGAGGACTTTTTTTCCACATCATTTATAACATTACTACCTTGATTATACCGAATAATCCTCGGTCATAATCATACCAAGTCCATCTATGCACTACTACCAAAGATGACTTTCAACACAATATAAGCATGAGGATGATGACAATGATATAAGAATCAATCAAATGAGATAAATGATAAATATTAACATTTTTAATACCAAATATTTGAATCATTTCATAAACTTATAAACAATTTATTTCAATTGTTTACAATTTATCAAATAATGCATTTAATCATTCAAAATGTCATACTCATAAGATTTCATAATCAAATGATCAAATCCTCATCAAAATCTGCATATACCCTATATAGGATTCTCAAGCCATAAAAATCCTATTTTCCAATTTTATTACTTCACATAACATATTTAATTTATTTACTCATAACTAGTTCATTTTCATGAAAAATACCAAATCAAATCCCAAAAATATTTTTTTTTTTCGAATTTAGCGTAATATAGTCCCATTTTGAACATATATTTTTCTCGAATTTTTAAAATTCATTTATTATTTTCATATATTTAAAAACCGCCGAATTTTTAGACATTTATCATAAATTGTACTTTTGTCCAAAAATTCTCAATTTACAAAGTATACTCTGTTATATACATGTACTCCCAATAAAAATTTCACCAATTTTGGAGTTAACCACAAGGAGTTATAAGGGTTTACTTTTAAAATAGTCTTTTCCCATAAAATGCATAACTCTTAATCTATACATCCAAAAATCGCTATTTTTTGACACAATCTAGAAAACTCATCAAATTATCATTTCAAATTTTTTTCATAATTTTTGAGGGTCAAAAAAATTATGAAACTACCCCTGGCAGAAACCCCTTTTTAATGAAAATACTATTCGTATGAATTCGAAGGATCATTTACAATGCATGCGGTAATTCACATAGACATGTTATTTCAACAGAATAATAAAGAATGGAACCAGGTCATGCGTAAACACACAGACAAGATATTCCAACATAATAATAAATAATGAAATAACACAAGAATTCACCAGGCATGCGATAGATCGCATGCACAAAGAGTAATTCCAATGTAATAATAAATAATGGAACTGGTCATGCGTGCGCATGCACGTGCATGTGATACTCAAACGAATAATAAAGAATGGAACCAGTCCTGTAAAAAGCGATGAGATAGGATATTCCATCGTAATAATAATGATCGGAACCAATCCCACAGAAACTGATGATACATGATATTTCAATGAATAATAAAGAATGGAATAATAGAAGAATTTCACCAAGTATAGGGTAGCTCACGTATACAGGTTATTCCAACAGAATAATAAATAATGGAATAACAAAAGTTCTCTTCATGAATACAAAAGAAATAATAACCCATACGAGTACAACAAATAATATCTCTTACTATAATAATAATAATAATAATAATAATAATAATAATAATAATAATAATAATATCCTTTACGAGTACGACAATTATATCCCCTACCTTAAGAAGAAGAGTACTGGATATATGAGTAGTGAAGTAGCAGAATATTTTTCTTCTTTCTCTCTATAGTTTACCTCTATAGAGTTTCAGTGAATTCGTAAGAAATAATGAAGGAATGAACTTCTATTTATAAAAAATTGGACTGCATAGTAACTAACTCACAAACGGTCCAGATTGATTTACTTTAATCTGACGGTCCATATTTAAAGTAAAATCTTTTAAATAAAATATAATATATTCTATTTATAATCTAATAAAATGAATAACTTTATAAAAGATTTTTCTATGCAAATACAATGCAGGCACTATGCAAACACTATGCATAATAAAATATAATATATTCTAATTATTGTCTAATAAAATAGATAACTTTATAAAAGTATTTTGTTTTATATAAAAAGATTTTACTATTAGCCTAATAAAAAACGAATAACTTTATAAAAGTATTCTATTTTATATAAAAAGCTTTTCTGCTTTTATTACATTAATAATACCAATAAAACAAAATCGAGTGACTTATCACATAAGCATCAATAATCAATACCGTATTACTACTATACAACCACGCCAGACATCAGATTTTTTAACACCGGTGTTTCAACAAGCTAATCGGTAAAACTTCCGCCGTTATTTTCATAAAAATATTTTTGTCATTTTCTCAATCCGACAATAATTTCGTTGTGGGGTCCACCAATAATTGTACCGTCGTACGTATATTCCCCAACAAAAAAAATATTCCCCGACTAATCGAATATTCCCCTACACAACGAATATTTTATATCAACTTGCTTACTTTGCAAAAAAAAATAATAATTCACATATTACCCTTAACTTTAAACTTTTATCAATTTAACCATTTACCAAAATAGAAAAATTAAATACTTGAATTTCATAAAATTCGGGGTCTCACATTATAACCAGATATAATTCTCATAGATCCAAGATTCACAGTATTTCATAACAGATGACAATTCTCAAGTGAACTATTACGGTGTTTGGATACCCTCATTTAGATATATGAACTTTATCTATTAATAGTATCTATCTATCCGAAATTCAGAGTATTAGTAATAACATGAACAATCCATATTACCAATACCCTCACTCAGATGTATAGTCTATGTCATGTGATTTACATTATCGTATCGATAGTACCTATCTATCCGAAATCCAGAGTATCAACAATAACATGAACAGTCCATGTTATCAATACCCTCACTCAGATAAATAGTTCCCAAGGATCTCATACTAGATTGAAGTTTCTAAATTACATCTATATATGTAAGAAAACACGGCTGAAGAAATAAATGATGTTATATATCATAAATATTAAGGCTCGACTACATGATTCTCATAAAAAATACTTTATTACAAAGTATTCAACTAGACAGGAATATGAGCTAATCTAAGCAGAGACGCTTCCCTTTATCTACTCCAGATGTACCAGGGTTACCATCTAATACTGCAAAGGGAATAATTTACAAGGGTGAGCTATGACATGCTCAGCAGGTTTTATATTTATAGCAATATATGATTTAAAGAAGTATGTGACGCCCCCAAATCCGGGTTACCTGACCCCCGAGTTTGGTGCTCATGATCCACAATATAAATAACATTTAACTACCCATTTAATTATAAATAGGAACATACACTTCATTAACTGATATAGTTAATACATAACCCCAAGTTCTCTAACCTTAACATTACAAACATACCCTTTAGTTATACAAAAAGGGTTCACAAATACAACATAATAATAATGTTCATAAAACTATGCTATCACTATGCCTTTGCCTTTGTCCTTCACAGCAACTCTTGCCACTTCGTCCCTAGCTGAAATTTTTTATTTAGCAAGGGTGAGCAAACAAATTGCCCCACAAGTTAAGATATACAATGAATGTATAAGAATTAGAACAACAGACTATCTATTTGGATAGAATGATACCAAAGTTCGGGGAACTTTGAAATAGTTGAACAAATCTCTAATTACTAATAAGTCTTCTCGCAATCTATGCAACACAATAATTTGATAATGAAAGAGTGCAACGCTTTCAAGGTTTCTACGATATTCTAATGAATAATCAAAAATCAATTCTACGCAATAACAAAGTGGAACGTTTTCCAGATTTATGCTGAGCGATCCGTTGGATCTTGAACTTCTCTTCTCGAGTAACTATCAAAGATTGGACTTTGATATACCCAGGTGTATCAGATAACCATAAAGATTAAGTTATACCCCTCTACAAGTACTTAGAGCGTCCAACTCGTTGTACCCTATATTATGCATAATACTCAAAACGCGCGCAAAAGCTGATATACGACCAAATATGTTCCCTTTATATAAAAGGTTGTTCTTCTCAGTCTTTTAATCAGAATTTAATTTAACAATAAAATACAATGATTTCAATATCTAATAACTTCTCTTCTCTTCTCTTCTCTTCTCAAACCTATCAAGTTTTTTTTTTCGATCTAGCCAAAAAAACTGGCATTAATCTATCAATAATAATTGAATTCTCTTCTCTTCTCTTCTTGAACCTATCAAGTTCTAACAAATGTTCGTCTAGCCAAAATAATTAGCTAAGACATGTTTCAATACGATTAAACAATAGACATAATTTAACTGTAATATTTGAAATCAATAATAACTTCTATAGATGTGAATATCCAACAACAGTTATTCTACAAGTATATTCTCAGAATCACTATTTCAATTTGAATTAATAAACATGCACTAACTGCGAATAATCAACAATAAATTATTGGACGTGGTCTAATCAATAACAATTAACGACCATAGTATTTAAATAGATATCACTCAAGGTTGAGTTAGGAAACTTGCCTTTCGCGTTGATTACTGCTACACAATAAACTTATCTGCGTTCACAAGACCTATAATCATAATATCGGTCTCACAATTACAACAAGTAATCACAACACGTAATACTATAATTTACAGTCAGTCTGTCTCCTAGGCACATTACCACATAGCCACATTAGTTTTCATAACCTATATAAACACTTATCAAGTCTAACTAGTTCGGTCTGGTTGGACTTCGGTCTCATTTCGGTGTACTGGTCACCCTATCTGACAATTTACAAATTGATTGTTACTTAAACTCGGTCTCAAAGCTTCAATATTATTTTAGATAAGTCATATATCATTTATAATATTTTTTAGAAGCTTTTAATAATTTTCTAATAATTATTATAATTTATAATAATTTTTCAAACAACGTAATCATTTTTAAATGATTTAAATACTAATTAATTCCATTATCATTAATATTTAATAATATTAAAATATTAATGACATACCACATCAAAATATTAAAGTTATTATTAATAACTTAAAATATTTTAAATCATCAATATTCTACTTAAATGATTTTTAAAATAATTAAAATCATTTTTAAATCATCACAATTAATATTTAAATATTAATGAAATTATTATAAAAATATTAAAAGTTCTTAATTATAACTTAAAATATTTATAAATCATTTTATCATTTTTAAATGATTTTTAAATCAATAAAACAATTTTTAATTTAATTATTTAATATAATAATTAAATAAATCTAATATCATTAATATTATTTTATTATTGAGAATTCTCCAAAATATTGAAAATTACATTTTATAATTCAAAATATTTTTAAACACTTTATTCTTATTTAAAATGATTTTTATAATATTAATTTTTTTTCTCTAATTTATTTAATACACTAATTAAATAAATTAAATATCAATAATATTCAAATAATTATAAATATTAATGAAAATATCTCAAATTATTAAAAGTTATTTTTCATAATTTAAAAGAATTTTTGTAATTTTTAGAATTTATTTTCTATTTTTAATTAATTTCCGGAAAATCAGGAATAAAAAATTAAATAAACCGTCGATGTATGCTATAGTGATACAAAGCGTCGATGTATGTGTTCTTGGTGCTCAAGAACACTGACAGTCGATGTTCAAGGGTCTTAGTTTGACCGGTTGCAATTCTTTGTACATTCATGTTCTGGGCTTGCTTGAGCATCAATCATGTAGTAGGTATGTAGTACTACATGTATCAATCCTCAACTCGGTTAAATAACAAAATAACAAAGAGATCTGGGCTCTCAAAGTTCCTGATAGGTAGTTTCTGGGTTTTCTAGGTAACCCAGAAACCCAGGCAGTGTCTTAGTGCCACTTTCAAGCTCACAATATCAGGTGTTCTGGTCAGGTATTAAGTGTTATTATGGTTCACATCTATAGTCCAAATGTCATAGAACATAACTATAACCACATATCAGACCAACTATGTAAAACCCCAACTTTTTAATGAATAAAATCAAATTTCATCTATTTATTATTTTGAATAATAAAGTGTTAATTTGATATAATACTTTGGTTATGGGTGAAATGTGCAAATTTTCCAAAAAAAAATAAGTGGTTATAAAGTATTCATTTTGTCGGAGAATATTCGTTTGGTCTCGGAATATTCTTTCTCCGTTGGGAATATTCGCAGACGACGCAATAACCATTTGGGGCCCCATAAACGATAACTCGTCGGATGAAGAAAACGACAAGTTTGAGTTTTTATAAATAATGGCGTAATGGTTACAGTTAACAACATGAATGGAATACCGGGTTAAAATACGATGTCTGGCGTGGTTGAACACAAGATACTACCAGTATTATTGCGAGATTTTTTTGAAATTATTGATTCTTACGTAAAGTCACTACTCAATAATTGTTATAGTAATTACTGTTCAATATTTTATTTTATTGGTTCAATAATTACTACGTTGATATTTTATATTATTGTTGTTTCAATAATTGTCATCGCGATAGTATCTCCATTATCGGATCAATAATTCATATTATTTGAATAATATTATTAGATAGCATTATTGGCAATGTCTAAGGAAGTTACATGCTCAGAAAGGGGTTTGGTCGCCTAATTGTGCGCCAATAAGGAGAAATCCTTATCGGAAAGCCCCATCTTTCTTGGGAACGACCTGGTTGTCATAATTGTAATTCTGTAATATTATTTGTGAATAATTAGTTATTGATTTATATGATAAGGAAATATTTATTTTATGTGGATATAAATGATAGATATATTTATTTTATGTGGTTATAAATGAAGGAATTAATCTTTGAGGTGTTTTATCGATTATTTTGTCGAATGGAGGTTTAGAAAATCGTCCAGTATGTGGATTTCTTGGTCATTTTCGTTTGGAATTTGAAAAAACTTAAACTTACAAAGTTGTAGAGAATTAAATTTCCTATGGAAAGCACATGAGATTCGAATTTTTCTGATAAAAGGGCTATTTATTATGAATTGTTGAAGTTTTGAAAAATAAAATATTTTTATTAAAAATATGGTGGGCCCCACTTTTGGTTGGTGAGTAATGAAAGGTGCTGGAATTTATTTTCAAAAGTGGTGGGCTTGAATAGTAGTAGTAATAAAAGCCATCGCAGGCGAGTTAGTCTGCTATGGCGTTCTAAGCATTTTTCTATAAATAGGGTGCTTAGTTAGAATTAAAAATCACACCAGAAACAAGTTTTATCTCTTTCTCTCTATATTATCGAGCGTATTTTGTGAGTATTTAGATACTTTGTGAGTTGCTATTCATCAGTGCAAGTTTCCTTCAGCCTTATACCGATATTCCGATCAGAAGTACTGATATTTTGAGGTAAGGGGTATTATTTTCTTCCTAATGATGTTATTCTTTCAATATCATTATACCAAAATATTGGTATGGATTTTATTGTGGAATTTCTACCTTTTTGTGTCGGGGTTACTATTCACGTATACGACACTATTCACGTATATGACACTATTCACGAATACGACACTATTCACCGAAAAATAAATTTTTCTCCTTTTGTCCAAGATGTCTATTATGGTTACTATCTTTGATTATATCCATGTTATGATCTTTATTTTTGAATTCTGCTTCACAATTGGTTATTATGGAGTATTTTTGAACTTGGATAAACTAAAGTACAAATCCCTAATCTTTGATCTTTTATCTCACTAGATTCGCTTTTCTTTAAGATATTTTTCATCATCCTCCTCATCCTAAATGATGATATTCTTGAATATCTTTGGCCTCAGAGTGCAAAGATGAATGATTACCTAATGAATATCTTTGGCACAGTAGTGCAAGATGAATGATTACCTAATGAATATCTTTGGCCTGTAGTGCAAAGATGAATGATTACCTAATAAATATCTTTGGCCTGTAGTGCAAAAATGAACAGGTGTTGAGATGAACATGACCAACTGGTTATACAAATGAATATCTTTGGCCTTTAGTGCAAATATGAATATTTGATTCAAGATGTATATTGATTGATGTTACAGGGATAAAATATTTATGATGGACTTTTAAATCTTAGAAGATAGTAGAATTCTTTCTCTACTTGACTCTTCTAATGGATTGTTGTTTTCGCTGCAGTTGTTGATCTAAAACTTGTTATCTATTATACTTTATCAGATTTTTCCCTGTTGAAGACTAATGATAATTTGTTGTATATTATCTTAGTCATAATATTTTTTACTGGGCTAGTTGTGTTCACCATTTTCCTTTTTGTTCCATTGTTCTTCTCAGGAGGAGAGAATTTAGCAGGAACTAACCGGGGTATGGAGTGATGATTCAAGATAGTTGTTTTAGTAGTCCTCACTATTTTGTAAAATAGTGTATCAATAATTGTAATGAGGACTCCTTTTGAGTTTGTATACTGTCTATTAGACAATATTTGTATTCAAACTCACAGTATATGTGTTATCGTATTTTGCACGACAATTGTATTACTGAAGTTGTATTTTTTTCTGTACCATGTATTTGGCGACTCAGAATGAGTGATGTATACCTATTTTGGGGGCATCACAGTTGGTATCAAAGCTTAGGGATATGGTCTTTGGCGGGGATCGGGGAATAGAACTAGGAGGGGAGAGACGAGTAATCCTTCGCTAGTGTGTCATACCTAAATTTATTTGTTGGTCGATCATAATATAATGATAGTATGTGATATGTTAATTTGTTTAATTAACCCTTGTTTTATGGCAGTATTTGAAAATGGCAGTAGAGAACGTTAACAATGGAGTGAATGAGACCGTGGAGACACCTCTAATCACCAACCAGGATAATGTGATGTCAGGCGAAAAAGGAATTAGAGATATTCTTGTGGTGAGGGAAGAATTAATAGTTTCACCCGAGCTAGTCGCAGAGGTAGCTTTGTTGGCCAGACCGGCAATAACATCTCTACTGATAGTGTGTCGGGTCTGTCCTGCTTCTATCTGATACCCAGCTACCTGTTGCTGGAAATCTACATGAGAACTCCTATGTATATAGGACATCCTTTCCAACTTCCGCTGTTTAGTCTTTAGCTCGTACTTGAGCTCAAAGACTTCACATTTCAGCTCTCGGACCTTGTCCTTAGCTAAAACTCTATCATCATGCTCCTATTCCCAAATTCCCTCCATGCTAGCCTTGTTCTCATAGACAGCTTGGAGTTACTCTTTCAACTCCTTAACCTCTTGGCAGTAATGGACATTCCTATCCAATCTGGAAATATAAACAAAGGCCTTCATTGATTCCCCCAGACAACTCCTCCAGTAGTGGAACTGCTCAAAGGACATCACGTCCACTTCCTCCTCTAGCATGCCATCAAATATAGATATGTAGTCTAAATCGTCCGAGTCTTCCGACTCGATTGTCACCAACTCTGGTTCTACTGCTACGGGATTTGGTAGTATCTCTACCCGATTAACCGAATCCTCGCTCACTACATGAATATCTCTATACATATCATTTTCTCTTGACATCTACAATAAAATAATATAGTTTGATTAGTACAAGGCAGTAAAATAATAGAAATACATAACATAAGATAATGCATTTTTATATAGGGTTACTTTCCATCTTTTACTTCTTTATTCTTTCTTAAGGTTATGACTTAAGGTTCTACTTTCCCCCTTAAGTTTTATAACCTAGGCTTTGATACCAACTTGTAGTGCCCCCAAATCCGGGTATCTTCCAACCCGACATATGGTGCTATACTGTACAACATTCATACATTTATTCAATTGAAAGATCTCAAAGAACGAACATAACTTCTATATATTTAAAGTAATATTTATATTTCCCAGCTTCTATTCCCATTAAAAAGGTTCTTTGTCATAATATCAGTTACATTACAATAATAGACCTATACTATTACAAGACAGCTTAACAATCTGCCTTAGCTTTTCCTTTATCCCTTTTCAATCCTTCGGGACGTTCAGCCTTAGCTGCATTCATATGGTTCAAGCAAGAGTGAGCATAACTAGCTCAGCAAGTATAACAATTTTATAATAACATGCTTGACACATACGAATCGTATATCTTCAATAACTGAACAATAGTTATGAAGTACTATTGATAATACAAAATAGCACTTCATCTTTCTGTAAAAATGTTTCACAATAATAACAATATTCAGTAAAACATTCACTCCGGTCAAAGACCTCGAGTATTCATTCTTTATTGGAAAAGGACAACCCGAAAGCAAGTCTGTAAGCCCGATATTACTTACGAGCACTTCTAGGTGATCAACCTATTGTACTCTATGTTGATCAACACTACATCCATTAAACGTATGCACGTTTAAGCATTTGGCAACCTCACGTGCCTGTCGTTTTACCGACAAAACATTTGTTTGACATTTCAATCTTCTTTTGAAAACCATATCAAGTAGTTGACAAAAGATAGCAACATTTGATAATAAATGATTAGATTATCAATACATCAAGTCTAGCCAAAGGAATTGGCTTTAACTTCAACATACTTCAATTCATGTGAAAGAATACATGAACTTCAAAACTTGTTCAAATTGAATCGAGACAAGAGTTAGAATACTTGCCTTTAGCGTGCTCACTACAGATATTAACTTTATGTTCAAGTCTTTTAAGTCTCTACAATACATGATCACATAAGGGCTTACATTAGGTCACATATAATCAAGTATGTATATGACTATTTCATACCTTCATCTCAATCTAATTGTGTATTAGATTCAGTTATTATCTGTTCCGGTTTATCATTATTCTTTCATTTATATTCGACTAAGTTATATCAACCTTTATACAACATCCTTAAGGTTTAACAAAGTTTAAACAATGTTACATTACATTCCTTAAGTTGTGTTTACTTTTAAATCAATTAGCTTTCCTTTCTTTGTACTTAGAAACATTCATTACCATCCTTGTTCTGAGATCCAGCCATGCATTTGAGTCCTTACTTATTAGGCGTGACTGTATTTCCACACTCCGTAAGATTTTTGATCAGATATATAATCGCTTGGCGGCCACAAATTGTACTACAGCCATTGCAAGCAGTGAACTCTTGTAGTGTGTTCGGACATTTATTATTGATCATGCCATGCGACTCATTTAGCCTAGGGTTGGCGCCACGGCGCCAACTCTGTGCACCAGAAAAAAATTCAGTCTTTAAATTTTGTGAACTTCACGGACGCATAACTTCTTCGTTATAAGTCCGAATTGGCTCGTTCAAAAGCCTACGGTTCACAAATTATGTAATCTACGCGTTCATGCAAGAATTTTATCTATTTGACTTCTTTTGCTAAAAATTCACCAATGGTTTCATTTTTAACGAAAACGATAAACGTTCGTGAACGTTCAACGCTCGTTTCTTCGTTCTAAGTTGGAATCCGGTTATTTTCGAGTCCGCAACTCTTAAATGCCGAATATGACTTGTCTTTATTGGAAAACAATGGTTCCAAGTTCAAACACAAAATTTGACTTATATTCCGAGAATTTCACGAATTCGACGGTTACCGCCGTCCAAACGTGCAAATTTTGGCAATTCTTCATTCTTATGATTTGTTCAACATTACAAATGAATTCCATTCATCATGTGAACATCTCCACATACTTATTACAACAACCTATATTCATTGTTGGATTTTTGACTTATTCTTTATGAGCTTATAACTTGTCAAATTATAAACTACTTAAGATTTTATTATTCATGACTTATGACAATTAAAGTTTCTTAATCATCATACTTTACATGTTCTTCACATATAACTTTACTTAGGTATACATGATAAATATGATCATATAAGTTCTTGTATCACTTCTCTTAATAAACTCATTACATGTTCATAATTTTTATACTAACATTTAAGGTTAACTTATAATAAGTTTATAACTTTTATAAGTTCAAATGACTTATTGCCAACTTATGTGGCTTAAGTTCATGACTTACACATTCTTCTTGCTTCTTATCATTCATGTTTCTTAATCCATCTTTTCTTATCAACCTATCATGGTAGAGATAGAAGATATTGGAGAAGAAGTCTTACTTTTGAATTCTTTGTAAGGTAGTTTTCTTCTTCTTCTTACTTGTGGAAGTGACTTATTGTAGCTTGTTCTCTCTAACACTTAAGCAATTTATAATCTTTCGATTATTTGAACAACTAAAAAATGGCTTGTATGCCTCTTCTATTTATAGAAATTGCAAAGATAGGGTAGATTAGTCATTAAATCAACCCACCTCCTTAAGTCACCTCCTTACTATTCATTACTTGGCTAGCACAACACTTATCATATGCTTCGTCATTACTCATTTAACTTGGTCATTACTCTTAAGTCTTGGTCATTACTTCTAATACTTGAACATTACATTAACTTGGTCACCACATATTAACCATATTGATATGGTTTACCCCATGGGTCATACAACTCATGGATTCTAGTTTGGGCTTACATTAAATCAACCTTTGGGCTTTGCATTAATAAACACTAGTTGGTTCATTAATTAATAATTAGGCCTCTCCCTTTAATTCACTTGGACTTGTATTAATTCAATCAACCTTTACAAGTCCATTAGCATTACTTAATACATATAGTTTATGTATTATTTTCATATTCTAATTCATATAGAATTTATATTCGATATTTCATCCTTCATACAAACTCGTATAATACTTCGTATTATACTCGTTTTCATTACATTGTACAATACCAAGGTATCATACCATTATCACTTATTCATTACTACTTCGCCTTCCTTAACATTTATAAATTAAGTCTGCAAGAGAAATATTACATTTTCCATAACTAGATTTTTATTACATAATCCATCTTTACCTTGTTATTCCATCATTACGTATTTCTCGAAAATTCAAAAATATATCCCAAAGCAAATACCGATGAATAGTGTTTTTTGGAAAATCTCTCGGAAAACTTTTATTTTCGTCTTAGAAATTCAAACACTTTAATTCGTTCACGTAGCTCTAATACTTCAACATTCTAACATCAATAGATTATACAATGACAACCATCTTGATAACACATAGAATAGAATTTCATTATTATTTAATTTAATAAAATCATTTTACAATAAGATCCGAATTTCTCAGTCGTTACATTCTTCCCCCCTTATAAAGATTCTGTCCCCAGAATCTCGTCTGACTTTTAGTCAAATAGATGGGAAAAAAATTTCTTCATCTTTTCTTCTAATTCCCACGTTGCTTCTTCAGCATCGTGGTTCTTCCATACTACCTTTACTGATGGTATTACCTTGTTCCTCAGAACTTGTTCCTTTCTATCAATGATCTACATCGGCGACTCTTCATATGTTAAGTCTTTCTCGATATGAATTGGCTCATACTCGATTACATGCTTATAGTCCAGCTTATATGGGCATAATACCGATACGTGAAACACATTATGTATCCGTTCTAGGTCTGGAGGTAATGCTATAACATAAGCTACCTCTCCCACCCGTTTTAATACCTAAAAAGGTCCTATAAACCTTGGACTTAACTTTCCTTTCTTTCTAAAGCGTATCTTTCCTTTCCAGGGAGATACCTTTAAAAACGCATATGAGCCCACCTCAAACTCTCGACTTAGTCTATGTGAGTCCGCTTACTTCTTATGTCTGTCCTGAGCTGTGACGAGACGCATCCGAATTAACTTTACCACATTCGCTATCTGCTGTACCAATTCTGGTCCTAGCATCCGGCGTTCTCCCACCTCATCCTAACACAATGGTGTTCTGCATTTTCTTCCATACAAAGCTTCATACGGCGGCATACCTATGCTTGCATGATAACTGTTGTTATACGCAAACTCTACTAGTGGTAGGTGATCATCCCAACAACCCTTGAAATCCATGACGCAAGACCTTAACATGTCTTCTAACGTCTGAATTGTTCTCTCACTCTCTGTCCATAAGCTACCTCTCCCACCCGTTTTAATACTTCAAAAGGTCCTATAAACCATGGACTTAACTTTTCTTTCTTTCCAAAGTGTATCTTTCCTTTCCAAGGAGATACCTTTAGAAACATATACGAGCCCAGTTCAATTCTGGAAGTCCCACCACGAAGTCCATCGTGATATGCTCCCACTTCCATTCTGGAATCTCCAATGACTGTAATAAGCCACTGGGTCGTTGATGTTCGGCCTTAACTTTTTGACAAGTCAAGCACCTACTCACATACTCTGCTATTTCTCTCTTCATATTTGGCCACCAAAAACTCTGTCGAAGGTCTTGATACATCTTAGTGCTACCAGGATGTATCGAGTACCTCGAACTATGAGCTTCTTGTAACACTTGCTCCTATAATTTCGTCTCATTCGGAACCCAAATTCTTCCTTCAAATCTTAATAATCCCTCATTATCAAGACTATACTTAGCATCTTCCTTCTCGGATAACCGCTTCTTCATTTGGTTACACTCGTCAGTCTTGAGTTGTATCTCCTTGACTCTTTCTAGGATGGTAGATTGCATCTCCGTCGTAAAGAGTAACTGCCCCGAATCACTCGACATCTTTACTTCTATTTCCATCCTAGCCATCTCTATTATTAACTCATTTTGAGCCGTTAACATAGACAACTTTTCTCGACCCTTCCTACTTAAGACGTCGGCAACTACGTTGGCCTTTCCAGGGTGATACAGGATTTCACAATCATAATCCTTTATCAACTCTAGCCATCTTCTATGTCTCATATTCAACTCCTTCTGAGTGAAGATATACTTTAGACTTTTATGGTCTGTATATATCTCACATTTTCCCCATAAAGATAATGTCTCCATATCTTTAGGGCAAACCACTACATGACCAGCCTGCATCATGAGTAGGATAAACTTTCTCATAATCCTTCAATCGCCGAGATGCATACTGTAATGACTTTGCCATCTTTGCGCATAAGCACACAACCAAGTCCTCTATGCGAAGCATCACTATACACTACAAAATTTCTTGTGTCATCTCGCAATGACAAAACAGGCGCTTCACTTAATCTTTTCTTCAGTTCTTGAAAACTGTCTTCACATTTATTCGTCCATACGTATTTCACCGTCTTCCTTGTTAAATTAGTCAACGAGGTAGCTATCTTCGAAAAATCTTGAATAAATCTTCGATAGTACCCTGCTAACCCTAGGAAACTCCGCACCTCAGTCGGCGTTTTCGGTTGTTTCCAATTCATTACTGCTTCCACCTTCGCTGGATCCACTAAAATCCCCTCTTGGTCAATGTCATGACCTAAAAACTGCACCTTTTCCAGCCAAAATTCACATTTGGTAAATTTCGCATATAACTTCTCCTACCTTAGTGTCTCCAACACTAATCATAAGTGTTCAGCATGATCTTCTGGCGTCTTAGAATAGACTAGAATATCATCGTAAACACCACGACGAACTTGTCCAAATATAGTTTGAACACTCTGTTCATCATATCCATAAATGCAGCTGGTGCATTCGTCAACCCAAATGACATCACCAGAAACACATAATGACCATAACGAGTCCTGAATGCAGTCTTTGGTACATCTTCCTTCCTAACCTTCAACTGATGATACCCCGTCCATAAATCTATTTTGGAAAAATACTTTGCCCCTTTTAATTGATCAAAGAGATCATCGATCCTGGGCAATGGGTATTTATTCTTTATCGTTAACTTGTTCAACTCCCCGATAGTCGATACAAAGCCTTAACGATCCGCTCTTTCTTCTTCGACAAACAACACCACGGTGCCCCTACGGAGAAACACTTGGTTGAATGTACTTTCTATCCAATAGTTCACAGTGGTTTGAACCATTAGTTCTTTCATTTCCACAGGCGCCATACGGTACGGTGCCCTTGAGACTGGTGCCGCTCCTGGCACAATGTCTATCACAAATTTGATCTCCCTATCCGGCGGTAGACCCGCTAACTCACTTGGAAATACATCCATGAACTCGTTTACTATAGGTATTTGTTCCATGGTTGACCCCACTCTCTGGGTATCAACAATATGGCATAGGTAACCTACACAACCATTCCTTAAAAGTTTTCTAGTGTGTGTTATCGTAAGGCAAAATAGACGTCCCGGCAATTTACTACCGTAAAATACTATAGGAGGTTGCTTCAACGTCCTGATGCTCACACATTTCTTTTGGCAATCTATAATTGCTCCATGGTTAATCAACCAATCCATTCTGAGAATTACATCGAATTCTCCTAACTTTATCGGTATTAAATCTACCGATAACTTACGACCACGTACATCTACGCAATAACTCCTATGAATATCTTCAACAGGAATTATCTCTTCGTTTGCTACCTTAATGTTCAAAGGTATATGCAATTTTTTGGGAAATAATTTTAGTCGTCTAGAAAAATCACATGCTATAAACGAACAAGTAGCACCCGAATCAAATAGCACGTATGCATTTATATTGTTGATCGGAATAATACCTGCAACTACATCCCCTGACGCCACCGCATCTTGGACCGTCATATTAAAAGTGTGGGCCATTGATTTCCCCAGCTGAGCTGGACCACTAATAGCTAACTTACCGCTATTAGTTCCCTTATTTCCTTATGTCCCCTTCTTCGGGCAGTTCTTCGTTATGTGGTCAGTTGATCTACATACAAAACATCCGTGATTTTTCTTCAGATTTGGACAGTTAGGCGAAATGTGCCCTTCCTGTCCACAATTATAACATACTGCCTTTCCATTGAGAAAGACTCCCAAGTGAGTCTTCCCGTAGGTTTTATAGGCCTCCATCCTCCTCTTAGAATCTCCTTGTTTGACTCTGGTTTTCCCAGAGTTAAAGCCCTTCCTCTTCTGACAGTTGCCACTTCTACTGGCTCCCTCAGTCTTGGTTCCTCCATCAACCTTACCCTTGTTTTTCTTTTCCTTGTGGTACTAGCTGAGAGCCTCATTCCCACCTTCGGCAATTATTGCCTTTTCTAGTATGGTTCCAAAAGGAAGTACTTTGGAACACAGAGTTTCGGCTATAGAGCCAGGGTTTCAAGCCCTGCTCGAATCTTCTAGTCTTTCTCACTTTAGTGTCCACTTGATGTGGAGCAAATCGTGCAGCTTCATAAACTTGGCGGACATCTTTGGAACTATGTCATATCCCCTTGTCTCAATTCAAGAAACCTCATTTCCATCCTCTCTCAGCATACTGCGTGGAAAAATAGTTCTCAAGAAAATCTCCTCAAACCTCTCCCATGTTAGGTTTCCTATATCGGCCTCTTTGGTTTGTCTCCCCACCGTGTTAGCCTCTCCTTTCATCAAATAGGTTGCAAAGGCAACCTTTTGACCCTCCTCAACATTAGCTATTACAAATGTTTTCTCGATTTCTTTTACCCACGTCTGGGCTTCTATAGGGTCCGTAGTTCCTTTGAACTCCGGCGGACCTACACTTTTAAATTCTTTAAAAGTAGTAGCTCGTACTACTCCAGGAATCACGAGTACATTAGCCCCCGTTCTATTAAACGCAGCCATTAAAAGATTAACGAACTCCTGCATTGGATTAATTGGTCCACCCTCCGGTTGGTTAACATTAGTGCCCTGATTTCGTTGTCTCCTTCTTGGCGGCATTTTGCTGTTAAGAAAACAACACATCATTATTACTTTATTCTTGTTGGTTTGTTATTATTTGTAATAAAACCGCAACTCATACTCATTACTCAATATATTCCATAAAAAGACTTATATTGATTCATAACTTGTAGTTTAACACTACATAGTTTACATTACTCAGCCTTAGCTGATTACATTACCATCCCGCAATTACTTTCCAAAAATTAGGATTTACAAAAGGCTACCCTTTGTTATACAAAAGAGGGTTTTACGTCACAACTAGATACATAATATTTACATATCTAATCTACTCTAGCTATTGCTAGATTACATCTGACGTAGGGCATTCTCAAAATCTTTGCCGGCGCATCTAAGAATAACATCTCTACTGATAGTGTGTCGGGTCTGTCCTGCTTCTATCTGATACCCAGCTACCTACTGCTGGAAATCTACATGAGAACTCCTATGTATATAGGACATCCTTTCCAACTTCCGTTGTTTAGTCTTTAGCTCCTGTTTGAGCTCAAAGACTTCACATTTCAGCTCTCGGACCTTGTCCTTAGCTAAAACTCTATCATCATTCTCCTCTTCCCACATTCCCTCCATGCTATCCTTGTCCTCACGAACAGCTTGGAGCTCCTCTTTCAACTCCTTAACCTCTTGGCAGTAATGGACATTCCTATCCATTACCGACATAAATAGTACCTTCATTATTTCCCCCGTAGACAACTCCTCTGTAGGTGGAACCTGGTCAAAGGACATCACGTCCACCTCCTCCTCTAGCATGCCATCAAATATAGACATGTAGTCTAAATCGTCCGAGTCTCCCGACTTCGATTGTCACCAACTCGGTTCTCTTCACTATGGGATTTGGTAGTATCTCTACAGGTCTTAGAACCAATCCTCGGCCACTACATGTATATCTCTATACATATCATTTTCTCCTGACATCTACAATAAAACAATATAGTTTGATTAGTACAAGTCAGTAAAATAATAGAAATACATAACATAAGATAATGCATTTTTATATAGGGTTACTTTCCATCTTTTACTTCTTTATTCTTTCTAAGGTTATGACTTAAGGTTCTATTTTCCCCCTTAAGTTTTATAACCTAGGCTTTGATACCAACTTATAAGCCCCCCAAATCCGTGTATCTTCCAAATTTCATATATGGTGCTATACTGTACAACATTCATACATTCATTCAATTAAAAGATCTCAAAGAACGAACATAACTTCTATATATTTAAAGTAATATTTACATTTCCCAGGTTCTATTCCCATTACAAAGGTTCTTTGTCATAATATTAGTTACATTACAACAATAGACCTATACTATTACAAGACAACTTAACAATCTGCCTTAGCTTTTCCTTTATCCCTTTTCTATCCTTCGGGACGTTCAGTCTTAGCTGCATTCATATGGTTCAAGCAAGAGTGAGCATAACTAGCTCAGCAAGTATAACAATTTTATAACAACACGCTTGACACATACGAATCGTATATCTTCAATAACTAAACAATATTGTAAGACCCCAACTTATTATTAATGAAATTTAATTTTCTCTATTTATTATTTTGAAATAGTAAGGGTTGATGTGATTAATGTGGATAGTTAGGGGTAAAATACGCAAATACTTCAAAATAAGCAAGTGGTTATAAAATATTCATTGTTGTTTAGAATATTCGTTTGGTCGTGGAATATTCATACTGTCGGGGAATATTCGTACGACGGCGCAGCCATGTGTGGGCCCCATAACGAAAAGCGATTGGATGAAGAAAACGACAAATATAAGTGGTTTAAAAATAACGGCGTAGTTGTTACCGTTAATACTGTTAAAATACCCGGTGGTTAAAACACAGTAGCACACGGTATTGCACCAATTATTGATTCTTACGTAAGAAGGCACTACTCAATAATGGTCATGATAATTACTTGCTCAAAGATTTTATTGAGTTAATAATTGTTTGCGTTGATATTTTATATTCATTGTTGTTTCAATAATTGTCATTACACAAGAGTTTTTCATTATCGAAGCAATAATTCATATTATCCTAATAATATTATTAGATAACATTATTGGCAATGTCTAGAAAGTTCTGTCTAAGAAGAGGTTTGGTCACCTAATTGCACGCCAGTAGGAAGAAATTCTTATTGGAAAGCCCCCTCTTTCTTGGGAACTGCCTGGTTGTCAATATTGTGATTCTATAATATTATTTGTGAATAATTAATTATTGATTCATATGATGAGGAAAATATTAATTTTATGTGGATATAGATGGAGAAAAATTTTAATGTGACAATTGTTGAAAATTGAAATTTTATCTTTTTCGATAAAATAATTCTTTTAAATATATTATTATATTTTAATAATATAATAATGGTGATATTTTTACAACGAATGTGGGATATATGAGTATACGAGGAGGAAGAGTATTTTTGTTGCAATAAATGTTTAAAACATGTTAAACATGTCGATGGACCACATTTATTGATTTGAAATTTGATTATAACTTGTAAAATCCCTGCTTGTGGATTTCTTTTATCCAATTTCTATTTGGAATTTGGAAAAACTTTCTTCTGCAAAGTTGTAGAGAATTGAATTTCCTATAAAAACACTCGAGATTCAAATTTTCTGATAGAAAGGCTATTTATTATGAATTATTGAAGTTCAAGTTCAAATAATTGATTTTTGGAAGTTTAAAATATTTTAAATAATAAAACGTTTTTTTTGTTTGTTTTGTGGCTACAACATGTGCATAATGAGATGAGATCAGATCTAGGAAGGTGGGCGTAGAAATCTTAATATATATATTAATATTATATTAAATTTTCTATTTGGTGTTCTAAGCATTTTCCTATAAATAGGGTGCTTAGGTTAGAATTGAAAATCACACCGTAAATCAAGTTTTCTCTCTATATTATCGAGCGTATTCTTGTGAGTATTTTGAGTATACTTTGAGTATTGTTAGACGGTGCAAGTTCCCTTCAGCACTATACCCGGTATTCCAGCTAGAAGTACTAATCTTTCGAGGTAAGGGATGTTAATTTCTTCTCAAATGATATTATTTCTTCAATATCATTATGCTGAAATATTAGTTGGAACTTTTTATCAAATTTGGAACTTTTTCATGTCGGGGATACTATTCATGAGTTACTATTCATGAGTTACTATTCACGAGTTACTATTCATGAGTTACTATTCACGAAGTTACTATTCACGAGTACTATTCATGAAAGCGTGAAGATGTTTTTGTGGAATTTCTATCTTTTGGTGTCTGAGTTACTATTCACGATATCTGGCACTAATCACGATACTGACACTATTCACGATATCGACTATTCAATAGAAAATGAAATTTCTTCTTTTTGTCCAAAATATCTATTCGGATACTAGCTTTGATTGTATCCATGTTTTGATCATTCTTGAATTTTACACCACTATGATCATTTTTGAGGTATTTTTGAACATGGATAAAACAAAGTACGAATCCTTAATCCTTAATCCTTGTCATTTTGTTTCACCGGATTCGCTTTTTTAAAATATTTTTCATCATCCTCGGTCTTAAATGATGATATATTATTGAATATCTTTGGCCCGTAGTGTAAAGATGAATGATTTCTGAAGAATATCTTTGGTAGTAGTGCAAAGATGAATGCAGTGTTTAGATGAACATGACCAATCGATGAATATCTTTGGCACAGTAGTGCAAAGATGAATATTTGATTCCAGATGTATATTGATTGATGTTACAGGGGATAAAAGATAGACGATGAACTTTTAAATTCATACATAGAAGATAGTAGTTTGCATTCTCTACTTAACTCTTCTAATGAATTATTATTTCACTGCGAATATTGATTTAAAATTTGTTGTCTATTGTATTCTATTAGATTTTTCCTCATTGAAGACTAACGATAATTTGTTATATATTATCTTAGTCATAATATTCTTTACCGGGCTAGTTGAGCTCATCCTTTTCCTTTTTGTTCCATTTTTCTTCTCGTGAGGCGAGAATATAAATGAGTACGCAGCCTGGGGTATGGAATGAAGGTTTTAGAAAGAATTGTTTAGTAGTCCTCACCATTTTGTAAAATAATGTATCTATAAATGTGATGATGATTTATTTGAGTATAGATATTGTCTAGAAGATAATATTTGTATTCAAACTCACAGCTTTACTGGTTGTAATAATAAAGTTGTAGTTGTTTACATACCATGTATTGACAACTCTCGAATAGGTGTGATGTATACCTATTTTGGGGGCGCCACAGATTGGTATCGAGCTTAGGATATGATCTCCAAGCGAGATCGGGAATAGAGCTAGGAGGAGAGACGAATAAATCCTTCGCTAGTGTGTCCTACCTAAGCTTATTTTTTAGTTGGTCAAGATATAAGGATATTATGTGATATATTGATTTCCTTAATTAACCCTTGTTTTATGACATGATTTTGAGAATGTCGACCGAGAATATTAACAATGGAAATGAGACCGTGGAGACGCCTTATACTCACCAACGAGGAAAACGTAACAACAGTCGTGTGAATGTTCCTCCCGTGAACAACACCACCGAGCGTATGATGAACGAGGGGATGTTTAGAAGTTTTTGCAGGTTCATGCAAAATCAGACGAGGGAGACTCGTGTTCAAAATACATGGAGGAAATGATAGCAATTCACGGGTTGTCACAACCAAGCAGTTCAAAGAGTTGGGACCACCAGAATTTAAGGGAAAGCCAGATCCGATCATGGCGGAAACATGGGTCAAGCAAATTACCAAGATATTCGATGTCTTGGGATGCACGGAGAACAAGAGGTTCCATTCGCCACCTTTATGTTCCGTGGCGAGGCGTACTACTTGGTGGGAGTCTCAGTGAAGCGCACCCATCCAAATTAAGACTCGGCATGTCTTGGGGAGACATTTCAAAATTATTTAATGACAAATACTTTCCGAAAGTGTTCGTTATATGAAGGAAGTGGAGTTCATCGATTAGAACAAAACAACATGACGGTGTCTCAAAGACGAGGCAAAGTTTGCAGAGTTATCCAGTTTCAGACCTCATTTGGTGGAGAATGAGGAACGATGACGCGAATGTTTTTGAGAGGTTTGAAACCCGTGATACGACAAATATCTCATTTCTCATAAATTTTCTCTATTCAGATGTTGTAAAAAGGCTCAATTATTAGAGCGAGATAACGAGTACGGTCAACCGAGGGACCATAACCAGGATCGTACTGAGATAGCAATCAATGTAATAATGATAACCAAACCGGAGAAAGAAACAGACGGACAAAATGGTAACCACTATGGTGGTAATCATGGCCATGAAAATAGAAGAAGCGAGTCGAGGAGATTTTAAAAGAGGAGATTTAACAATGACCATGTGAAGACGACAAAGGTCTTGCAGAACCGGTTCTAAGGGAGGAGAACGACCACCCATCATATGTTACAAATGCGAAAAGAGGGACATATCACCCAAACCGCCCACAAACAGCTCAAGGTATGCTATAATTGTGGAAAGGAAGGACATATCGCTTTGAGATTGTATAGTAGCGAAACCTAGTTCAATGGGACGGTGACTCAAAAGATCGTCCCGTAAAAGTCAAAGTCAACGATTCCGGGAAGAACGCTTTGTTGTGATCGGTCATAATGCGAGGAACCCAAACGAGGTGATCACGGTAAGCTATTTATAAATTCTTCATGAAGTTTATACCTTACTTGATATCGGCATACTACCCATTCATTTATCTCTCCCGCATGTGCTCAACGCTTAAAACTTGACTCGGGAGAAATTAGACTTTGACCTATCTGTGGAAACTCCGTTAGGAGAAACTTTCATCACATCCACTGCTTATAAATCTTGTTTGATTCAAGTTGGCACCATCACCTTACCCGTTGACCTTATCTCTTTAAAGATACTTGCTTTTGATGTGATTTTAGGGATTGATTGGTTAACTACTCATCATGCCAAAATTGATTGTTTTCGTAAGGTTGTTAGTTTTCATATTCCTAACCAACCTGTTGTGCAATTCAAGCAACTAAACCATTAAAATCAATCACCGTCATATCTAATCATAAAGCTATTCGCTTATTGAAAAACGGATGTCAAGCTTTCTTAGCCCATGTTATGGATTTGAATAAAGACACGCCAAATTTGAATAATATTCTGTTGTTATTGACTTTCCCGACGATTTCAAAGAACTTCTCGCCTTACACCCCCGTAACGTGAAGTTGAATTCTTTATTGATCTTGAACCCGGTACAAAGCCCATTTCTAAAACCCCATATCGAATGGCTCCTATTGAACTTCAGAGTTAAAGGTCCAACTACAGAATTGTTGGACATCGGTTTCATTCGTCCCAAGTACATCTCCTCGGGGTGCTCTGCTTTATTTGTAAAGAAGAAAGATGGAGTATGCGACTTTGTATTGACTATCGGGAATTGAACCATGTCACCATCAAGAATAGGTATCCTTTACCTCGTATTGATGACTTGTTTGACCAATTTGCAAGGGCACAATTCTTTTCAAAATCGATCTTCGCTCGGATATCATCACCAAAGATTAGAACCGAGGATATTCCAAAGACCGCTTTTAGAACTTCGATGACGGCATTATGAATTCTTAGTCATGTCTTTTGGATCGACTAATGCTCCTAAGCTTTCATGGATATGATGAACCAAGTATTCAAGGAATATTTGGATCGGTTTGTTGTTGTTTTTTATTGATGACATCCTTATATATTCCAAAAGTCGTGAAGATCATGAGCACCATTTGAAGTCGGGTACTCTAAAGGCTTCGTGAAAACAAACTATATGCCAAATTAAAGAAATGCGAGTTCGCTTAAGGAAGTAGCATTCCTTGGGCACGTGGTGTCGAAACATGGAGTATCTGTTGATCCGCCAAGATTGAAGCAATACAAAGTTGGAGCAACCGAAGTCGGTGATCAAGTACGTAGCTTTTTGGGCTTAGTCAAGTTATTATCGGAGATTCGTGGAAGGGTTTTCTCGAATCGCTACTCCATTAACTCCGATTAACTTTAAGGATACAAAATTCGTTTGGAGTGAAGAATGCGAGAAAAGTTTCCAAGAGCTTAAGAGGAGACTTATTTTGGCACTGTTCTAACAATACCATCCGGTTCGGATGGATTTGTTATCTCACAAATGATGCTTCGTGCAAAGGGTTAGGATGTGTTCTCATGCAACGTGGGAAAGTCATAGCCTATGCCTCGCGACAACTTAAAGAGTATGAGAGGAATTATCCTACTCATGATCTAGAGTTAGCGTGCAATGTTTTCGCGCTAAAGATATGGAGGCACTATCTATATGGGGAAAAAGTGGAGATATATTCGCACCATAAAAGCCTTAAATATTTCTTCACTCAAAAAGAACTCAACGCGCGGCAATGACGTTGGCTCGAGCTATTGAAAGACTACGACCACACTATTCAATACCATCCCGGAAAAGTGAACGTGGTAGTGACGACGCTGAGTAGAAGATCATATGCGAGGAACGAGTGCGATGATGTCAAGTATACGACAGAGCCAACTTTAATAGAAAAAGTTAAGGTTGCTCAAGCCACCGACCCGGAGAGCGTGATGCGTATGAAGAAGAAAGTACAAGAAGGAGCTATTCCTAAGCGAGAATTGATGAAGAAGGAATACTTGAGTCCACTCTAGACTTTGTGTTCCTAACGACTCGATTTGAAGTACAAGATTATGATGGAGGCACACAATACACCATTTGCAATCCATCCTGAAGTACTAAAATGTATCGTGATCTTCGACATACATTTTGGTGGAACAATATGAAGAGAGATTGCAAAGTTTATCTCAATGTGTTTAACTTGTCAACGCGTAAAGGCGAGCATCTAGTACCTAAGGGTCCGTTGCAACCACTTGAGATTCCGAAATGGAAGTGGGAACACATTACAATGGATTTCGTTACGGGTCTTCCTACTACGCTTTCTCGGGCATCAATGCTATTTGGGTTATTGTTGATAGATTAACCAAGTCTCGCTCATTTCTTGCCGACACGGAAAATTTATTCACTTGAACGCCTTGCTAGTATGTACGTGAATGAGATTGTGAGGTTGCATGGCATGCTCAGATCCATAGTTTCGGATCGTGACCCAAGATTCACTTCAAGATTTTGGGTTAGTTTGCAAAAAGCTATGGGCACGGATTTACGATTCTGATTCAAAGATACCATCCTCAAACCAGACGGATAATCGAGAAAGGATTATTCAAACTCTTGAAGATTTATTAAGACTCGTGTCCTGTGACTTCAAGGGCGGTTGGGATAAGTATTTACCATCGGTGGAATTCTCCTACAACAACAATTATCGTGCAAGTATAGGTGTAGCTCCATTTGAAGCATTATATGGACGAAAGTGTCGCTCTCCAGTATGTTGGGACGAGGTGGGTGAAGCAACACTATTGGGACCCGAGTTGGTACGTATGACTACGAAAAAGATCCAAATAATTCGACAACGTATACAAACGGCACAAGATCGACAAAAGAGTTATGCGGATCTTCATCGAAAGGACGTGGAATTTAGTATAGGGGATCATGTATTATTACGAGTTGCTCCATGGAAGGGAGTTACAAGATTTGGGAAGAGAGGAAAGATCAATCCACGATTTATTGGTCCATTTCAAATTCTTGACCGAGTAGGAAATGTAGCCTATAGACTTGCGTTACCTCCAAGTATGTCTCGTGTTCATAATGTGTTTCACATATCTCGTATTCAGAAATATGTGAAAGACCCGAACCACGTTATAGAATTAGAACCCAGGATTTAAATAGCCAAGACTTAACGTATGAGGAGGTACTGTCAAGATCTTGGATAGGAAGGAACATGTCCCACGCCAAGAAAGGTCATACCACAAGTTAAAGTTTTGTGGAGGAATCATGCTATAGAGGAAATGACCCGGGAATTGAAACGGAAATGAAAGCGAGGTATCCTCACCTTTTCAAACACACTGTGTACGTGACGTCCAATTTCGAGGATGAAATTTCATAAGGAGGGGAGGTTGTAAGACCCCAACTTATTATTAATGAAATTTAATTTTCTATTTATTATTTTGAAATAGTAAGGGTTGATGTGATTAATGTGGATAGTTAGGGGTAAAATATGCAAATACTTCAAAATAAGCAAGTGGTTATAAAATATTCATTGTTGTGGAATATTCGATTGGTCGTGGAATATTCATACTTGTCGGGGAATATTCGTATTTACGGCGCAAATGTATGTGGGCCCCATAACTAAAAGCGATTGGATAAAGAAAATGACAAATATAAGTGGTTTAAAAATAATCGGCGAAGTTATTACAAGTATTATCTCGTTAAAATACCCGGTGGTTAAAACACAAGAGCATTACCAGATTGCACCAATTGTTGATTCTTACGTAAGAAGGCACTACTCAATAATGGTCACATAATTACTCGCTCAAAGATTTTATTGAGTTAATAATTGTCTTTGCGTTGATATTTTATATTCTTTGTTGTTTCAATAATTGTCATTACACAAGTATTTTTCATTATCGGCAATAATTCATATTATCTCGAATAATATTATTAGATAACATTATTGGCAATGTCTAGAAAGTTCTCATCTAAGAGGTTTGGTCACCTAATTGCGCCCAAGAAGAAGAAATTCTTATTGAAAGCCCCTCTTCCTGAACCGCCTAGTTGTCAATATTGTGATTCTCGTAATATTATTTGTGAATAATTAATTATTGATTCATATGATGAGGAAAATATTGATTTTATGTGGATATAGATGGAGAAAAATTTTAATGTGACAATTGTTGAAAATTGAAATTTTATCTTTTTCTCGATAAAATAATTCTTTTAAATATATTATTATATTTTAATAATATAATAATGGTGATATTTTTACAACGAATGTGGGATATATGAGTATACGAGGAGGAAGAGTATTTTTGTTGCAATAAATATTTAAAACATGTTAAACATGTCAAGGGACCACATTTATCGAATCGAAATTTGATTATAGCTTGTAAAATCCCCGCTTTGTGGATTTCTTGGTCAATTTCTGTTTGGAATTTGGAAAACTTTCTTCCGCAAAGTTGTAGAGAATTGAATTTCCTATAAAAACTCTCTCATTTCAAATTTTTCCGATAGAAGGGCTATTTATTATGAATTATTGAAGTTCAAGTTCAAATAATTGATTTTTGGAAGTTTAAAATATTTTAAATAATAAAAACGTTTTTTTTTTTGTTTTGTGGGCTACAACATGTGCATAATGAGCTGAGATCAGATCTAGGAAGGTGGGCGTGAAATCTTAATATATATATTAATATTATATTAAATTTTTTTTTTCGCTTTGGTGTTCTAAGCATTTTCCTATAAATAGGTGCTTAGGTTAGAATTGAAAATCACACCGTAAATCAAGTTTTCTCTCTATATTATCGAGCGTATTCTTGTGAGTATTTTGAGTATACTTTGAGTATTGTTAGATCGGTGCAAGTTCCTTCAAAGACTATACCCAAGATTCCAAATTTAGAAGTACTAATCTTTCGAGGTAAGGGATGTTAATTTCTTCTCAAATGATATTATTTCTTCAATATCATTATGCTGAAATATTAGTTGGAACTTTCTATCAAATTTGGAACTTTTTCATGTCGGGGTTACTATTCATGAGTTACTATTCATGAGTTACTATTCACGAGTTACTATTCATGAGTTATTATTCACGAGTTACTATTCACGAGTACTATTCATGAAGCGTGAAGATGTTTTTGTAGAATTTCTATCTTTTGGTGTCGGAGTTACTATTCACGTATACGACACTATTCACGTATACGACACTATTCACCGAAAAATGAAATTTCTTCTTTTTGTCCAAAATATCTATTCTGGATACTAGCTTTGATTGTATCCATGTTTTTATCATTCTTGAATTTTACACCACTATGATCATTTTTGAGATATTTTTGAACATGGATAAAACAAAGTACGAATCCTTAATCCTTAATCCTTGTCATTTTGTTTCAATCGATTCGCTTTCTTTAAAAATATTTTTCATCATCCTCGATCTTAAATGATGATATTATTGAATATCTTTGGCCCAGAGTAGTAAAAGATGAATGATTTCAAGAATATCTTTGGTAGTAGTGCAAAGATGAACAGTGTTTAGATGAACATACTGACCAATCGATGAATATCTTTGGCTCAGAGTGCAAAGATGAATATTTGATTCCGGATGTATATTGATTGATGTTACAGGATAAAAGATAGACGATGAACTTTTAAATTCATACATAGAAAATAGTAGTTTGCATTCTCTACTTAACTCTTCTAATGAATTATTATTTCCAATGCGAATATTGATTTAAAATTTGTTGTCTATTGTATTCTATTAGATTTTTCCTCATTGAAGACTAACGATAATTTGTTGTATATTATCTTAGTCATAATATTCTTCTTTATCGGCTAGTTGAGCTCACCCTTTTCCTTTTTGTTCCATTTTTTCTTCTCGTGGAGGCGAGAATATATGCGAGTACGAGCTCGGGGTATGGAATGAAGGTTTTAGAAAGAATTGTTTATTAGTCCTCACCATTTTTATAAAATAATGTATCAATAAATGTGATGAGGATTTATTTGAGTATAGATATTGTCTAGAAGATAATATTTGTATTCAAACTCACAGTTTTACGGTTGTAATAATAAAGTTGTAGTTGTTTCTGTACCATGTATTGACAACTCAGAATAGGTGATGTATACCTATTTTGGGGGCGTCACAAATATCATGAAGTACTATTGATAATACAAAATAGAACTTCATCTTTCTTTCAAAATGTTTCACAATAATAACAATATTCAGTAAAACATTCACTCCGGTCAAAGACCTCAAGTATTCATTCTTTATTGGAAAAGGATAACCCGAAAGCAAGTCCGTAAGCTCGATATTACTTACGAGCACTTCTAGGTGATCAACCTATTGTACTCTATGTTGATCAACACTACATCCATTAAACGTATGCACGTTTAAGCATTTGGAAACCTCACGTGCCTGTCATTTTACCAACAAAACATTTAATTAACATTTCAATCTTCTTTTGAAAACCATATCAAGTAGTCGACAAAAGATAGCAACATTTGATAATAAATGATTAGATTAACAATACATCAAGTCTAGCCAAAGGAATTGGCTTTAACTTCAACATACTTCAATTCATACGAAAGAATACATGAAATTCAAAACTTGTTCAGATTGAACTGAGACAAGAGTTAGAATACTTGCCTTTAGCATCTGCTACGGTATATTAACTTTATGTTCAAGTCTTTCAAGTCTCTACAATACATGATCACATAAAGCCTTACATTAGGTCACATATAATCAAGTATGTATATGACTATTTCATACCTTCATCTCAATCTAATTGTGTATTAGATTCAGTTATTATCTGTTCCGGTTTATCATTATCCTTGCATTTATATTCGACTAAGTTATCTCAACCTTTATACAACATCCTTAATGTTTAGCAAAGTTTAAACAATGTTACATTACATTCCTTAAGTTGTGTTTACTTTTAAATCAATTAGCTTTCCTTTCTTTGTACTTAGAAACATTCATTACCATCCTTATTCGAGATCAGCCATTGCGCCATGAGTCCGTATTATCAGCATGCACTGCAATGCACACTCTAGAAGATTTTTAGCCTTTATACATGGCGCTGCAAGACCATTAAATTGTACTACTACGATTCAATATGCGCGAAACTCTTGCAGTAATACTTTCGGACATCATTACGCGTTCTTGCGCGACTCATTTAGCCTAGGGTTGGCGCCGCGACGCCAACTCTGTGCACCAGAAAAAAATTCAGTCTTTAAATTTTGTGAACTTCCCGGACGCATAACTTCTTCGTTATAAGTCTGAATTGGCTCGTTCAAAAGCCTACGGTTCACAAATTACGTAATCTACGCGTTCATTCCAGAATTTTATCGTTTGCTAAAAATTCACCAATGGGTTCATTTTTAACGAAAACGATAAACGTTCGTGAACGTTCAATGCTCGTTTCTTCGTTCTAAGTCGGAATCCGGTCATTTTCGAGTCTGCAACTCTTAAATGCCAAATATGACTTGTCTCCATTGGAAAACAATGGTTCCGAGTTCAAACACAAAATTTGACTTCTATTCTGAGAATTTTACTTAATTCGATTTGCCATCATTCAATCGTGCAAATTCCGACAATTCTTCATTCTTATGATTTGTTCAACATTACAAATGAATTCCATTCATCGTGTGAACATCTCAACATACTTATTACAACAACCTATATTCATTGTTGGATTTTTGACTTATTCTTTATGAGCTTATAACTTGTCAAATTATAAACTACTTAAGATTTTATTATTCATGACTTATGATAATTAAAGTTTCTTAATCATAATACTTTACATGTTCTTCACATATAACTTTACTTAAGTATACATGATACATATGATCATATAAGTTCTTGTATCACTTCTCTTAATAAACTCATTACAAGTTCATAATTTCCATACTATCATTCAAGGTTAACTTATAATAAGTTTATAACTTTTATAAGTTCAAATGACTTATTGCCAACTTATGTGGCTTAAGTTCATGACTTACACATTCTTCTTGCTTCTTATCATTCATGTTTCTTAATTAATCTTTTCTTATCAACCTATCATGGTAGAGATAGAAGATATTGAAGAAGAAGTCTTACTTTTGAATTCTTGGTAATGTAGCTTTCTTCTTCTTCTTACTTATGGAAGTGACTTATTGTAGCTTATTCTCTCTAACGCTTAAGCACTTTATAATCTTTGGATTATTTGAACAACTAACAAATGGCTTGTATGCCTCCTCTATTTATAGAAATTGCAAAGCTAATCAACCTACCTCCTTAAGTCACCTCCTTACTATTCATTACTTGGCTAGAACAACACTTATCCTATGCTTGGTCATTACTCATTTAACTTGGTCATTACTCTTAAGTCTTGGTCATTACTTCTAATACTTGATCATTACATTAACTTGGTCACCACATATTAACCATATTGATATGGTTTGCCCCATGGGTCATACAACTCATGGATTCTAGTTTGGGCTTACATTAAATCAACCTTTAGGCTTTGCATTAATAAACACTAGTTGGTTCATTAATTAATAATTGGGCCTCTCCCTTTAATTTACTTGGACTTGTATTAATTCAATCAACCTTTGCAAGTCCATTAGCATTACTTAATACATATAGTTTATGTATTATTTTCGTATTCTAATTCATATAGAATTTATATACGATATTTCATCCTTCATACAAACTCGTATAATACTTCGTATTATACTCGTTTTCATAACTTTGTACAATACCAAGGTATCATACCATTATCACTTATTCTTTACTACTTCGCCTTCCTTAACATTTATAAATTAAGTCCGCAAGCGAAATATTACATTTTCCATAACTAGATTTTTATTACATAATCCATCTTACCTTGTTATTCCATCATTATGTATTTCTCGGAAATTCAAAAATATATCTCGAGCAAATACCGATGAATAGTGTTTTTCATAAAATCTCTCGGAAAACTTTTATTTTCGTCTTAGAAATTCAAACACTATAATTCGTTAACGTAGCTCAAATACTACAATATTCTAACATCAATAGATTATACAATGAAAACCATCTTGATAACACATAGAATAGAATTTTATTATTATTTAATTTAATAAAATCATTTTACAATAAGATCCGAATTTCTCGGTCGTTACAAGCAGGCTAAAGAACGACAGGCATCGTGGAGCAAAAGGATACAATGATTCAAGCTTGTGTTACCCGATATGTGATGCTTGAACAGAAGCACTCTTTGGTAGAGTTTAAGATGATTAAGCTGGAATCTGAGCTGAAAGAAAAAATAACTGAATGAGTGAGAATGAGTGATGCATGGGTAAAAGCCGCACGACGCGTTGATATTGTGGAAAGAGATGTCCGATCTAAGAAGGCTAAAATAGATGATATGTATTTCTCTTTTTGGAAAGCAATTAAGAGAACCCAACATCGAGTTTTGAATTACCCTGTACATTGCGGTCAACCCCAATTCGATATGCATCGAAGATTAATGATTTAGATCATGAAATAGGAGTACGATGAAGCAGTTGAGGGTGGAATATGCCCTATAGTGAAAGTCAATTCTAGCGATAATGATGACACCAAAGGTTGTCCCAGAAAAGTCAAAATTGGTGGTTCAAGTGAGAGCGCCTTTCATAACTTTCCAAAAAGCGAGGAACCGAACGAGGTGATCACGGGTAAGCTAATCATAAACTCTTGCAAAGTCTATACCTTATTAGATACCGGTTCTACCCATTCTTTTATTTCTCCTGCTTGTGCTCAACGTTTGAACTTGACTCCGGAGAAATTAGACCTTGACTTATTTGTTGAGACTCTGTTAGGAGAAACTTTCATTACATCTACTGTTTATAAATCTTGTTTGATTCAAGTTGGTACCATCACATTACCTGCCAATCTTATTTCGTTGAAAATACTTGCATTTGATGTGATTTTAGGGATTGATTGGTTAACCACTCATCATGCCAAAATTGATTGTTTTCGTAAGGTTGTTAGTTTTCATATTCCTAACCAACCTGTTGTACGAATTCAAGCAACCAAACCATTAAAGTCAATCACTGTCATATCAAGCCATAAAGCAATTTGTTTATTAAAAAACGGATGTCAAGCTTTCTTAGCCCATTTCACAGACTTGAACAAAAACACGTCAGATTTGAATAATATTTCTGTTGTTAGTGAATTTCCTGACGTATTTCCTGAAAAACTTCGTGGTCTACCCCCAGAGTGTGACATTGAATTTTGTATCGACTTTGAACCCGATAAAAAACCCATTTTCAAAAATCCATATCAAATGGCTCCGATTGAACTTTAGGAGTTAAAAACCCAACTATAGAAGTTGGTACCCGAGCCTTTATCTAGTAACTTCCTTTGTGGGATGCACCAAAGCCAGACTCTCCATAAGGGACGTCATATTCGTGTGGTGGGAAACTGATAGGCGCCATTGTGACGTGCTATCCAAGATTGGGATATGAGTCACAGTTGAGAGCAACATAAGTTAGTAATCGAAATATCTAGCTTTCTAGGCTTAGCTAGTTACTATCGGAGATTCGTGGAAGGATTTTCTCGAATCGCTACTCCATTAATTCAGCTGACTCAAAAAGATATAAATTTTGAATTGAGCGAGGAATGTAAGAAGAGCTTCCAAGAACTCAAGAGGAGACTCATTTCGGCAACTGTTTTGACCATACCATCGTGGAAAAGTGAACGTGGTAGCTGACGCATTGAGTAGAAGATCATATACAAGTACGAGTGAGATATTGTCGAACATAAAGACCTATTTTGTATAATTTATAAACGATAAAGATAGAGTTAAAGACTCTAGGGATCCACATGATGATGTCAAATATACGAGTAGAACCGACTTTAATCGATAAATTTAAAGATGCTCAAGCTACAGACCTGGAGCTGATGAATATGAAGAAGAAGGTGCAAGAAGGTGCTATTCCAGAAGCAAGAATTGATGAAGAAGGAATACTTCGAGTCAACTCCAGACTTTGTGTTCCTAACGATTCTGACTTGAAGCATAGAATCATGATGGAGGCACACAACACACCGTTTGCAATCCATCATGGGAGTACCAAAATGTATCATGATCTTCGACATACATTTTGGTGGAATAATATAAAGAGAGAGATCGCGGAGTTTATCTCGAGGTGTTTAACTTGTCAATGTGTAAAGGCAAAGCATCAAGTGCCAAAGGGTCCATTGTAACAACTTGAGATTCCAAAATGGAAGTGGGAACACATTACTATGGATTTTGTTACGGGTCTTCCCAAGGTTTCTTA
This sequence comes from Panax quinquefolius, assembly GCA_020205615.1. Classification (NCBI taxonomy): domain Eukaryota; kingdom Viridiplantae; phylum Streptophyta; class Magnoliopsida; order Apiales; family Araliaceae; genus Panax; species Panax quinquefolius. The sequence continues at coordinate 74,659,504 of CM035167.1, read as the reverse complement.
AGGCATATATGTGATTTGGGTTATTGTTGATAGATTAACCAAGTCTGCCTATTTCTTGCCTATACGGGAGACTTATTCCCTTGAACGTCTTGCTAGTATGTAAGTAAATGAGATTGTGAGATTGCATGGCATGCCAGTATCCATAGTTTCGGATCGTGACCCAAGATTCACTTCACGATTTTGGGTTAGCTTGCAGAAAGCTATGGGCACAGGTTTACGATTCAGTTCGGCATACCATCCTCAAACGGATGGGCAATCAGAGTGGACTATTCAAACTCTTGAAGATCTATTAAGACTCTGTGTCCTAGATTTTAAAAGTAGTTGGGATAAGTACCTACCATTGGTGGAATTCTCGTACAACAACAGTTATCAGGCAAGTATAAGCATGGCTCCATTTGAAGCAATGTATGGACAAAAGTGTCGCTCTCCAGTATGCTGGATGAGGTGGGAGAAGCAACATTATTGGGACTAGAATTGTTACGCATAACTATAGAAAAGATCCAAATGATTCGACAACGTATACAAACGGTGTAGACACTCGAAATTTTCTATACACCTGTTACTAACATTGCAGGAGGATAGATTCGTTTTTCAAGAGGGAACCCTGGAAGATAATCCATATCCATTCTGAATACTACCAGAAGTTCGACATCAACCCTAGAACACACATAAGGAGTAACAATTCCAACCTCAGAGATAACCCTGAGGCGTGCAGATCCAATACTGGAACACACACCAGAGAAGACCGATTAATCTCGGAGATAACCCCGAGGTATCCAGTCTCAGTCCCAACCATGGGAATAGCCCCCAACCTTGGTGATAACCCTAAAGAATTTAGTTTCGGCGATAACCCCAGAAATGCTTGTTTCAAATGCAACTAGCTTCAATCTCGGTGCTCACATCGAGACACCCAGTACCAAACCCGGAGATAACACCGGGAGGACATGTACACCTCAGAGTTGACACTGAGGATTTTCAACATTTGCAGCAGTCCAATCTCAGCGAAGCCCTGAGCAATGTCTGCTTTATCAGCCCAAACCGGCGATAACCCCGGTGAGGGGCCACCTTGTATCTTTCCAACGCGATGCCACATCATGCCGTCTCAACATTTTATACACACATCTCTACACAACGATGTCCCACAAGAATCAAGGAAAACCAATCCCAAGTGACTATTGTGCGGGGTGACGGATGGAATTTGAAGCTTGAAGACCGGAGGGCATCGTCCCATCTTCAATGACTTCGTACAAACTATAATCCCATGTCATTGTACAACTCTCGACAACGGCGATCCGAAATAGGTCCTATATACCTCAGTCGGATGCCCGAATTGCAATTTTGAAAGTTCGAGCGAACATTACAGTGCCCAAGTGCACGTACTACGAGACAAACTGACCCGAGAAACTCGGGGCAACCTGGGAAGCCTCAGGTACACCTGCGGCTACCCCCTCTATAAATAGTGGGAGTGGGGTGGCCATTTTGAGAAGAGAAAAAGTGAGGAAGCCCTATCAAATTTGCTCCGTACTTGCAATATACTGAGTGCTTTCCCATTTTAAAAACCAGTGAGCTCATATATAGCTACTTTTGTACCTACAAAAGCCAGTGTTTACCCACTTTATAGAAGTCTTCTTTGGCAGCCCACTGTAAGCCTTCTCACACACTTTAAAGTCTTTCTCTTCATCTTTGGACACACCCTTCTTCATGTTGAGAGTCGTGTTGTGTGAGTTTTCCCAGACTTTGGTCCGTGGTTTTATTTCAATTTGTATATACATATATATTATATATATATATATATTTATATATATGGACTAACATTATCGAGTTATGCCTCGATTGAGCCTAGACTTTGGTCTAGAGCGTTTATTTACTTATATATATATATATATTCGATGAGCCTAGACTTTGGTTTGGAGCGTTTACTACTTTAATATATATATATATATATATATATATATATATTCCCACCTGGAGTTTACTTCGTGGTGGTTGATCGCTTTTACAGCTTTCTTTATGTTTCGTCCTGCCTGGAGTTCACTTCGTGGCAGTTGATTGCTTTGTACAACTTTATTTATATTTTGTCCCGCCTGGAGTTTCCTCCGTGGCGGTTGATAGCTTTTACAGCTTTATTTACATTTTTGATCCCCCATGAAGGTGCTTCGTGGATGGCGATCATGTCTGTATATATATATATATATATATATATTTACAGCTTTTATATATATACCCGCTTATTGCTTTCATACAAATTGCGGTATCTTGTGCCTTGGAATCATGTCATCACAGATTCAACCTATTGGATCTAGATTCAGTTCCCGTGATGGACATTTTCAGCTATAAGCAGCTTGTAAATTATTCTGCGGTGTCTGAATATCCTCAGATGGTTTTCATACCCACAAAGAAGTCGGCATTATTTTGTACATGTTTTTCTTACAGATGCTTCGCATCTCAAAAAAATAAAATCAATCAAGCCGAGCATTTAATAAAATGGAAGTGTAAAAGGTCTCAATTACTATTGAGCATCAAGGATTAAAAAACCTCTTTTATAAAACATCACTGCCATATCTTGCTAAAAAACTGAATTTTTACATAAATTTAAACCCTGTGTATATAGGCGCGAACGAGGCCTCGCACTACTTTCAAATAACAGCACATTAACCCACACACACACACACACATTCAGATAATAGTTTCTTGAAAAGAGGTGGTCACCGTGGTAACACGGATGTCGGGGGGTGCCTAACACCTTCCCTCCGCATAACCAAGTCCCCAGACCTTAATGAATCTTTGTTTCACCAACCCGTTTAGCAGTGTCACATTACTGGGTCAATGTGCAAACCTTTTCCCGGTTGTGTTGGTACAACCATTTAAAAAACCAACTGGCGACTCTTAACAGTCCATCGTCGACATTATACATGTCGGACCTTTTTCACTTTTTTTTTTCAAACAAATCTCACCTAAAATGAGAACACCAAAGAACAAGTAACGAAAAGGGACATCTAAAAATCCCGACGTCGACAGGTGGCGACTCTGCTGGGGACACTAGTAAGAGGACTTAAGCCGCTATTACAATCTTTTCAAAACTGTTATCTACTTGTGTTTGGATGTTGCATTTACATTTATGATGAATGTGTACGAATGAATTTCCTTATTGCACTTAGTGCCTCGCACCATAACTGCTTGTGATATTAGTGCTTCACACATGTCATCATTTCCATACTGTGAGACACGATGTATGTGAATGTATGTTGTGTGGTCCCTCCACCAGGAGGCTATCCCATCCGTGTTTGATTACTGGACTCGTGGGAAGACTAATTCCCCGAGGCTCAAGAAAGGCACCAACCAAATTCGCTCCAGTTGAAAGACCGGATTAATTTCCCGTTGAGTAAATTGCGATGATTTGGGAACCTTCATGACAAAAATCCGCGAGAGTAACCTAAGATAGGCCAGCCTCTGATAAACCCAAAACGGAGGAAAGTCTCTTCATACTCTCTCATTTTAATTACCTGTAAACACAATTACTTGTAATATCAGTTCATATCTATCTCCATGTATTGAGAAAAATGAAGACATGTGTACACATACATATTCAAATTAACATGCAACAAACAGCTGACATGCATTTTGCAGGATAAAATTCCTAGAACGAACGCACCACATATCATGTTAATTTAGATTCCCTAAAGACTAAACTATGCAAGTCTTTCGAATGGAACCAAGTGGACCTACTACCCGGTTAAAATCCAAAAGGTCAGAAGCTCACAAATAATCATGTCATCATCTGACCAGACTATCCTTAATCCAGTTTCTCGCAAAGAATTCGACAGATTAAGAAAACGAATTACAGATTTGGTAGTTCTACTCAGAGAACTACACCAGTCTACTCAGGGTCCAAAAATACCCGTACATGCTGAATCCTCCACACAAGGGGGAACCCAAGTCATTACAATACCTGAACTGCAGTTGGATACGACTAACAAAACTCATGATGCTGTCCATCCCACTGGAGATCCAGACACCGGTGACTTCAAAAAAAAAGTCCTCCAAATGGAAGAGACCCTTCGTGTTATCAAAAGAATTGGATTACACGGTAGTGTTTCATATGTTGATCTTTGCATTTTCCCTGGTGTTCATTATCCAGAAAATTTTAAGACTCTTGACTTTGAAAAATATGATGGGTTAGGAGATCCTTATACACATTTGAAGGTGTTTATTGGAGAACTTTGATCTTATGCAGAGGACACAAAGCTCAGAATGGAAATATTCCAGAAAAGTTAAGCTGGAGAAGCCCGTTCGTGGTACACAAGATTAGACAACTCAAAGATCCATAGCTGGGAAGAGCTAGCACACGCTTTCCTCACTCAATACAACTTTCAGTCTCAAATGGCTCCTGATCGGTATCAAATTACCAAGATCAAGAAATAGTCTAACGAGTCTTTCTGAGAGTATGCTCAAAGGTGGAGACGCCTGGCTTCCCAAGTTATTCCTTCCATGACAGAATCAGAGATGGTCATGACCTTCATAGACATACCAGAAGCTCCTTTCTATGATAGAGTTTTAGCCGGCATCGGCAAACCATTTTCTGAAATGGTCAAACATGGGGAGATAGCTGAGATGGGATTGAAGTCTGGAAAAATTCAAGACCTAGCTACCCTCAAAGCTGTTGCTGATTACATCCAATCTGGATATTATGGAAACAACCCCCAGAGGGTCCATAAAAAGAAAGAAGAAGATGTTTCCCTGATTCTATAGGGTCAAAAAGGCAATCAAAGCATGCATATTCCTAGGAGAAACTACACTCCCTTTCAAGCACAGTCTGCGAACCATCCAATACCAAAAGGTGGAGAAGTCAAACGCCCTCAAGTGTTCACACCCTTAGGGGACACCCTTGAGAACATTCTCACTCTTCTGACAACACAGAAGAAAATTACGCATCTTCTTCCACCAGCCAGCCCTAATGGACGGGGTTTCAATGCTGCTCAGAAATGTGTTATCATGCCGGGGCACCTGGACATGATACTCAGGATTGTTGGGCCTTGAAACACAAGATCTAAGACCTGATAGACAATGGTGAGATCGTGGTCACCAAACCAGATCAGCCTCAAGTTCAAGACAACCCTCTTCCTTAACACAAAGAAGAAGAGGTCAACATGATCAATTAGAGTAATGGACAGAATTCCAATTTCAACTATGAATTCTCCCAGACCCTCAAAGACGGTGTTGACAAATGGGATTATGCCAAGTTCCAGTTCACAATGGAACAAAAGATGAAAGCTCTATGCAAGCAAATTGAGTAATTGGCAGAACTGGTAACCTATCAACATCAAGTGACACGCCAGTTAGTCAGTCAGGAGCATGCTAGTCTCCTACCTCTTGTCATGAATATTCCCTCGTCACTTTCAGAAAATGAAATGCTGGAAGACAAAGTGACAAAGTGACAAAGAGAGTAAATGCCAAAGCCCGTCGGGATTTTGCCAACAAAAGGAAATTCACCTATTTAGGCCAACCCATGGAGGAAATCCTTCAGATGTTAATCAATGAAGGAAGGATCAGTTCCCTTCTACCTCCAATCAACCCCCGTTCAGGACGATACAATTCTGATGGAGTATGTCAATATCACTCCCATTCTCGCGATCACAACACAGAAGAATGCTGGGCACTTCACCACCTCATCCAAAATCTAATTGACATTGGTGTCCTGCACCTAGCAGACGATGATACTGTGTTACATGCAAGTGAGAATACATGTCCTATTAAGTGGAAGAGTTTGGTAGCAGACATATCCACTAAAACTGATGGGGTTAATAAATCACTCACAATGCCAACAATTCAACTCAGAGGAAGCAACAATCCTTTGAAAGTGGTCGCTCCCGAGCCAATCAACTTGCCATACAGAGCACAATATCTTATTGTTAGCTTGCACAAAGTTTCGTGGAATTATGGAGAAGGTGAAGGATCCACCTCACATGCAACTGCTACAGTGTCGAAGGAAAATCTACTGTATCTTTCCCAATGGGATATGAAGCCTACCATCAAATCAAAGGGGAAAATACCCATGGAGAAGATTAAAAAATTCCTCCGCACTATGGGTCATAACGAAGCCAAGGTGGTTTTAAGCTTAAAAGAAGCTCCACAACAAATATTAATTTTGGACTTGGTCCTAACTTCCGAGGATCACCGAAAAATCTTGCTAAAGGTTTTAGACGCCCCTAAAATTAGGTATACATCACCCATCTTGGGTCGCCAGATACATGGTACAGAATTCAAATACAACTTCCTAATAAAACTATCGTGTACAATGCGACAAAACATAAACTGTGAGTTTGAATACAAATATTGTCTACTAGAGATTATACAAACTCAAAAGGAGTCCTCATTACAATTATTATCACACTATTTCACATAATAGTGAGGACTACTAATGCTATCCTCTGGACCATCACTCTGTTCCTCGACTCGTCCCAGCTATATTCTCATTTCTTAAAGAGAACAGTGAAAGAAAGGGTGAGCTCAACTAGCCCAGTAAGAAATATTATGACTAAGATAATGCAGAATAAATTATCATTAGTCTCCAACAATAGCTCTTGGAACTTCTCCCAGGACATCTTGAGTGCGGCCAGTCAGGTACATTTTACTGATTCCCACGATGAATCCGCCTCTTGAGCAACAATGAAGGTGGCGAAAGGAACCTTTTGCTCCTCGGAGCATCCCAAGACATCAAATATCTTTGTGATCTGCTTTATCCATGCTTTCGTCTTAAGTGGTTTTGGCTCTCCTATATACTCTGGTGGTCCCAGCTCCTTGAACTGTTTAGTAGTTATCGTCCAAGAGTTTCCACTATTTCCACCTACATTTTGGACAGGAGCCGCTCTCGCCTGATGTTGCATGAATTGCATAAAGCCTCTGAACAGTCCATCATTCATCATTTGGTTAGTGTTGTTGTTTGCATGAGGATTGTCTCCTTCCTGATGCACATTCTCCTGATTATTGATATGTGGAGACTCAACGGTCTCTTGTGCTCCATTGCTATTTTCAACATTCTCGGATGTCATTTTCAGATCATCACACAAAACAAAGGTTCATTAACATATAACATATTATCCATATACTTTGGTGACCAATTAAATACCAAATAAACTTAGGTAGGTCCTACCAAATAAGGAATTCTGCCTCTCCCTCCTAGTTCTAGTCTCACATCTTAGCTAGGATCATATCCTAAGCTTTGATACCAACTGTGACGCCCCCAAAATTAGGTATACATCACCCATCTTGGGTCGTCAGATACATGGTATAGAATTCAAATACAACTTCCTAATACAACTGTTGTGTACAATACGACAAAACATAAACTGTGAGTTTGAATATAAATATTGTCTACTAGAGATTATACAAACTCAAAAGGAGTCCTCATTACAATTATTATCACACTATTTCATAGAATAGTGAGGACTACTAATGCTATCCTCTAGACCATCACTCCGTTCCCCGACTCGTCCCAGCTATATTCTTATTTCCTGAAGAGAACAGTGAAAGAAAGGGTGAGCTCAACTAGCCCAATAAGAAATATTATGACTAAGATAATGCTGAATAAATTATCATTAATCTCCAACAATGTTAAACTGATAAAATATAATAGACATCAAGTTTAATCGCATATCTAACAAGCAATCCATTAAAAGAGTCAAGTAGAAAATAAAATCTACTATCTTTTATGATTTAAAAGGTTTTTCATCACTTTTATCGCTGAGACTCAGCTTAATAAATATTCCACATCATCGAATCACCCCTGCACTACGTCCAAGGATATTCTTTTGTATCATGACCACAATTATCCATGCACTACGGGCCAAGAATATTTGTGTATTCATTAATGGTCATGATCATGCCAACAACTGTCCATCAATGCACTACGTGCCAATGAGGACTTTACCACATCATTTGTAACATTACTACCATGATTACAATCGAATAATCCTCGGTTATAATCATACCAAGTCCATCTATGCACTACGAACCACGGATGACTTTCAACAAAATATAAACATAAGGATGATGACAATGATATAAGAATTCAATAAAACAAGTTCAAGAATTAATTTATCTAGGAACTGATAACGTCCAAATTGTCAACATGATACTACTTTGTAGAGTAAAATTCAAGAATGCTCGTAAGAATATTTCCATGAAAAGATATCGGATGAAGCGTAAATATCAAGGATATTCCACTAATTTCATGGAGTATAGAAGTCAAAACTTTAACCAACCGTATAATAAAGAATGGAATAACAAAAGAAATCACCACGCATGCGGTATTTCAGACAGACAAAGTTATTCCAATGTATAATAATAATAACTAACCAGTCGGACAAAATTTGCAACCGATGATGCTCCATGCTCCAATAATAATAAAGACGGAATCCAGTCCCGTAAAAACACACGCATGTGGATGTTCCAACAAAATAATAATAAAGATGTAACCGTGTCCTGTAAAAACACACGTATAGGATGTTCCAATGTAATAATAATAAAGACGGAACCAGTCCGATGTAAAACACATGCATGTGATGTTCCAAATGTAATAATAAAGAATGTCACCAAGTATAGGGGTAGATCATGATATAAAGTTATTCCAATGTAATAATAAGCAATGGAATAACAACAGTTCTCTTCATGAATAAGAAAGAATAACACCCCTTACTGTAAAAGAAACTGGATATAAGAGTAGGGAAGTAGCAGGATACTTTTCTATAGTTTCTCTATAATTTCTCTTTCTAAAGCTTCAGTGAATTCGTAAGAAAATAATGAAGGAATGAGCTTCTATTTATAGAAAAATGGACTGCATAGTAACTAACTCACGAATGGTTCAGATTAATTTACTTTAATCTGACGGTCCATATTTAAAGTAAAATCTTTTAAATAAAATATAATATCTAATATATATTATATATATATATATCACATGCGTCTAATTAATTTACGAGATACACTCCCGTGACTTTTCCTTTGCTTTTAGTAATCAACATCATCATATATATATATAAACTAATACTTAGTACCTTATATATATATAATAATACTAATAATAACTCCTCCCATTAATCGAGACACCCCCACCCAATAATTCATGCCAACCGTATATATATATATATATATATATATATAATGAATAATTCTCTACCGGTTATTTTGAAAAATGGGTAAATAGGGGTCCATAAAATAAGAAAAATTTACAACAATTACTATAGCAATAATTGAACAAAACTGAGTGACTTCTCACGTAAGCATCAATAATCAATACCGTAAAAGCACGTGAAACTACGCCAGACATCGTATTTTTTTAACACCGGTGTTTCAACAGCTTAACTCAGAAAACTTCCGCCGTTATTTTGATAAAGTATTTTTGTCGCTTTCTCAATCCGATAATAATTCTATTGTGGGGTCCACCAATGATTGTGTCGTTGTACGAATATTCCCTATTAAAACGAATATTCCCCAACCAATCGAATATTATATAACAACTTGTGTACTTTGCAAAATTTATAAATATTACCCACAACTATAACATTATATCAATTTACTCCATAATATTCAAAAATAATATTTATAGAAAATTCATCTTTATTTAAAAAGTTGGGGTTTTACATTTTAGAAGAAGCCTATCTACCGACATCAGTTGATACGGAAAAATTTCAACATCTGGTTGATCACATTTTCAACAACAATGTTATATCCATCACTGATGATGACATACCGCCCGAAGGGACCGGTCATTGCAAGCCGTTGCACATTGCGGTCTTGTCCTTCAGATACATGCTAGCTAGAGTCTTGGTAGATGGAGGTTCATCTCTAAATATTTGTCCATACGCTACCTTGGTGAAGATGAATATCAATTTCAACCGACTCCGGAGTAGCCATACTGTCATCAAAGCTTTTGACGGAGCCCGCCGAAATTCGGTCGGAGTAATTGAACTGCCAATCGAAATTGGTCCCCATACATTCTGCGTATCTTTCCATGTGCTCAAAATGGATTCGGGATACAACCTGCTCTTGGGACAACCATGGATCCATATGGTTGGGGCAGTCCCCTCCACCCTTCATCAACAATTGAAATACATTATCAACAATAGCCTAGTCACGGTCAACACTGAACCAGAATGTCCTCAACACGGGGACATGCCATTCATTAATGCCAATACAGATGTTGAACCGGTCAGTTTTCATGCCTTGGAAGTAAGTAATACCCAATACCATGATATTGGAACGCCATTTCCGGAACCCAAGATTTCTTCCAAGATAATGTCGGCTACTCAAGAAATGATGTCATTGGGTCATAAGCAGGGACAAGGGCTGGGTAAAGATCGCCAGGGTATCAAGTACCCAATTCAATTAACCAAGCAAATTGGAATAGCTGGGCTAGGCTATTCTGCCAGTTCTAGTCATAGGAATCCTCATAAGCATCAGCAGATTCCGTCAGCTTCAACCATGTGGCGTTTATCTTTGCCTTCAAATTCTGAGTCCGCACAACCTCTTGTAAACGTGCCAGCCAATGTAATGGCTATATTATTTCCCAAGCCGGTACCGGTGAAGGAGAAAGAAGTCTTTGTTCCAAATCCCGCAGTGAAAGAAGAGGAACGAAGCATCAAGCAAGACATCATCTAAATGATGTCAAGCATACACATCATCGTTCATGATGAACATACCAAAATATACACCCCAGACGATGATTGCCCAGACATAATGGCCATTATTCGGGACAGGGAGGATGATGACAACCCCTCCATCAATATAGTCCACCCGGACTTTGCCCTTGCCAATTGGAACAGCACTCCTTGCATTGGTCAACAAGGGTAAAATGGGTAGAACTCTTTCGCCAGAGATATCATAACTCGCCACTTTTCTCAGACAAAGATTAGCGCTTTATTTTGCCAGTATATGCTAACACTATGTATGATCAAAACGTTTTATATATACTACGTGAAAGCATATTTTGTTTTAGGACCCTGAATTTAGATGTGCATGTACTTTCTGATACGGTGCCTCTTCTCCACAAGGATTGTACCTTTGATGTAGAGATGAATTTAGCCTTGATGGAAATACAGGATGACATTGAGGTGCCTCCAGAAATTCAAGAATGGGTCAAAGACAAACCTAAACCCAACCTTGATCAAACCACTTCCTTCAATCTCGGAACCTTAGAAAGCCCTAAGTTAATCCAGATTGGTTCAGACCTTACCCCAAACCAAAGGAATGACATGGTTAAGCTATTAACCCAATTCCAAGATGTGTTTGCATGGTCTCATGAAGACATGGTGGGGTTGTCCACTGACATTGTTCTTCATCGCCTTCCCATTAAAGATGGATTTAAGCCAGTCAAGCAAAAGCTCAGGCGATTGAAACCTAAGTGAAGTTTAAAGGTAAAAGAAAAAATTGTGAAATAATTTCAAGTTGACATCATCATGGTGTCCACATATCCTGAGTGGATATCCAACATTGTTCCCGTGCCTAAACCCGGAGGGAAGGTGCGAGTTTGCGTGGATTACCGGGACTTGAACAAAGCTTGCTCAAAGGATAGCTTTCACGTGCCATTTATCCATATTCTCATTGACAATACTGCTCAATACGATATGTATTCCTTTGCTGATTGATTTGCGGTGTACCATCAGATCATGGTTGCTGAGGAAGAATGTGAGAAAACTGCTTTCATCACGCCTTGGGGAACCTTTTGCTATAGACGGTTGTCATTCGGCCTCATCAATGTCAGAGCTACCTATCAGCGAGCTATGATGGCTCTCTTCCATGACTTAATGCACAAAGAGATCGAGATCTATGTGGATGACATCATTATCAAGTCCCGAAAGGAGGATAACCACTTAGACCATCTCAAGAAGCTATTGTTAGGTTTGTAATATTCATGAACGCAATCAAATTGCATAAAAAGTGCGGAAACGTGTAAAATCAGAGTTTAAAAAATTTACAAACCATATACCCGGATCACCCTTTATGCACAACTATTAATTAAACGAAAAGATATGAAGAACAAACATACCCTTGAAGATCCGAGCTTCCTCAGGTACAAGTTCACCTCCAATCCTTTTCGCATTCAACTTGAATCCAACGGGTTTGGTTCCTTCTTTTGATCAACGTTAGCCACCCAAGCGTTTGGCCTCTAGAGGTGATCCACCAAGGAAAAATAAAGATTCAAGAAGAAGGGGTATTGGCTCAAACCCTAGTTTTCTATCTCTATAGAAAAGGATGTACTCTCCAACAAATTGGAATTATGTCGTTGTAAAAGTCAACCACACCCTCACCCATAATAAGACTCCTCTTATTTATAGATGTGGGCAACCCACCTTAACAATTAAGGAATTGGGATTTATTTAATTAATTAAATTCTTTTAATTAATTAAGCTCCCTAATCTTATTAGGGATAATTAATTAAACTCCTTTAACTAATTTTCCTTCCTAATCCAATTAGGAATAAATGTGAGTACTTATATTAAAGTAATTTCTAAACTCTTTAGAAATTAAAATAATAATAATAATTGTAATAATATTAATAAGACTCCTCTTATTAATTTATATTTAATATTTCTAAAATATTAAATAATAATATTAAGCTATTTAATTTATTCTATCACCATAGATTAAATTAAATATACATAACATATTATTACGATTATGCCATTAACTTCTTAAATAATTATTCTTCCTTTTATGGTGTGACCCTTTAGGTTCTCCATATTAAACCTGTTGTGAATAAATCAATTAGAACAATTCTAATCTTATTTAAATAAATAAATTAAACAATTAATTTATTTAAATAAATAATATTTATTCTACAATAGGGATAAGCCTCCCCTAATGATCAACGACTTTCCAGATAATATAGATTTCAACATTAATCATTAAAGAACCTTTGAGTAAATAGTTACCGCATAATTCAATCCTTCCACCATACAATGTCCCAATTAAATATAAGACATGGAATTACTTCACAAGTCTTATTTTATTTAATTATATGTATTTCGATCCTTAAATGCATGACTCCAAATAATGCAAATTAGAAACTCCTTTCTAATTTCATTCTCGCCTTAACCAAGGACTCATCAAGGTCATTTATCGAATCACATAGGACATTTCTTCTTTTTATTAGAAGTGGTAGATTCTTTATTGATCATACATTATCTCCATGTACAACTTATTATACCCAAGCATACCCTTTGATATACCCTAAGGGTCTTAAGGAATAAGTCAAAGTATAACTCATCTTACACAAGATACTATGACGATCTCAAGTCCAAGGATTACTTGTACTACTATCACTACAGGAATTCCTATTGACAGGCAAATAAAACTCCATTAGGTAATCCTTAGCGAGCCACGTTCAGTGAACTTATTCTCTAATAAGCACCTACATACTTGCTTTAGTGTTCCACACAAATGATCATGAGATCAATCATCCTCATCCAATGAGCAAGCAACGAACGTATGTACTCAATCTATCCGGATTCACTAATCCCCAATTTAGTAATCCATCGATTGGGAACTATTTTAGTTTTAAGCTTTCTAAGAATTTAGATCTCATTAGAATGATCATCATCATTATTCTAAAAGCATTGCTTAAAACTATGGGTTTATCACATATTATAAAACAAAGATCATGTAGATAATTAAAAGCCTTTAATAAATTAATACTTTTTATTAATAAATGAATAAGATTGTTACAAAGTATATGCTTTATCATCAAATATGATTGGCTTGTGTGCATATTACTTTCAATCTCCCACTTGCACTAAAGCCAATCGCCATTGTATCTTATACTCTTCTTCTCTATGTGACGATTATCCTGCTGTTGGATAAGCTTTAGTTAATGGATATGTAATGTTGTTCTTAAGAGTCCACTATCTTTATAGTGATTTCCCATCTTTCAATGATTCTAATAATCAAATGAAAGTGCCACAACACATGTTTAGATCCAAGATGAGACTTAGAACTATTCCTAGTTCTCAGAATGAACTTTTAATCCAAACAATCAACTTGCACAGCTTCATTTATAGCTATATACTTTGTCTTAATCACTAAACCAAAGAACTTTTTTTCGTTTGGAACCTTTCCAATTCATCGCACTCAATCGATCATGGTAACACTTTTTACCTTAAAGTGAATTTTACGTCGCCTTGGTCTCGTCTGAAAAAACTTGAGTCCGTTAAGCCCTCTAGTTTTAATTTAGACCCACCATGAATATGATCACATCCTTAGTGCCGGGTTAAGCACTTTAAGATGTTTTTCAACGACTCACGGTGAACTTCTCCGCATATATGATCGATCAACATCAGTCTCGTATATTTCATTACATACATGATTGTCACTCATGCGATCTCTCTTTTCGTGGAGTTTGTGGGGACTATTAAGAGAGATACACTCCAGTAGCTCATCGACATGAGACATCTCTTGAGTTTGCCATGATAAACGACTTTAGCATCAAATGAATATACGTTAACTTCGGGTTAAGTCGAGCATCCTCTTAAATCTATCTATATAGATTTATATCCCCAATTAAGATACTCTTCCAAATCATTCATGGAGGAATGTTTAGACAACTTTATCTTTACTTGATTGTAGCATTGGTATGTAATTCCTCATCCGTAGTATATCAACATATAATACTAGAAATTTCACGACGCCCCAATCGACCCTTTTGTACACACTTTAGAACTCTTACCTCATCGTATGTAACTCGGATCATCATCTTCTATGATGCGTACCTCATCATCATCATCCATGATGAATCCATACCTCCTAGGTATCTTCTGTACTATTCCGTATTTATGATTCTTTGTGGTATAATAGGTCTATCTATGTGTTCCTCTTATTTGACTTATAGTGTTTTGTGGATCATGAACTCTTCAAGATCTATAATCCTCCCACTTTCCCTTCAATGATAAACACCTTTATCTTAGAAGGCAGCGTGTTTCGTAACAAACACCTTTTGCTAAGTAGGATTATAGAATATATACCCTAAACTTACTTTAGGATGTCCCACAAATCTGTATTTGTCAAATCTTGTCCCAAGCTTATCCTTTGAAACCGTTTCACATAAGTTAGACAACCTCTTATCTTAACATACTTAAGATTAGGAATCCTCTCATCCATAACTTTTATGGAGTCTTGGGGTGGATTTTGAGGTTACCTTTTTGTAGATATGCAGCCATTTTCTAGGACAGTGATCCTATAAAAAGATACTGGAATGTCGGTAAAATCATTATGGACAGCACCATGTCCAACAAGGTATGATTTTTCCTTACAGATACATCAATCAATTATTATGTATCAGGAGGTGTCCATTATGAGAAAACCATTTGAGATGATCTAGAAACTTATTGCACAAGTATTTATTCCTTAATCTAATCAAAGAATCTTAATACTTTGTCAATTTGTTTCATTTCTGAATTCTTTGAACCTTTCAAATAATTCACACTTGTATTTCAACAAATACATACATTCAACTCTTTGAATGATCATCTCCTTTTCTTATACTAATTTGTTCAATATGCAAAATTATTTTCATGTAAGTCAAGTATACAAAATTTATTAAGTAATATTCCAGTTCTATACAAAACATTATTATTATAAATAGAACAACAATTGTTCTTTATTATAATACCAAAGATTTCATTGTCCAACAATAAAATGGAAATAATGTTTTCAACGAGAACTGGAACACAATAACAACTTATTGACTTAATAGATTTGCCCATAGGCATTGCTAAACTATAAGTTTCTATGGCTAATATGCAGCAACCTTTACTTCATTTCCCACACATAGGATTACTTATATTTGTTTAGCTTTCTACTTCTGCTTGGTCCCTTCATAAATCTATATTTATGATAACCAAAGTCGGTATCCAATACCCAAGTAGAACCTCGACTTAAAGAAAAATTTATTTCACCATGAACAAAAATCAGATTTATAACCTAAACTTCACTAAGCTTCTTTGGTTAGCCTCTCGCAAGATGCTTCTCGCAGCTTTCTTTCCGTTGTCCAGGCTTATTGCGGTGGAAGCAAACTCCTTTGTTATCCATATCGGTTTTATTCTTATTATCCTTTGTTTTTCCTTTCTATATACCTTCTTTGAATCGTTCTTCTTTCGGAAGATCCTTTGGCCCCGCCAAGAAGACTTGATCTTTCTTGGTTGGAAAGTGACTCTCATCATTTTTCAACATGTTAAACAAATCAGCGAGGCTGATATCTAGCTTGTTCATATGAAAAATTCACAACAATTGTGAAAGGAGTCCGGGAGTGAGTGCAAGATCAAATCTTGGCTCAACTCTCCATCCATGACAAAACTAGTTGTCCTAATTGATCAATCAAATTGATTATGTTAAGAACTTTTTGTCTGTACTATAGTTCCATTGGCTATTCTAGATCGGAAGAGCTCCTTAGATATCTCGATATCTATCATTCCTACTTCCTCACCATCAACTACTTGATGTGCGGGAATATAGTAGGAGCATCCATAGTTTCATCTTGTCGACTGAAAGCTCGTTACTCGTGGATGCGAGCATGATGCATCGAGCCATCTCAGCATCATCTTGCCACTTTCTAAAAGTAGCAATCTCTTCTCCTCGAGGCATTATTCGCAATCATTGCGGGGATAGGCGATATGGACATAAGATAGCTTTTCACCATGAGAACTATTTTCAAATTCCTTAACCAATCCGAGTAATTCGGTTCGATTAATTTAGCATCTAATATGCTTCGCAGTGATAGTAATTTTAGACATTGTAAAATTCTGTAAATGAATTTGTAATTAACAACATTTTAACAAACATTCTTTTATTAATTACCAAAATAATTTAGGTCTTGTTTTAAATTGGTATCTCCCGCTATTTTCTTCAAACTATATTACCCTCACTTATATAGTTCGGCAAAATCTAATTAAAGATTTGCTAGTGAGAATAAGGATCCCATTTCAAATGTATATAGCCTTGTGGTGACACAACAAACTATATATAAATAAATAGGTAGACAACTTTTGTCAATTACATCAACTATGCAACTCCTTGTATTTTGCCTCTTAGATTATTTTGATCAAGTGGTGGCACATCCGAATCAAAATTATCCAAGTTAAGTCCGACTCTAGCACTCCATATATTCAAAAAGAAAAATATCATCCTTGTGGTGACACAACAAAACAATATTGTTCAATTTTCTTTATAAGCATCAAATGTGATAAATTAACATCTTAAATACTTAATACTTGCCTTGTGGTGACACAACAAACTCATATTAAATATTTAATACTCTATTAATTTTATCATGCTAGAAGGCGACGTTCGATATCCCAAATATCTTTGAACGCTTAGGACTTAATATAAAAATTGAGGGGTTTGTTATTAATTTGTCTCATCTTGTTTAGCGCAAGATGCTCATATATATATAAAATACGCGTCGTATTAATTAACATG
Organism: Panax quinquefolius; assembly: GCA_020205615.1. Lineage (NCBI taxonomy): Eukaryota > Viridiplantae > Streptophyta > Magnoliopsida > Apiales > Araliaceae > Panax > Panax quinquefolius. Next base: position 74,642,038 of record CM035167.1, on the reverse strand, counting down.
CGAAGCATGTTTGCATAATATATAATATATATAATATAAGCATGCACATATAGAATACTATATTCTACTTGGATTGATTATGGACTTTTATTCTAGTTTGGTTCACTAGAGCCACCAAGTGAACCAAAAGGTCAAACCCTAGGGTGCAAGAAATAATATTTAAATATAACTATTACATTTAAACCCTGCTCCATTACAAACGGGTCTTCAAGAGCTCCTTGCTCCTTGATCTCCAATTTTTTAAAATTAATTCTAACTATTCCTATTACAAAACTATTTAAAATAAATAGAAACCTTGATCGTGAAATCGAGGGAAGTACATAGGAGGGGAAAGAATTTTCATTAAGAAAAATTAGAGAAGACGAGGTATGCAGACCCCATTTAATAAAACCCATACATTCATGCATCCAACTAAAATAAAATCCAATCATATTGGTCAATAGTCCATAATCAATCCCATTTATTATCATACACATCACCATATGCATCAATAAACAACATTCATCTCATGAATAATAAACATTTAATATATATATTGATATCATATTAAATGTTTATTATTCATGATATCATATCAAATTGCATAAAAAGTGCGGAAATGTGTAAAATCAGAGTTTAAAAAATTTACAAACCATATACCCGGATCACCCTTTATGCACAATTATTAATTAAACGAAAAGATATGAAGAACAAACATACCCTTGAAGATCCGAAAGCTTCTCGTGTACAAGTTCGCCTCCAATCCTTTTCGCATTCAACTTGAATCCACCAGGTTTGGTTCCTTCCTTTGATCAACGTTAGCCACCCAAGCGTTTGGCCTCTAGAGGTGATCCACCAAGGAAAAATAAAGATTCAAGAAGAAGGGGTATTGGCTCAAACCCTAGTTTTCTATCTCTATAGAAAAGGATGTACTCTCCAACAAATTGGAATTATGTCGTTGTAAAAGTCAACCACACCCTCACCCATAATAAGACTCCTCTTATTTATAGATGTGGGCAACCCACCTAACAACAATTAATGAATTGGGATTTATTTAATTAATTAAATTCTTTTAATTAATTAAGCTCCCTAATCTTATTAGGGATAATTAATTAAACTCCTTTAACTAATTTTCCTTCCTAATCCAATTAGGAATAAATGTGAGTACTTATATTAAAGTAATTTCTAAACTCTTTTAGAAATTAAAATAATAATAATAATTGTAATAATATTAATAAGACTCCTCTTATTAATTTATATTTAATATTTCTAAAATATTAAATAATAAATATTAAGCTATTTAATTTATTTTATCACCATAGATTAAATTAAATATACATAACATATTATTACGATTATGCCATTAACTTCTTAATTAATTATTCTTCCTTTTATGGTGTGACCCTTTAGATTCTCCATATTAAACCTATTGTGAATAAATCAATTAGAATAATTCTAATCTTATTTAAATAAATAAATTAAACAATTAATTTATTTAAATAAATAATATTTATTCTACAATAGGATAAGCCTCCTCTAGCGATCAACGACTTTCCGAGATAATATAGATTTCAACATTAATCATTAAAGAACCTTTGAGTAAATAGTTACCGTATAATTCAATCCTTCCACCATACAATGTCCCAATTAAATATAAGACATGGAATTATCACAAGTCTTATTTTATTTAATTATATGTATTTCGATCCCTAAATGCACAACACTAAATAATGCAAATTAGAAACTCCTTTCTAATTTCATTCTCGCCTTAACCAAGGACTCTTTGGGTTGTCATTTATCGAATCACATAGGACATTTCTCTTCTTTTATTAGAAGTGGTAGATTCTTTATTGATCATACATTATCTCCATGTACAACTTATTATACCCAAGCATACCCTTTGATATACCGTAAGGGTCTTAAGGAATAAGTCAAAGTATAACTCATCATACACAAGATACTATGATGATCTCAAGTCCAAGGATTACTTGTACTACTATCACTACGAAATTCCTATTGACAGCAAATAAAACTCCATTAGGTAATCCTTAGCGAGCCAATGCTCAAAGAACTTATTCTCTAATAAGCACCTACATACTTACTTTAGTGTCTCCACACAAATGATCATGAGATCAATCATCCTCATCCAATGAGCAAGCAACGTATGTACCAATCTATCCGGATTCACTAATCCCCAATTTAGTAATCCATCGATTGGGAACTATTTTAGTTTTAAGCTTTCTAAGAATTTAGATCTCATTAGAATGATCATCATCATTATTCTAAAAGCATTGCTTAAAACTATGGGTTTATCACATATTATAAAACAACATCATGTATATAATTAAAAGTCTTTCATAAATTAATACTTTTTATTAATAAATGAATAAGATTGTTACAAAGTATATGCTTTATCATCAAATATGATTGGCTTGTGTGCATATTACTTTCAGCTATTCAACAGGTTGTGTAAGTACAACTTAAAGTTAAATCCAGCTAAATGCGCCTTTGGCGTTAAATCAGGCAAGTTGCTAGGATTTTTAGTCAGCCACAAAGGGATTGAGCTGGATCCTGCCAAAATCCAGGCCATCACGAAAATGCCCATTCTTCAAATAGAAAATGAAATACAGGGATTTTTGGGAAGAATCAACTTCATTAGCAGGTTTATCTCTCTGCTCACAGCAACCTATGTGCCAATCTTCAAGCTATTAAGGAAGAACTCCTCCATGAAATAGCTAGTCAAAGCCCTCGTTTTGGTACCACCCAGGGATGATGTTCCCCTGTTCATGTACCTGTCCATAAATGACAATGCCATGGGCTGCATGCTGGGACAGAAAGACGATAGAGGACAAGAACGAGCTATCTACTACCTCAGCAAAAGATTCAGCAGCAGTGATCATAAGTACACTTTAATCAAAAAGACGTGTTATGCTTTAGCATGGGCTTCCATGAGGTTACAACAATACCTCCATGGTCACACAACACATCTCATATCCCACGTGGATCCTCTCAAGTACGTGTTCAATAAACCTATATTAAATTATCGGCTGTCCAGATGGCAGTTGATCCTACAACAATTTGACATCGTATATGTGACTCAAAAATCCATCAAAGGTCAAGGAATTGCGGATCAACTAGCCACTGCACCTTCAGGGTATTTCAAACCCTTGGAAATGTACTTCCCCGATGAAGGAGTAATGACAGTTCAGCAACACCATCAGTATGATACGCGCCAATCATGGAAGATGTATTTTGATGTAGCTATTAATATGGAAGGTTCTGGAGCTAGAGCAGTTCTAGTATCCGGTACGGGGGAGCAGTATCCCGTCGCTGTCAAATTGTAGTTTGTTAGCACCAACAACACAGCTAAGTATGAAGGTTGTCTTATGGGGCTAAAACTTGCCCGTTCAATGGGTATCAGGCGGTTAACTGTCTTTGGATATTCAGATTTGGTAATCAGACAATCCACTGGAATCTATCAAACCAAAGAACTACATTTTCTGCCTTACCATCGGCAAGTTTTACAGATGGTTTTGGAGTTCGAAGAAATCTCCTTTCTACAAGTTCCTCGTAATAGGAATGACTTTGCAGATGCGTTAGCAACTTTGGCCTCCTTGATTCCCATATCAGACAATGAACACTTGCCAAGCGTCACAATTTCCCTGTATAAGGCCCTAGCATATAGGAATTACGTTGGAGAAGTATCGGATGAGCTACCTCTCATCCAGCATCCTTGGTATCAGCATATCAAGGAATATCTACGAGATGGATCTACCCCCTGCTGAGGCAAGCTCGACTGAGAAAAGGCGGATCCATCAAATTGCTATGAAATTCTACCTAAGTGGAGAAAGTCCTCAGGACAGGATATTATTGGTTATCTCTCAAAGCTGATTGCAATGACCACGTCAGGAGATGCTATCAGTGCCAGATTTATGGGAATGCTATATATGCCACTCCACGGGAACTCCACATTATGAGTTCGCCTTGGCCCTTCTCAATGTGGGGAATGGATGTTATCGGGCCCAATGAGCCTAAAGCCAGTAATGGACATCGATTTATCTTCACCATGATCAACTACTTCACCAAGTGGGTTGAGGCAGCCTCCTTCCCCAGGGTTACCAAAGAAGTCATCATTGCTTTCATCAGAAACAATGTCGTTTGTCGATATAGACAACCAGAGGTTATTGTGTCAGATGATGCTAAAAACCTTAACAAAAATGATGGAGGAATTCTGCAGTAAATTCCACATCAAACATCTTAACTCTGTCATCTATCGTCCAAAGATGAACGGTGTTGTTGAAGCGACTCACAAAAATATCAAGAAGATTATGCAAAAGATGTCCGCCAACCATAAAGATTGGTCTGACTTATTGCCTCTTACATCATAGCCTCTGTAACCTCAATGCGCACTTCCACCGGGCAACCCCTACGCATTAACCTATGGGATGGAAGAAGTACTCCCCATAGAAGTAGAAATGGAATCCCTCAGAGTGTTGATAGATGCTCAGTTGGATGAAGACCAATGGGTACAAGACAGGTATCACCAATTGTCTCTAATAGACGAAAGGCGAACCGCAGCTATCTTCAATGGTCAGTTATATCAACAAACGATCGCCAGATCCTACAACAAAAAAGTCTGGCTACGGCAATTTAAACAACATGACTTGGTTTTGAAGAAGATCATTGACAACCAAGATCAATCTAAGGGAAAATTCGCTCCTAACTGGTAGGGCTCGTTTGTTGTTAAGGAAGTATTGACGGGAGGCGCTCTCAGATTGAAAGAAATGGACGGCGATGAATTTCCACAACTCATCAACTCAGACGTCGTGAAACGATACTATGTCTAAAGTTGCCATCAAGAAAACATCCTGGTGTTGGATCATCAGATCACCAGTCATTCCGGTTCTTTAACCCTCTTACCACATACAACTCTTCCACACTTTGCCCCTCAGGGAAAATATACTTTTCAAGCCAGCAGCCTGACTTCTCTGCGTTCCTATGACTTAGGTCATCCCACTATGGATTGAACCTCTCGTCTTTGTAGTTTGGCTACCCATACATGGGATCAAACTTCTCATACCTATATTTTATCCTCAACCTAGGATTAAACTTTCTCCTCCCCGCAATTTGACCTGCACATGGGATCACGCTTTTCACCTCGCCCGGAGGGGCGAACTACGTCGACCTGATCTCCTCTTCAATAGGAGTATGTAGGCAACCATTTCATATGGCCCGGTCGCAATAAAACAAAAACAACAAAAACATTTCTACCCTCTTCTCCTCACAAAAAAAAAACAAATTCCTACACCATTTCTGCCACATACAGCGTTGAACCTCTTACACCAGGTTCGAACTACGCAGACATGATCTCCTCTTCAATAGGAGTACGTAGGCAGCCATTCATGGTTCGGTCTCACCCCTTACCAAAATACAAACCCTTGTCAATTGGTACTAGGATCACCTTTCAATCCCCTACATTTCGTTGGCTTCTGACCAAAGGGATGGAATTACCTTAACTCCTCCCAAATAGGAGATTTGGCGACCATCTAAGCTGCGGTCATACCTTGAAGAGAAACACCAATCCATAAGAGATGGAATTAACTAGGCTTCTCATAAATAGAAGTACTGGCGACCATCTGTGGTGCGGTCAATCTCAGAGAGGAAAGCCACACTCCTCTCCACATTTACATGCAGAAACCAATCCCAAGACACCAAAGATGGTAGGGATACATACCGATCAATGATCCATTCTGAACTGTCCAGAGACAACTCAATGTCCGTCCATCCAGGAAGAATTCAAAATACATCAAGATCACAAGCCCTGAAACAGCATGCAAAATATCAAGCAAGTAGCAAAACATATTTAAAAGGGAAGTGATCAAAAATATATTTCCCTGCTATATATATAATGTTATTTGATATATACAATGTAAACTGTACATGACAAAATGGCTAAGCTAGTCTGTGCAGGAAAATACAAGCTCATCTACAAGTTAGGGTATATGTGAGCTAACAAGCCCAACATGGCAACCCTCTCAGAAGAAGGAGGCGAAGCTATTGTCTCTGGTACGAGAATGTCCACATGACCCAACAGATCTGCAACCATCTACATGGTGACCATATGCTCATCGATGTAAGCACTCATCTCTGTGATTATGCCAGTGGTAAGGGACCTCACTGCAGTACTATCTGTGACAGCTACATCCCGGGAAGATATTGCACTATCCCGTTGAACTATCACTGCATCTCTGGCTGATTTGGCCTCATCTTGCTCAACAACAGCGACATCTCTACGAGCTAATGCCTCGTCTCTCTCTAACAGAGCTGCGTCTCTCCTATTAAGGGCAGTCAACATCAAAGATCAAGCCTGATCTCTCTCAAAGGTCATCATATGAAGACTCCGCCAAGGTACATGTTGAATGTCAGATAACGGCAAGGTCTTTAATGGAGAATCTAGAGGAAATCTTTGGCAACCCAAAGAATGGCTCCTCCTCGATGTGGGAATCAATGTCCTCCATGGGCTCTTCATCATCTGAATCAATATTCGGTACAGTGGATACTACCACAGCCGATTAAATCTCTGTCTCCATCCATACAGAATACTCTACAGAACAACCTGGATGACTAACAGAAAAATCAGTTATCTCACGTTGATCCCAACATTCATACACACGGGATCGGTCCTCTACTGAAAGATAGCGAGAAGCTGAACGCTGACCTATCGCCCCCTCAAAAGGATGAAAGTCCTGAAACTGGTCAAACTGCGACATCACGGCCAACGGGTGATAAGTAGTCATGCCCCTCAAACCAGCTAGAGGGAGATAATCTATGCCCGAAGCATGAGTAATAAAGCTGTGTGGTGAGTTGAGCCCCGAGCACGGCAATATGACAAATGGATCTCTGACATCCGCCAAGAATATGGACCAAGACATAGCATCTGTACACTCCAATAGCTGAAAGGAGTATGACATGGCTATAGTATGGGTGAACCAGTATCCATGTTGTCTAAGAGTGCCAATCGGTCTCAAATCTGATATAAACCACACATATAGCATGACCGAGCTGCCCGTGAACACTCCTATCAGATAAGTGCAGCAGTAGGTGGCTGACCGCAGGGTCTCTGCTATGATCATAGGTATAATGGTACGACCCTCCCTGAGAGCTCTCACCGCCATGATGACTCCGATGTCTATCTCATCCATATACCGTGGCATATAGACATACGACAGTACGAACAGCAGCAGTACATCAACCCTGGTTAGATGCTAATGATCCTCTGGTGTGGTGAAATCCCCGGAATGTCGTGAATAACTATCCTCAAAGCCAAATTTGTCAAACAAAAAATGCTAGGATATAACGTGGCTCGATGTAAGCTCATCATGTACCACCCTACGCCTCAATCCAGTAAGGGTCATGAACCGTCAACTCATGTCTCCCAAAGCCATATACACGCAAGGTTTGTCCAGCGGCAACATCGTCAACCGTGCATACTCCTCCAAAGTAGGAGTCAACTCATGGGTCCCAAATCGGAAAACCTACCTCTCTGATACCCAATGCTCTAACATGCCATCCACAAATCCTGTGGGAACCTAAAACATCAACAAGGTCATGCTATGTTGCAACAAATGATCTACGGTCACCCTGTTTGATGGTGACATGCTATCATACCACGATCGCATACCCGATGCCACCAATGATGGTGGGGTATGATCAATATGGCTAATTGTCAAAGAAGACATCTGTACAGGCCGTCATAAGACCATTTAGGGGTCAATGCTGAATATCTCTGGACATACATAAATATGCATAATATGATACATGCATTGTAGATAATAGATGGCAATATGATATAGGGAATAAAAAACTGTGCATACATTCCAAAGTATATCAACATCTAATACATCATCTCTGTACAGCTACAGATACAGGGAAATGGGGCATAGACGCCCTACTACTAACAGAGGCCTATCAAAAGATATAGCGAGAATGGGGCACATCCACCCAATAGCTAGCAGAGGCCTATCAAAAGATATAACGAGAATACACATCAGAAGAAGATAATGGTGTCAATGTCTACATCATCAATCCTATCCACCTGATGTAACTCCTCCTGATTCACTGGATCTCTGTCAATAGGGATGTCAGACCTATACAAATGAGGATCTGCGCTAAAGAAACCAAATGGGTCGTCGAGGGGCGGCCACCGAAATGGAAGGATCAAACGAATCTTCCTCTGCCGGATCTCTGCCCAAATGCCGGATAAAGAAATGTGACTGGTCTAGTCGTTGGGTTAAACTGTCAATCTGTGTCATATGAGTTGGATCTCGGACATAGGCTATCCAATCCGTCATCATCACGGATCTTGGAACCATATCCCCCATGAACTGAGTGGCACGGGACTGGGCTCCAATGGTATGAGGGAACCACCAACGCTGGAACATCTCCTGCGTGCAAGGACCCTCTGATAATGTAAAGCCGTCAAACCCCAACAATGGGATGTCAGTGACGGGTGACTGCGATACAGGCCAATGACGCCTGGCAGGAGGTAAGATCGGCATACAAATCTCCCCTGTGGTGCTCCTAATAGCACGTTCTCCTAAATAGAGCTCACATCCTCCATCTGTAAAGAGTGGAACTCTCCGGGTGGAGATCACATACTCGACGACAGTCGGGTACCCATCCTCAAATCCGATGGCTAAATGTTCCCCAGAATAGGAAATCCATGTAATGATATCAGTTGTCAATAACTCCAGCTGCATGCGACAGTGAGTGAAACCCTTAGCTACAAGGACCTCCGCCAAAATGGAATGATGACATCGTTGTCCTCGTGGTTAAGTATCTAAACCTTACACACTCACAAGACGCAAGCATGTGAGCCTCTCATAGGCCCAAAACTGCCAAAATAATGGCAAAACATCTGCGGTTAGTAAACACTCTTAACCTATAAATGGGAAATGACAAGAGAAATACTCACCAGCAGAAATGGGTAGAATCCTAGCCAAGCCTAAGTCAAACCCTATAAGCGCATATGCATGCCCCAGAGGAAATAGGCAAAGGTGTAGGAACCCCAATCATACTCTTTAATACGGTCCACATGACACGTGGCGCTGATCAAAGCGAACGACATCGTAGAAGAGTTATCTGCTATGAAGCAGCCTCTAATGATCATCAGGAACAATCGCCGAAGAATGAAATCCCTGACTCTGACATCATCAGGCATGGGCTCACTCAAAAGCCCGCTCATAACATCTACGCTCAAAGGACCTGCACGGACAGTCCTGCCCTTAAGCGCCTCTTCCGAAACTCCTAACAAGGATCTTACGACAGTAGGGGTAATATTCGCCATGCAAGGCACTGACTCCCCTCCAAACTCCATACCTGTGATAAACCGCCAATCCATCGGCGTCATCATCACCTCACAGTCCAATAGATGGAGTGACTGAGTCTGATGAAACCATCGCTCAGACAATGCCCTAAGGTAACCCCAGGGACAACGACGGGGAAGGATGGAGAAGAATGCCCCAAATCCCTAATCATGCACTACCGCTTTGTAATCAGGATGAAGAGCCTGATACATGGAGTGTATGCTAAACCAATTCCCTCGAGGCTGTGTGAAGCCGGGAACCTATATGAAATGCAGATCAACTTCAGAACCCTTTAATCCTCGTCAATAGGAAAGAAGGAAAATCAAGATCTAACGTCATACCTCGTTAGCATGCAAGTACATCGAGGGATGTCTGCTCAAGTCACCCAGAAGCTCTGGGTTTGCCATCTGAATACAAGGGAACCCTACGGGGAACATGTGCAGTAGGAGCGGGGTCCTCAATCGGAATATCCTCATCCTCATCCTCAACGTCTGCACGGCACGGCCTCGATTAGATTTAATCACGGCCTCCACCAATCGATTTAGGTTGTCCGACGAACGAGATCGAGGCACTTTAGAAGCCCTCCGTCAGATACCGTAAGTAGTCCTGCATGGAACTACTCTACCGATCGGATCCACAATGTCTGGACAACAAGTCTCCAAATCACCTCAGAAAAGGTGTGGTATTTCCTTACCTGGAGCTTTTTAAAATGCATTTTATGAATACATGCATGCATCCATTACTTTAACATACATCTATAGTGGAGTTAAAATTGCATGACTATTTAAATGCCTACATTTTGGAAAATTTTGCCATAGTCCCCTTTGAAAATAGGACTATCCACATACACATAGGCATGACTAGGTGGCCATTCAGTAGCACACCTGCCCCAAAGTTATATAAATAATATATGCATTAAAAATCAAAATCATCCATGCATAAGGTTAACCTCAATATCAGGAGTACTTTTCCTTTCTACCTTTTGCTCATTAGACTTCAAATAGGACAAACATAGCAGAACAAAGTGCCAATTTGACTGTCTCAAAAGTAAAAAAATTTCACATCATTATGTTCAGCATGGTTTAATACTAACATTTACTATGTTGAATTTATCAAGTCATTTGTGCATACATAATCACTACTATGTGTTTAGATGCATTTCATGCGATAACTCAATTTCCAAAGGATAAAAACTGGAAAAAATACATGCATACGTTACTGTGGATAGTACAGTAACACTTATGCGGTGATGAGATTTGCGTAAAATAGCCCAACTCAAAGCAGATCTGAAGGAGGCTCTCGGATTTTCCTATACGAGACAAGTTGAAAATGACTTGTGAGACTAACCTGCTGGATTATAACATCCACGATTGGCCGCAGGTCCATCTGCGGCTGAAGCGGGTGTACCTGCGACACCCCTATATGGGCCCCACCCCTCCGGTTCGATCTAGTTCGAGTTGCAACGGAGTTCTCACAGACTAGAAAGGTCAAATCGAGAATAAAAATGCTACGCGATTGCGCAAAACAGCCTGCAATCCTGGTCTTCTCAGATGGAACTTTGAGTCTGTACATCACTCATTGGTAGTCACCCGAACACAAGGTATACCCTGCCAATGATCTCATTTGTTACAAATCACATCCGACAATACCTTGTACAGGTCCAATGCCGCCAACTCTGGGTCATTACCCTAAAAGATCAACGTGATCTCGACGGAGATTCTGATGTAGATCCCGACGGGTTACAATGTGAAGCCCCAGCAGGGGATTAAAATGTACATTCAGCCGTTGACACACATATCAACAAAGGTCAAGCAGCCTTGATGTTATCTCAGCCGATGGCGATTAAACCTATCGAAGCTCGAGAGCTATTCGAGGATTTCATGCTCGATTACTCATATTCCCCAGTGGATCCCCGGCGGGGGTCACAACGCAATGCTCCATTGATTTACACATCAGCGAAGGTCAAGCAACCTTGACAATCTGCCCACAGAGTATCAGCCGTTGATTCACAGGTCAGCGAAGGTCAAGCAGCCTTGACAGTCTATCCCATAGGGATTTCATCCGTTGATTCATATACCGGTGAAGTACAAGTCGACGAAGGTTAGGCATCCCTGACGGCAATTCTAGTGTGCAGTAAATCCAACAAAATCTTGACATGTCCTGGCGATACCAACCAGGAAAGGTCAAACGTCATCAAAGAGGATCGATGATGGAATATGTTATACACATCCTCAAAAAGCTTTATCCCCACAGATCTCTTACACATAAGAGGTACATCTTTAGGAACAAGTCGTTACCGAGGATCCAGGAATTTGGTGATAAACCCAACATCAACATCCTAACAGATTCAGATTACACATCAAATCTGGTCAACATTGCCAATCCCTAGTTAAAGCAACGGAGAACCGGCAATCATCCCCAGCATGTTGGGCTACAACCCCGTACACATGCATCATACATTTGCATCATGTTGCTACATATAGTACCATGTTTGTCTTGTTGCATTTCAAGTGTCAATTATTCTTTATCCTACTCATGCATTGCATTGCATGAGTATGATAAAGAGGGGCATCTGTAGACACTCAAAATTTTCTGTACACCTGTCACAAACATTGTAGGAGGACAGATTCGTCTTTCAAGAGGGAACCCTGGAAGACAATCCATATCCATTCCGGATACTACCGGAAGTTCGGCATCAACCACGGAACACACACTAGGAGTAACAATTCCAATTTTGGAGATAACCCCGATGCGTGCAGATCCAATACCGGAACATACACCGGAGAAGACCGATTAATCTCAGAGATAACCCCAAGGTATCCAATCTCAGTCCCAACCATGGGAATAGCCCCCAACCTTGGTGATAACCCCAAGGAATGCAGTTCCAGCGATAACCCCGAAAATACTTGTTTCAAATGCAATCAGCTTCAATATCGGGGCTCATAACGAGACACCTAGTACCAAACCCAGAGATAACACCGGGAGGACATGCACACCTTAGAGTTGACACTGAGGACTTTCAACATTTGCAGCAGTCCAATCTCAATGAAGCCCTGAGCAACGTCTACTTTATCAGCCCAAACTGGCGATAACACCAGTGAGGGGCCACCTCGTCATCCTGCCAACGCGATGCAACATCACGTCGTCTCAACATTTTATACACACATCTCTACACAACGATGTCCCACAAGAATCAAGGAAAACCAATCCCAAGTGACTATTATGCGGGATGATGGATGGAATTTGAAGCTTGAAGATTGGAGGGCATCTTCAATCTTCAATGACTTCGTACAAACTTTAATCCCATGCCATTGTACAACTCTCGACAACGGCAGTCCGAAATAGGTCCTATATACCTCAGTCGGATGCCCGAATTGCAATTCTAAAAGTTCGAGCGGACATTAAACTGCCCGAGTGCACGTACTATGAGATGACCTGACCCGAGAAACCCGGGCAACCTGGGAAGCCTCAGGTACACCTGTGGCTGACCTGCGGCTCCCCTCTATAAATAGAGGGCTTGGGGTGGCCATTTTGAGAAGAGAAAAAGCGAGGAAGCCCTATCAAATTTGCTCCGTACTTGCAATATACTGAGTGCCTTCCCATTTTAAACACATGTGAGCTCATATATAGCTACTTTTGTACTTATAAAAGCCAGTGTTTACCCACTTTAAAGATATAGAAGTCTTCTTTGGCAGCCCACTGTAAGCCTTCTCACACACTTTAAAGTCTTTATCTTCATCTTTGCACACACCCTTCTTCACATTGAGAGTCGTGTTGTGTGAGTTTGCCCAAACTTCGGTCCGTGGTTTTATTTCAGTTTGTATATACTTATATATATGAATTGTTTTCAAACTCTGTTCGATGAGCCTAGATTTTACATCTAGTGCATTTATTGTTTATATATATATATATATATATATATATATATATATATATAATCCCACCTGGAGTTTACTTCGTGGTGGTTAATCGATTTTATAGTTTTCTTTACGTTTCGTCCTGCCTGGAGTTCACTTTGTGGCAGTTGATTGCTTTGTACAACTTTATTAATATTTTGTCCCGCCTGGAGTTTCCTATGTGGCGGTTGATAGCTTTATTTACATTTCTGATCCCCCATGGAGGTGCTTCATGGTGCCTAACCCCTTCCCTCCACATAACCAAGCCCCCAGACCCTAATGAATCTCGGTTTCACTGACCCGTTTAGCAGTGTCACATCATTGGGTTAATGTGCAAACCTTTTTTTGGTTATGATGGTACAACCATTTAAAAAACCAATTGGCAACTCTTAACAGTCCATCATCGACATTATACATGTCTGACCTTTTTCACTTGTTTTTTCAAACAAATCTCACCTAAAATGAGAACACCAAAGAACAAGTAACAGAAAGGGACATCTAAAAATCCTGACATCGATAAACGGCATAGGATCGACAAAAGAGTTATGTGGATATTCATCGAAAGGACGTAGAATTTAATATTGGGGATCATGTATTGTTACGTATTGCTCCATGGAAGGGAGTTACAAGATTTGGGAAGAGAGGAAAGCTCAATCCAAGATTTGTTGGTCCATTTGAGATTCTTGACCGAATAGGAAATGTGGCCTATAGACTCGTATTACCTCCAAGCATGTTTCGTGTTCATAATGTTTTTCACATATCTATGCTTCGTAAATATGTGAAAGACCCGAACCACATCATTGAGTTAGAACCAAAGGAGATAGCCGAAGGTTTAACGTACGAGGAGGTAACTGTTAAGATCTTGGATAGGAAAGATCATATCCTACGCACCAAGGTTATACCACAAGTTAAGGTTTTATGGAGAAACCATGCTATTGAAAAAATGACCTGGGAGTTAGAATCAAAAATGAAAGAGAGGTATCCTCACCTTTTCGAAACACCAGGTACGTACGTCAATTTTGAGGACGAAATTTCATCAGAAGGGAAGGTTGTATGACCCCAACTTTTTAATGAATAAAATCAAATTTCCTCTATTTATTATTTTGAATAATAAAGTGTTAATTTGATATAATACTTTGGTTATGGGTGAAATGTGAAAATTTTACAAAATAAGCAAGTGGATATAAAGTATTCATTTTGTCGAGGAATATTCGTTTGGTCGTAGAATATTCTTTCTGTCAGGGAATATTCGTACGACGGCGCAGCCATTTGTGGGCCCCATAACGGATAATAATGAAAAAATGACAAGTTTGAGTTTTTATAAATAACGGCGTAATGGTTACCGAATTAACACTGTTGGAATAATTCGGTGGTTAAAATACGATGTCGTGGTGGTTGCACAAGAGATGGCGCTTGCAGATTGCACGATATTTTTGAAATTATTGATTCTTACGTGAAGAAGTCACTACTCAATAATTATTGTTATAATTCTTACTTCAATATTTTATTTTATTGGTTCAATAATTGCTGCGTTGATATTTTATATTATTGTTGTTTTAATAATTGTCACTGCACAGTATCTCCATTATCAGATCCATAATTCATATTATTTGAATAATATTATTAGATAGCATTATTGGCAATGTCTAAGGAAGTTATGTCTAGGAAAGGGGTTTGGTCACATAATTGCGCGCCAATAAGGAGAAATCCTTATCGGAAAGCCCCCTCTTTTCTAGGAACGACCTGGTTGTCATAATTGTGATTTTATAATATTATTTGTGAATAATTAGTTATTGATTTATATGATAAAGAAATATTTATTTTATGTGGATATAAATGATGGATATATTTATTTTATGTGGTTATAAATGAAGGAATTAATGCTGAGGTGTTTTATTAGTATTTTATCGGAATGGAGGTTTTGAAAATCGTCCGTATATGGATTTCGGTCATTTTTCGTTTGGAATTTGAAAAATCTTAAACTTACAATGTTGTAGAGAATTAAATTTCCTATGGAAAGCACATGAGATTAGAATTTTTATGATAAAAGGACTATTTATTATGAATTGTTGAAGTTTCAGAAAATAAAATATTTTTATTAAGAATATGGTGGGCCCCACTTTTGGTTGGTGAGTAATGAAATGTACTGGAATTTATTTTCAAAAGTGGTGGGCTTGAATAATAGCGAGTAAGTAAAGCCATCGTGTAGCAAGTTAGTGTCTTGTAATGCGTTCTAAGCATTTTCCTATAAATAGGGTGCTTAGTTAGAATTAAAAATCACACCGAAAACAAGTTTTCTCTATTTCTCTCTATATATATCGAAATGTATTTTGTGAGTATTTAGATACTTTGTGAGTTGTTATTCATCAGTGCAAGTTTCTTTCGACCTTATATACCGATATTCCATTAAAGTAATGCGATATTTTGAGGTAAGGGGTGTTATTTTCTTCCTAATGATGTTATTCTTTCAATATCATTATACCAAAATATTGGTATGGATTTTATTATGGAATTTCTACCTTTTTGTGTCGGGGTTACTATTCACGTATACGACACTATTCACGAATACGACACTATTCACCGAAAAATTAAATTTTCTCCTTTTTGTCCAAGATGTCTATTATGGTTACTATCTTTGATTGTATCCATGTTTTGATCTTTATTTTTGAATTCTGTTTCACAATTGGTTATTATGGAGTATTTTTGAACTTGGATAAACTAAAGTACGAATCTCTAATCTTTGATCTTTTATCTCACTAGATTCGTTTTCATTAAGATATTTTTCATCATCCTCTGTCCTAAATAATGATATTACTGATTATTTTTTGCCTGTAGTGCAAAGATTAATGATTACCTAATGAATATCTTTGGCCTGTAGTGCAAAGATGAATGATTATCTAATGAATATCTTGGGCCCGTAGTGCAAAGATGAACAGGTGTTGAGATGAACATGACCAACTGGTGATACAAATGAATATCTTTGGCCTGTATTAAAAAGATGAATATTTGATTCAAGATGTATATTGATTGATGTTACAGGGATAAAATATTGATGATGGACTTTTAAATCTTAGAAGATAGTAGAATTCTTTCTCTACTTGACTCTTCTAATGGATTGTTGTTTCCGCTACAGTTGTTGATCTAAAACTTGTTGTCTATTATATTTTATCAGATTTTTCCCTTTTGAAGACTAATGATAATTTGTTGTATATTATCTTAGTCATAATATTCTTTACTGGTCTAGTTGAGCTCACCCTTTCCTTTTTGTTCCATTGTTCTTCTCAGGATGAGAGAATTTAGCAGGAACTAGCCGGGGTATGGAGTGATGATTCAAGATATTTGTTTTAGTAGTCCTCACTATTTTGTAAAATAGTGTATCAATAATTGTAATGAGGACTCCTTTTGAGTTTGTATACTGTCTATTAGACAATATTTGTATTCAAACTCACAGTATATGTGTTATCGTATTTTGCACGATAATTGTATTACTGAAGTTGTATTTGTTTCTGTACCATGTATTTGGAAAATTAGAATGGGTGATGTATACCTATTTTGGAGGCATCACAAACTACATCACATTTTCCAGATTCATCTCGGTCAAAGAATGTCAGAAAACTAGTTCATCCAGGTTTTGGGTTTTCTAGAAACGTTAAGTCAGGCTCGGATGGCTACTTTGACCTTCTATTACTTGCAATCTTTTGATCGTTAATACGATCTAAAGAGATAAATATAAAGTACATATGGCAGGCTACACATTGGTTACAATAACATCCACTGACATTCGGTTGTCAGGCCACTTTTTGTGTTCTTGGACAGTTTTTGAAAAACTTTATTTTTAAGGCCTTTGATGTTATGGATCTATGATAGATCATCATGAAACATCATCTAGCATGAATCTAAACACATAAACACAAAATTTACCTTAGCATACAAGATCAAAAGTGAGTTTAGAGTTTATACCTCTCTTGACCAATCCTTAATCTTAGCTCTCCAAATCCATTCTTGGTGTTCTACGAGGTTATCTAGTGACTGATTTACTTAGAAAAATCGGAGATTAGGAGAGAGAATGAGTTTGTTGAGAGTAAGATAGCAAAATGACTAAGTTAAATGGACATTCTCTTTCTTTATCTCTTATAATTAGATACAATGTATCTATAATGACTAGGTGTCAATGTTGGATCAGTTTATGGCTGAGGCAAGAGTCAATTGGCTACCTTTAGTTGGTCACCAACTAAAGGTTTACCAAATTTTACAAGTAACCTAATAAAAAATCCATAAAGGGCATTTTGGTCATTGTTCTTGTAATTTTAATGGCATTCTTGACTTTTGTTCAAACCCTTAGGTTCTAACCCTAAAGTTCTAACCCTAAGGTTCTAACCCTTAGGGTTTTAATTTTAAAATTAAGCTAAAAAAATATAATTAGAGTTTCCTAATTAAATTAGGGTTTTCTAATCATATTAAAGTTTTATAATCACATTCGGGCTTGCTAACTAGGATTAGGGTTTCCTAATTGAGGTTTAGGATTCCCAAATTTAAATTAGGGTTTCTCGACATATAATTAGGGTTTCTAACTGAGCGTTAGGGTTTCTAAACATGAGATTAGGGTTTTTAATCCCTTATTAGGGTTCACTAATTTTAAACCTTATCCGATCAATCATTAATCAAAATTTCTATACAGTAGAAACACGTACTCAATAATACAATTATTTGAAGTGTATTTTCTATCGAATCCCTATCCGAACATAGGATTAGGATTTTAAATTCTCTGTTAAGCACAACTCTACTCTTATTTCTCAGTCAGTACACAAATTGACTAATTCTCAAAACTAGTATCACAGATACACCGTACAATATTTCTGATAGTTGCTACCATTTCTGGAATTTCTTTTTCAAACATTTCTAGACTTTTTATTTCTGTCAATCACACAGACTTAGAAACTTTGTTTTAGATATGAGATAGGGGATCACCCTACTCAATATCCTAGGAGTATGCATCTCATCCTACTAGTGCTCAAATGCACCCAAATTAATGTCAATTTATTATTGACCAAACTTCGATCCCTTACGGGATACCCAACTTCAGTACATGATGTCTTACCAAAACAATTTAGTTTGACACAATAATTTATGCTCAATAAACAATATCATGTGAATAAACAATTCATTTCTTAGTTATGATGAAGCTATAGCAATAACAGTACAATAAGTGATAATTCAAGTTTAGGTTTTATTAATCATATCAAAAGCAATTCAAGATAGAAATCTTGTTCAACGAATAAACATGTTTTGAGAATTTGTGTAAGTAGTAATTTGGAAAAGTTATTAGGGTATAAGAAACTTGCCTGAGCGTAGATCAGTCAAGCAATCCTATTTGATTCGTTAATAAACACCTAAGATGTTCATTCATTTAAATCTAACACATTAGTATTGATAACAATACTCAAATATAAAATTTGCATATGGTCAGGTTAAATTTGATATGGTTTCGGTGTTTAAAGACTTTACCTAATATTAAATAAGTTGATAAATCGACTAAATTCTATTTATAAGCTTTATTATATTTTTATATAATTTAAATATCCTTTATAATAATTTCTAGAAGCTTATAATAATTTTTAAGTATTTATTTATCCCTTAAATAATTTTTAATTCATTTATTTCCTTCTCTAAATAATTAATAATTACTATGAGTATTATAAAAACTTTGTTTACTATTTTTAAATAATTGATAATAATTTATTATGATTTTTAAATCATTAATAGTATTTTTCACTAATTATTTATTATTTATAAGTAATTATTCTAATTACTTTATTATTAACTTAACTATTAATTATAACGCCCCGAAATTCGGTCTATCTTCACACCCGGATTCCGTTCATCACGAGTACATCATTCATCCAAGATACATCATTATATACTGAAATATAACAACAAACACTCTCAAATCTCAGGTTCTGGAAACCTTATAATCTCCTTCATTACAAATAATGGTAATTACATTATTCATTTCGTCTTACAAGAGTGACTTTTATCCGCCACCAAGGATACATAACAGTTCATTAAACTTGTCTATAATTCAATTTCATCTTTTTACATTACAAGTCTTCACTTGATCTTCTCGCTCATTCACCTTCTGAATGGTACTTCATCTGGATACCGTCTGCTTGATCTTTACGGGATCCTTAAGTTCTTCTAACCTTGTTCGCTGAAAATTGTTTTTCATTTAAAGCAAGAGTGAGCATTCAATTGCCCAGCAAATCATAACAGTTTAACAAACAACTTCAGAATTAAAACATTTTTTTAGAACTTCTATAACCGAACAAAGGTTATGAAGCAGCTTGAATAATAAGAATAGTCTCGATTCCTATCATCTTAAAACATCAGTCACTTTTACTTTAAAATACTTTCGTTCCTCTACCTTTTTCATACACATCCTGTCTGGCTAGAATCATTAGCACAGACTTAACAATAATGGTTCATGTATAAATAGAACATACTTGTATTGAACAGCTCAATCACATAATAGTTCATATCATAGAAACACTGAAGTGTTCAAATTGTGGCTCAAGGCCTCATACATTCTACCACCTTGTACAATATCACACATTCGCACATAGACAGAACTTCTCAAGTTCAACATCTGAGAAGTTTAAGAAACTAGCATTCATGCAATATGAAGGAGAAACCTTCATTACATGTACTATCCAAGTCTTGGATGAGAGTCACATTTTTGAATGATATTTCTATAAATTTCCTGGTGTATTCTTGAAGACAATTCTTAGCCTACCCCTAGAGCGTAAAAATCGAATTTTGTATTGACCCTAGTACAAAACTCATTTCTAAAACCCTCAAATATTTTCTTCACCCAAAATGAACGTGTAATGTGCCAAAGACGTTGGCTCGAGCTGTTGAAGATTACGATCGTACCATTCAATATCATCATGGGAAAAGCGAACGTGGTAACTGACGCGTTGAGTAGAAGATCGTATGCGAGTGTGATGTTGTTAACATAAAGACCCATTTCGTATAACTTACAAATGATGGAGATAGAGTTAAAGACTCTAGGGACCCACGTGAAGATAATGAATATACGATTAGAATCGACTTTAATCGATAAAGTTAAAGCCTCTCAAGCTACATACTCAGAGCTGATGAATGTGAAGAAGAAGGTTCAAGAGGGCGTTATTCTAGAAGCAAGAATCAATGAAGAGGGGAAATCTCAACCCTCGATTTTATTAGCCCATTTGAAATCCTTGATCAAGTAGGAACTGTGGCCTATAGACTCGTTTTACCGCCAAGTATGTCGCGTGTTCATAACGTTTTTTCACGTATCGATGTTACATAAATATGTGGATGACCCGAACCACATTATTAAATTAGAACTAGACGAGATAGCAGAAGATTTAACGTATGAGGAGCTACGTGTTAAAATCTTGGATAAGAAGGATCGTATTCAACACTCAAAGGTTATACCTCAAGAGTTAGAATCTGAAAAGAAGTCAAGGTATCCTCATCTCTTCGGCATACCAGGTACGTACATAAATTTCGAGGGCGAAATTTCATAAGGAGGGGAGATTGTGAAACCACAAATTTTATGAATAAAGATTTAAATTTCTCAAAATATTTTTTTTAAATATTATGGCGTGGATTTGATATAATTTTATAATTGTGGGTAATATTTATAAATTTTGCAAAGTATGCAAGTTGTTATAAAATATTCATTTGGTCGGGGAATATTCTTTTTATCGAGGAATATCTGTACGATGGCATAATCATTGGTGGACCCCACAACAGAAGTATTGTCGTAGTTAAAAAACGCCAGAATTATCTTTTTATAAAAATAACGACGAAAGTGTTACCGTTAAAATTGTTGAACTACCCGGTAGTAAAAAAGTACGATGTCTGGCATGGTTGCATAGTAGCACACGGTATTAATTATTGATGCTTACGTAAGAAGTCACTCAGTTATACTCAATTATTGCTACAGTAATTGCTGCATCATATCTCTCATATTATTGATTCAATTATTGTCATAGTATCATCTGCATAATATTTATTATTATTAAATCAATAATTGAGACGACAAAGTTATTCATATTATTATTTGTAATATTGACAATGTCTAGAAGTTCTGTTAAGGAGAGGTTTGGTCACCTAATTGCGCGCCAATAAGGAGAAATCCTTATCGGAAAGCCCCCTCTTTCCTGGGAACGACCTAGTTGTTAAATATTGTGCGTTATAATATTAATGATGAATAAGTTCGTGTTGATTAAAGATGAAATTGATAGTTCCATTGTATTGGGATTATTAGTGTTAGTAGAAATTGACATTTATTTTGATAATAATTAATGTCTGGAGGTTATATTGACCAATCAGGTATTCGGGACACTTTTCGTGTCGGAGTACTATTCACGGGTTACTATTCATGGGTTACTATTCACCCGAATACTATTCACTCTAGTATTGTTCACTTAGGTATTTGGGACACTTTTTGTGTCAGAGTACTATTCACCCGGTTACTATTACTCTAGTATTGTTCACTCAGGTATTTGGGACACTTTTCGTGTCGGGGTACTATTCACCCGAAAAATATATTTATTTTCGGTCCAAATCATTTTTGGGTACAATATTATTCCATGAGGAGATGTGATAATTTTTCAGACCGTTGGTTGAAGTTATAATAGTAAATCAATATGGATCGTTGGTTGAAGATATAATAGTAAATCAATATGGACCGCTGGTGAAAAGTTATAATAGTAAATCAATATGGATCGCTGGTTTAAAGTTTAATAGTAAATCAGTATGGACCGTTGTTTTAAGTTTAATAGTAAATCAATATGGATCATCCGTTTGAAAGTAAATCAATCTGGACCGTTCATGAATTAGTTACTATTCAGTCCATTCTCCTATAAATAGAAGCTCATTCTTTCATTATTTCTTACGAATTCACTAAAACTCTAGAGAGAGAAACTATAGAGAGAAAGAAGAAAAGTATTCTGCTACTTCACTACTCCAGTATTCAGTTTTTCTAAGGTAAGGGATATTATTTGTTGTACTCGTAAGGGGTATTATTTCTTTTGTATTCATGAATAGAGTTTATGTTATTCCATTCTTTATTATTATGTTGGAATAACCTGTTCATGCGAAGTACCGCATACATGGTGAAATTCTTCTGTTATTCCAATCTTTATTATTACATTGGAATAACTTTTATCTGCATCTGATCTATCGCATGCCTGGTGAATTCTATTGTTATTCCATTCTTTATTATTCTGTTGGAATAACTTGTCTGTGCGGTCAATCGCATGCCTGGTGAATTTTGTTGTTATTACATTCTTTATTATTATGTTGGAATATCATGTCTATGCGAATTACGCTTGACCTGGTTCCATTCTTTATTATTCTGTTGGAATATCCTGTCTGTGCGGATTACGCATGACCTGGTTCTATTCTTTATTATTCTGTTGGAATAACTTTATGCAGTCTTTCATGCGCTTGGTGAATTTTTCTCATTATTCCATTCTTTATTATTACATTGGAATAATGCGTCTACGTCATTACCGCATGGAAGCAAAAAATCCATTTACGGTTTCATATATTCTATTATACTCAGTTGGTTAAAGTTTTATCTTCTATACTCCATGAAATTAGTGGAATATCCTTGATATTTGTGCTTCATCCAAAGATCTTTTATGAAAATATTCTTACGAGCATTCTTGAATTTTACTCCACAAAGCGATGATCGTGTTGACAATTTGGGCGTTATTGAGTTCAGGATAAATTAACTTATAAATCTTTAAAATTTATATTGAACTTGTTTTATTGAATTGTCATCATCCTCATGCTTATATTATGTTGAAAGTCATCTTTGGCTTACGTGCATAGATGGACTTGGTATGATTATGACCAGGGATTATTCGGTATAATCATGATCGTAATGTGACGAATGATGTGATAAAAGTCCTCATTGGCCTGTAATTCATTGATGGACAATCGTTGGTATGATTATGACCAGGGATTATTCTGTATAGTCATGACCATTGATGATTACATGAATATCCTTGGTCGTGGTGCAGGGATGATTCGATTTTATTTATTAAGCTGAGTCTCAGCGATAAAGTTGATGAAAAACTTTTTAAATCATAGAAGATAGTAGATTTTATACTTTACTTGACTCTTCTAATGGATTGCTTATTCCGCTGCAGTTTTTGATCTAAAATTTATTGTCTATTATATTTTATCAGTTGTTATATTGTTGAAGGCTAATGATAATTTATTCTGCATTATCTTAGGCATAATATTTCTTACTGGGCTAGTTGAGCTCACCCTTTTTCTTTCATTGTTCTCTTCAGGAAATGAGAACGTAACTGGGACTAGTCGAGAAACAGAGTGATGGTCCTAGATGGTGCATTTGTAGTCCTCACTATTCTGTGAAATAGTGTGATAATAAATGTAATGAGGACTCCATTGAGTGTGGATATTGTCTAGATGATAATATTTGTATTAAAACTCATAGCCTATGTTTTGTCGTATTTTACACGACTGTTGTATAATTAGTTTGTATTTGTATTCAGTACCTTGTATCTGGCCACCCAAGATGGGTGATGTATACCTATTTTGGGGGTGTCACATGCCTGATCTGCTGCTTACAGTACGCAACTTAGTTTTATCTTTTATACCGAAACCTATCATCATTAAGATCATTCTATCGATTAGAATAATATATCATACCACATAATACTGCTTATTACAGTCAGCACATTACCTATTCACATTATAACACATAATCAACAGTCCTTGAATCACAAATGAACATTAATACAGTCAAAATATTTAAGTACATATCAATTTCTGAAAGATGTCGGTGTACCGACGGCTTTATCGGGTAATTATCGACTCTAGGACTCTTTCCCAAAGTTCAATATCTATAAGTATCAGTCATATTATTTTTAAATGACTTATAATAATTTTTAAACATTTGTTATAATTTATCATGAATTTTCAAACATCAGAATCATTACTAAATGATTTAAATATTAAACAATTCTATTATCATTAATATTTAATTAATATTAAACTATTAATGAAACCATTGCCAAAATGTTAAAGTTATTTATAATAACTCAAAATACTTTTAAAGTATTATTATTACCCTTAAATGATTTTTAAAAGAATTAAAATCATTTTAAATAATTATCGATAATATTAAAGTATTAATGTATTATTTATCAAAATATTAAAAGTAATTAATTATAACTTAAATTTTTTTTAATTTATTTATATCCTTTTTAAATGATTTTTAAAGTAATAAAACCATTTTAAAACTATTTATTTAATATAATAATTAAATAAATTTAATATCATTAATATTAAATTAATAATCATTAATATTAAATTATTAATGAAATTATCTTTTAAATATTAAAAGTTATATTTTATAACTTAAAATATCTTTAAACACTTTATTTTCATTTAAAATGATTTTTATAATAATAAAATTATTTTTAAACTAATTTATTTAATATAATTATTAAATAACCTTAATATCATTAATAATGAAATTTACCTTTAAATATTGAAAGTTATATTTTATAACTAAAATACTTTTAAATAACTTATTTATTATTTAAAATGATTTTAATATAATAAAATCATTTTAATTTATTTATTTTATTTATTTATTAAATAACTTAATTATCATTAATATTAACTTATTAATGAATTTCATCAAAAAATATTGAAAGTCATTAAAATAACTTCAAATATTTTCTTATATCATAATATAATTTTTAATGATTTTTCATGTATTAAAATCATTTTTAAATAATTTATTTAATATTATAATTAAATAAATTAAATACCTTTAAAATTCTAAAAATATTAATTATTTATGAAATATATTCAAAATAATTAGAAACTAATTTTTGGACTTTAAAATAATTTTTAATAATTTATTTTGTATTTTTAATAATTAAAAACTAATTTTTTTATTTATTTAATAAAAATAATTAATTTAATAATTAATATGTCGCTAAAGGGGTGCCTATAGCGACATAACTGTCACTATAGGTGTTCTTGAGCTTAACCTAGAAAAACATGTCAGTGGTCAAGATGTCAAGTTTGACCAACAATTTCTCCATGATCCTAAGGTATTCTGGTCAGCCTAAATTGTTTGCATTGTAATATAAATGCAATACTACCATTAGAAATCGATAACATGGCCATAACACAACATATCAGAGAGTTATTAGCAATAGAAAATCTTGTCAGACATGTTCTTGAGGTTCTAGGTTGTCCAGAAACTCAAGGGTCCTACTTTGAAGCTTTGAATCTTTGATTCTGAGCTTAGTTAATGTGATCTAACAGTTCAGTCATGTAGTAGAGATGTTAAGGTACAAATATCAAGCACTATATCATATTAAAAACATCACAACTAAGAGATTTTGGCCCGTCAAAGAGCCGGTCAAGATCTGTTCTTGAACATTTCTGGGTTTTCCAGAAATGTTCGTGAGCAGTTTCGTCAACCCATGTTTGACCAACACTCAAATCGATTCTGTTAAGAATCTAGGTGATATAAAGACTTTAGTATGTAGTATTCATGTCAGTCTACAAGTATAAAACATCAACATGATCAAAACACTTAACAACAAAGAAGATCGTTACCTGAAAATCACTTGTCGGCGTTACGGGCAATTCTAGTCGCCTAAAACAGTAGGTCAACCCACTTTGACTACTTATAACTTTTAATCTACAACCGATATGGACCTGATTCAAGTTTCATATCAAAGATCTCATGACATACTACATCTTCAAACATTTAAACAACAAAAACACATAACATAATGAGATTTACAGGGTCTAACATTCGTTGTCAGGCCACAAATTTTTTTTTTCCCAAATTGTGAAAAACTTAAATTTCGAGCACTTTGATGTTATGGATCTAACATGTGCCAACCCAGATCACTTATAGACACTACATAGAACATATTACAACACATAAACATAACTTCTAACACATCAATCAAGATCAGATTTTCGATTTAGGTTTTATACCTCTCATGATCAATTCTTGATTCTAGGCTCTTGATTGGTTATGAGCAGTAGTGGGCTGTGTTTTGGGACTGGTATGCAATAGAAATTCATGGGTTAGAGAGAGAATGGTCTAGGTTGAGTGTAAGTGCACAAATGGGACTTAAAGGTGAACTTTTCTCTCTCTAATCCTATATATATATATATATAACTTGTAATGAAATTGACTGAGATTTTCGGCTGATGTGCATTGAATTATGTCACATGGGGTTAGTGAGAGTGGTTGAACAACCTCAACTTCGCTAGATTTACAAGTTAGCTCAAATAATGCACAAAAGGGTAAAATGGTCATTGGCCTTATGATTTTAAAGTTATTTTGGTAATCTTGGCAAACCTTTAGGGTTTGACCCTTAGGGTTTAACCCTAAGATTTAGAACAAAGTGTTGTCGGATTTCTAATTTAAGGTTTGAAAATGTAACATTTTAGTTTTCTAAAAATGTAATTTAGGGTTTCTTAATCATGCTTAATTTCTTAATCTCATAGAACATGAACTCTAGATTATAGATTCACTAATTATCATTAGGACCTATAATTAGCAATTTAGGGTTTGTAAAAATAAAATTTTAGTTTCAAAAAAATTATAATTAGGGTTCTCTAAAATAATTAAAGTTTCTTAATTAAATATAGGTTTTTAATTTACTTAACACTTTCTATTTAGATTAAGATCTACGTTTACTAATTAGCATTAAATTTCCCAATTTAGCGATTAGGTTTACAACTTACAAATTAGGGTTTATAATATAAATATTAGGGTTTTAGAAATTAATATTTCTAAATATTAATTAGGGTTTACCTAATTAATCATAAAATTATATAAAGATACATTAATAACATGATTATTTAATAGTCTCGAACTCATAATTAAGTTTCAAATTAAGGTTTCCACTTAGCAATTAGCTAATTATTATTTAAGAAAATATGGTTTTTAAATTATTAATTAGGGTTTTCCATAATTAGCGTTTTCCTGATTATCATTAATAATTATAATTATCATCAATCTCATAACACAATTACTAAACAGATTTTAAAGTCTGACTTCAAAACTAGGGTTTATCAATAACACTAGGGTTTTATCAGTAATACGAGGATTTTCAGATATTGCACCATCATTGACCAATCATTAACAATGCGTACATACAGTACATATTTATAGCACTGAAAAATATATCAAAATATAATTGATTTTATATTATTATTCTCATTCCTTGTTCTATTTTTAAAATTAGGGTTTGGATTTCATATCTGATTTATCTGTCATATTTAACATTAATAATTAAGTTAAAAATAACTAACTTAATTAATCTAACATAAATTCATATAATAAAATAAATAATTATTATAATAATTCTAAAAATCATTTCATATATTATTTAAATAATATATAATTATATTCTCATGTAAAATAATTAATAAAAACATTTCTACTATACAATTAATTATTATAAGAATATAATTTATATTAATCAATAATTCTAAAATAAAATTATTTGTAAATGTTCATGTAATAAATATATTTTATTTATCACATAAATACATATGCAAATTATTATCACATATTCCCCATATTTATTTTAATAAATAAAAACAAAAATTTATACGCAAAATTTCTGATTTATTTATATAGAAAATATCGGGTTGTTACATTTTCGCAGTTTGGTTGTGAGGCTCAAATTTTGGGTTTATGAAAATACTAAAGTAAAAATATATCCCATGAGTTTCATATGTTATCAGTATCTCATTGTTCTCGTTGTTGTGAATTTTCATTCGTGTAATTTTTGTTTGATCTTACCATCTTTATAGTTAGTGGTTACTAATTCTGAATTAGATACTTTTTTGGTGGTGATATATTTTTCTTTTGTTTGTTGATTATTCATTTCTTATACCTGGTCGATGTAAAGTAGTTACTAACAAATTGTTGAGCTCCTGTTGCGGGTTCATAGAAATTTCCGTAGTAACTTATAACAATTTTTCTTTTCTCTTAATCTTAGTTTCTGCAACTCAAGGTAGATGGTAATGATATTGGTAAGAGCAAGTGCTTTATGCCCCCCACACGCCTATACCCTTCTAGAAGGGTGTTTCTTTCATAGGAATTATATCAAGATTACGTTTTTGAATTGATATTTATCCTTGAATTACTAAGTGTACCAAATTGTGATTCATAAGATTATATATAGTACTGAGAACAAAGAACCAAGAGTAGACAGTTATGCATTTATTTACATATAGACTATACTATACAAATGTACTATGTGGTCATCAATGATGACTTTTTGTGTTATATGATCACTTAATCGAAAGAGCATGGCATTCTATATGCACTACTATATCATCTTATTCTCTTATCTTATTATCAATTTAAGATATCATGGAAGTGTAGGGTTTCAAAGCTTATCTTATTCTCTTATCTTATTATCGAAAGAGCAGGGCATTCTGTATGCACTACTATATCATCTTA
This sequence comes from Panax quinquefolius, assembly GCA_020205615.1. Classification (NCBI taxonomy): domain Eukaryota; kingdom Viridiplantae; phylum Streptophyta; class Magnoliopsida; order Apiales; family Araliaceae; genus Panax; species Panax quinquefolius. The sequence goes on along the minus strand of CM035167.1, from coordinate 74,613,251 downwards.
TATGTGGTCATCATAATATGTCCTTGGAAATATTGTACTTGGCTTCTTTGATCTTTTCCCTTCATTTTTAAGTAGTTATGTTGTTTGTTCCACTGTAAAACAATTAGAACCATTTTAGTCTGCTCATGAATGACTTCATAGTATCAATATGATCTACCTTGGGTAGAAATGTACTTCTTTTGTCCACTCATCACTTGGTAGGCTTTCAAATTATCATTTGCCCTTCTAGTTACAAGCTTCAACTTCTTCTTTTTGGCTTTTGACATGCAATGCAATTAGTTACTACTTATTTTCCTTCTTCAGAAACATAGTGTCTTAAGCTTTATGAGTTTTGAGTAGAAGAAAGTGCAAAAATACCTGAAATGATGTCTCATTATTGTGAGCTTATTTTGTTTCTATTGATACAACATTATTTTGTGGAAAATATAGAGGAACTAATTTTACTTCTGAAAAAGATGGTCTTGTAATAATTTTACTGCATTTTAGAGTGAGAATATTGTTTGTTGACCCTTTGCTTTTCTAAGGAAAAAAGGTGTATAAACTGATGTTAATTTTAGCATGAATCCTCCTAGAAAACAGAAACATAGTGTTTGAGAAAATTAATTATTTTCTTTTTAACTGTAAGATAATATACTGCAGAACATATTCCAGGGCTGCAATGCTTGCCAACTCATTATCAAAAGTAGAATCACTCAAGGTACCTCTTTTACTCCCTCATGTAAAAGGAAGACAAATGTTTTTTGTATCTGTTGGGTATTGTGGCAAAGATTATTTAATGTTTTTCCCTCTATTTAAAATATTGTATATCTCAGGAATTAGTTCAACAGAGTCGAAAAACTGATGTGTGTTATTTAATTTTATATTTTTTTGAGCATTTATATGAATAATGTAACATGATATAAATTTCAAAATATCATAGAAAATGTTGTTGGAATACAAACCCAACAGTGGTAGTGCACATATCATGGAAGTTTAGGGTTTCAAAGCTTTCGCTCATATTAATCGGCAACTGTTGTTAAAGATTAACAAATTTACATATATTCTTAAAATATGAAATGTATTGAAATTCTAGCTTCTACCACGTGAAGATGTCACAACCAACAACCTTCTCTCTTTTTTACTGCAGGTGTATGCTCATAGTAAGGTCGTGATAGTTGATGATTGTATGGCCTTGATTGGATCTGCTAACATTAATGACAGAAGTTTGCTTGGATCAAGAGACTCTGAGGTATCATTTCTAATTATAGTTCCTTCATCATTGCAATTTTTATTTCCATGTTTGAATCGTGAAACTGTTTGATATAGATTTCTTGTAGTTGAAGCATAATGCTTTTTCTAGAGATTAGGAAACTGATAAATGTAATAGTTAGATTTTTTTTCTTGGTTTGAAAAGCTATATGCAATAGCTTTCAATTTGAACTCCTTGTAATGTTTGTCCTCTCCTCTTTGCATCCATGGATTCTCTTTCATCACTTTTGGAGTTGCACATTAAGTTTCATTCTTTTAAGGAAAAAAAATAATATAATTGTGAATTAATTCTAAATAACCCGTATAGAAATCACAAGTTATGTGGCGACTGCTTAAATGCTAGAGCTGTGTGCTTAGGAAAATTGTCAAGTCATATGACCTATAGATTGCTAGATTAGAAAATTAAGTTTTTTAGAAAGAGCGAACAAATATTTACACATAAGAAAATGGGGACGATAAGAAGTTATTTTTTAAAAAATGTCAAAAGATGTTCAAATAAAATGATAAACAGCAATCTGAAGTACCTTTAATTATTGTTTCTAACAAAACCGGGCAAATGGTGACAGCAAAAATATGAGAAGTCCTCTCTAAATGATTAGTACTTGTCTCTTTCCAAAAGAAGTTCAAGCATGGCATGTCACGACCTTTGCTTTCACAAGATTATCGAAAAGAACAACATTGACTGTAAAGAAATTTGGGGGGAAGATTGTAGAGTATTGAACATTCTGATCTTGAACTCTATGAACAATAGGTTAACATTAGAGATATATTTATTGTTGTCTTTAGGGCATTTATATCAAAACAAAAACAAGAGCTTAACGGTTATCAAATATTGAATGTGCTTCATTTCAGTTTTTTATTTTTATTTTTTCTCTCAGTGGGTTTTTTTCATATCTCTGTTCTTCACTCTTTAGCAACGAAAATCTGCATGCACGCACTATCATGTGATTGATTGCAAGTGTATTAATAGAGAATGCATATTATGATTTGATGTTTTAAATGTATATGTTCATGATTTATTTGTAAGGTCCTTAAATGAATATATATATGAAGGACTTAGTGATAGATCAAAATTGTTAGGTTGATCTAAGCTTTCAATGTTCAGCGACCATTCTCGATAAAGAATGTATAGATAGAAAGATCAAAATTGTTAGGTTGATTGATCTTAAGATGTAATAGATTAGTCTCAAGAAATCGTAGTTGATCTTAAGATCCATCTTGATCAACATCCATCCGCGCAGGTCAAGGCGTAAAACGTAGAGCCTAAAGATCGTAGTGTGCCCGCTTTGAAGGGACTCTTCGAAAAATCGTAGAGTGGTCCCAACGCTTGTCGAGCCAACTCTACGATCGCAGATGCTGAAAGGAAACATGAAGTTTTACAAGTCAACGATCGTAGTGTGCTCTCTGAACGTAGAGTCAACAACACGAGCAAGAGAAGATCGTAGTGTGCGAAGGATGATGAAGGAAATCGTAGTGCTCTCGAACTAATAAGCTTCAGAGTATGCAAAGATGTCAAAGACACTACGATCTAAATCGTAGAACACCACGATCCAAATCGTAGAGCATCATCTGCCTCATGTCGAAAAACGCCGAGCCTCACGATCCGTGGTTTTTTCAACAAGTGAGGAATGGATCCCGATGATCTTTGCAGGTGCTCATCGGCCCCGTATATATGAAATATCCTTAGTATGCAACAAAGAAGCGTAGTGAAGAAGCTAAGGATAGTACCATGGGTAAGAGGGACAAAATACCTTTTCAGGTGGTAGGTGAGAAAGCGACCAGCATGTCGTCAAGGCAATAATGCGTAATCTGTAAGATGTGCGTAAATGTCTCCATCACAAGATGTAAAGTTCGGATGCATTTAATGCCACAACGAATGGATCCAACGGATAGTTTTCAACATCACATATATACAGATCAGGCAGAGAGAGAGAGAAAAAAGCAAGCATTAATCAAACAACGTGAACATCTCTCTCAAGCTCAACTCTATGATCTGAGATATTGCAAAGCTTGCTCACTACTCTCGCCTAACGAACCAAAGGTTACACAAAGAATCGAGTAGCAACCATCAAGAACTCAACAACTATCAATCAATCAAGAAGAGTACCAAGTCTGGCTGGACTTGAAGAGTTCAGAGTGAATCGTAAGAAAGCCAAGTCTCATTGGACTTGAAGAGTTCAAGAGTGAACTAGAGAAGTTCCTAGATCGCCGGGTCTAGAAGGAATCATGTGATTCAAGATTGTAAAAGACATCCTTAGTGGATATCCTACTCGCTTGAGTAGAAGAGTGGACTAGAGCTTTGAGTGCTCAAACCACTTAAAAACAATCGTGTCGCTTATATTCATGCTATATCCGCTATAATCGCTATATCTCGCTATAAATGCCTTTACTCGCTTTCATAACTCCATTGCTTGGTAAAGAAGATTAAAACAAATACTAATTCCGCTAAGTTTTAATCATTATCTAAGAACAAGTTTAAAGAGAAAAGATTTTCAAATATCTATTCAACCCCCCTTCTAGATAACTTGTTCCTACTAGGAACTAACAATTGGTATCGTAGCAGTTTCTATTTTACACTTACACGCTTTAGTAGATCCAAATGGCACTCGTATCAAGCTTAATCCAGACCGGGAGAGCAAAGAAGCCACCAATGTGCAACAAGGATAAATTTGCTAACTGGAAAGTCAGGATGCAAGCATACATGGACTCAATAGATGAAGATCTATTTGAGACTGTTCTTAATGGGCCCTATATACCAACAAAGCTTGCACCAACCATTGACGATCCAAATAGAGTACAAATCAAAGTTAAAGAAGAATGGATGACACGTAGAAGAGAGTCATCCAACTTGATAAAAAGGCGAAGAACATCCTGCTCCAATCCTTAGAGGACGATCTGTTTGAAAATGTTGTAAACAAAGAAAACAAATGCAAGGAAGTTTGGGAAGCACCACGATTATGCACGAAGGAACCAAGAAGTCGAGAGAACAAAGCGCCCTCCCGACACAAAAAGATATGAAATGTTGCCATGTGCAGGAGAAAACGTGATCGCAACTTATATGAAAGATTCAACGCTTTCGCTCAACTCTCTCTACGAAAGCGTATGGGAAGATCTATCCTAACAAGGATCTAACCATAAAGTTCATGAGAGCCCTACCGAAAGGTGTGGGATGCAAAGACCACAACAATAAGAGAATCAAAGAATCTTAATGAGATGACAGCTCAACAACTCAGATGGAAATCTCCCGACGTCTTTAACCGAGTCGACCCCAACGCTACCAAACCTTATCGTAAGGAAGAAGAAAGGATAAGGGTGTTGCTCTCAAGGCAAATGAAGGTGTATCAAAAGTCATAACCGAGATTGACTCGATGATGATGAAGACGATGACGATGACTTTGCTATCTTTGGTAAAGAGACTAAGAAGGTTCATGCGACAAGGCGTAATCCAAGTAAGCCAAAGAAAGTCAAGAATTACGCCGCCAGAACAAATGAATGATTTATGCTACAACCGCAAAAACCCGGTCATTTCATTGCCAACCGCAATAAAGCCTATCAAAGAAGAACTAAAGAAGAAATCTCATGCAAAGAAAGAATACAAAGGAACCAAGAGGCCTCGTAAAAAGAGACAAAGGCCTCGGTCACGGAGGATCGTGGAGTGATTCGATAATGACTCAAATGCGCATCTGAGATGAGGAAGAACCACATATGGCCAATCTGCGCTTAATGGCCAAACATGCAAAGGACAAACAAAGCCTAAACATACATGATGTAAGTATCGATGAGGTATTTGATTTTAATTCTCCCGATGTAGATATAAGTGACTTAAGAACTGCTTTGCATGGCATAACCATCGACTCTACATCAATACATGAAGTGGTTCGTAGTCTTGTCTAAAGATCATTCACTTCTTCAAGAGGAGAAGAAGAAAGTTCAAGAAGAGCTTGAAACAACCTTCTAAGTACTAATCTTCTCCCAAGCTTGAAGTCGAGAATGAAACTTTAAAATGCATAAACACACATCATGCACAAAGAGAGTCTAAGCTAACCTCTAAAATTGAGGATCTAGAGAAGACTATCTCTGCATGGAACAGATCCTCATCATCCATGGATCGCCTCGCTTCTCTAGTCGAGAAGCACATTCGATGTAATGTGCTTAGGCTTTGGGGAATCCATCTCAGAGCTAAGTGTGGAAAAGACAATGGAAACTAGCACTAGTAATGTCTCAAGTTTTGGTAGAGGCATTGCTTTTGTGAAATCCTCACAGTTGGAAGAACCAGTTCAACCTTGTTCTACTGTCTCTAGTTATACTCAGAGAAGTAAAGGATCTCACGTTGGTCTGGGTTTCATCAAGGAAAAGAGTAACCCAACCTCTACTTACCAACCTCAAAGAATCGTAGAGTCAAACAAAACCAACTCTACGAATCAACTGGGAAGGTACAGTAGAGGTAAGGCACACTCATCACTATTTATGAAACCTAAGGACACGTGGAAGAAAGAGAATCAGTTTAATAGAAGGTTAACTAAGGAACCACACAAGTCCAAGTGGAAGATGAATCACCACACACACACATACATGCATTATAATAGATGTTTCATATGCAATAAATATGGTCATAGGGCTACAAAGTGTTATTATAATTCCATGCATGTGAGACCCAAGATTAGACAAATTTGGGTCCCCAAAGGCACTAATAAAGAAGGACCCATGCAAATATGGGTACCAAAATGAAGTTTCAAATGTTTTGACAGAAAAAAGAGCTCCACGACCTCAACATGGTATCCGGACAAAGGGTCGCTCGAGGCATATGACAGGAACAAAGCTCTACTATCCAACTATATAGAAAAGGAGGGTCCTCAACCATCTTTGGAGATAACGGCTCATGCAAGACAAGAGGATATGGCTCACTGGGCAATGGTGCAAGATCTTTCAACAAAGTAGCTTATGTGGAAGGACTTCAACACAACCTTCTAAGCATCACCAACTCTGCGATAAGGGTCACCAAGTAACATTTCTCAATAATCAATGTCAAGTCGAGATTTGAAGACATCCGCCATAAAGTCAATTTAACAAGAGAAGGAAATGTCTACATAGTAGATCTTGGTCAACTAAGCTCGATGAAACAATATGTTTTCCGCAAAAAGCATCCGAGGAAATAAGTCAAGCTATGGCATAGAAGGTCTTTCTCACTTAAACTTCAAAAACATGTCCAAACGGCATCAAAAGATCTCAGAGTCGGCCTACCCAAGTTCAACTTTGTGAAGGAAAGGCCATGCAACGCCTCGCCACTGAAAGCAAAACCGTAAGCTCATTCAAGAGCAAGACCGCTAACTCCATCGACAAGCCCCCGCAGCTTGCTCCACATGGATCTCTTTGGGCCAATCCCAACAACCGCCTTGAGGAAAAAGATACTCTCTGTCAGAAGTCGACGACTTACACCACACCGTATTCACACGGGTATTCTTCCTAACTTCAAAGGATGAAACGAGTTCAATTAATCAAGATGTTCAGACCGGTGATGAATGAGAAAGGAGAGAAAATCAAGGCAATAAGGAGGATCATGGAAGAGAATTCAATTTCTCGTAAATAGATAAGTTCTCGCTTTCGCATAATGGCATCACTATAACTTCTCGCCCCACGAACTCCTCAACAAAATGGAGTTGCCGAAAAAAAAATGTAACTCGATAGAGGCCGGAAGGACCTTACTAGCAGCAAGAAATGCAAATTCTCGCTCAATACTTCAAGCGAAGTCATCAACACCGCATGCTACACACGTAATGCATCATTAATTCACTCTACGATCAAGAGGACACCCTACTTAACTGTGGAAAGGAAGGAAGCCAAGTGTCGCTATTTCCATGTCTTTGGTCAGCATGCTATATTCTCAACAATGGAAAGCAGATTCTGAAAAAATTCCAAATTCAAGTCGACGAAAGGATCTTTCTTGATATGCCACAAAAAAAAAGCTTACAGGGTGTTCAACAAGAAGACACTTTAAATGTCAAGTCTCAATACACATCATCTTTGATGAAATCGACTCGACAAAGCAAAGTTTCTCTAGACACTACGATCGATAGAGGAAGGCATACTACGAAATGCAATCGTCGAGCTCAACACTACGATCGTAGTACCGCATAAAGGAAATCAAAGAGAGCATGATAATGAAATCGTAGAGAGGTCCATCCAAGACAAATGAGCCTCCACTCCAAGAAGAAGAGATAGACCTTTCAAGACCTAAGATAGAAAGGCATCAGACGTATGTCCCAACAGGAAAATGAGATGGGCAAGGATCATACTCAGGATCTAATCATTGAGATCCAAGTGCAAGAGTTAAAACAAGAGTCGCTACTCGTAATGAATGCTTCTATCTAAGCTTCCTCCGTCACAGAGATAGAGCCAAAGAAGATAGAGGATGCTATGGAAGACTCCAAATGGATAGAAGCCATGCAGAAGAACTCAACCAATTTGAACGAAGCAAAGTGTGGAGATTGGTACCAAGACCAAAGAGTCATCCCATCATAGGAACCAAGTGGGTCTTCAGAACAAAATGGATGAAGATGGGGTCATCACCGTAAACAAGGCAAGATTAGTGGCAAAGGGCTATTCTCAAGAAGAAGGTATCGACTATGATGAGACATTTGCACCCGCTGCTGCACTAGAAGCCATCGTAATCTTTCTTGCCTTTGTTTGCCCACATGAAGTTCAAAGTCTTCCAGATGGATGTCAAGAGTGCATTTCTAAATGGAGAGCTTCAAGAAGAAGTCTACGTAGAAACAACCTCCGTGTTTCATCAATCCATCTCTTTCCAATTATGTCTATAGATTAGATAAAGCTTTATATGGTCTTAAACAAGCACCTGTAGCATGGTATGAAAAACACCGACTAACTTCTTAATAGAAAATGGGTTCACTAGAGGTAGAGTAGATACCACACTATTTCTTAGAAAGCATAAAGACAAAGTCTTGCTAGTTCAAATATATGTTGATGATATCATTTTTGGTTCTACTCGACGAAAAGTTATGTAAGAGATTCTCTAAGCTAATGCAGAGCAAGTTTGAAATGAGCATGATGGGTGAGTCAATTTCTTCCTCGATCGCAAGTGAAGCAGATCGATGAAGGAATATTCATCAACCAAGCCAAATACATCAAAGACTTACTAAAGAAGTATGGCATGGAATCACCTCTCCCATGAAAAAACACCAATTGCTCCTCGCAACCAAGCTTCGATAAGGATGAGAAAGGTAAAAGTATTGATATCACTCAATACAGAGGTATGATCGGTCTCTTTTATACCTAACCGCCAAGAGACTGATATAATGTTTGCAACATGCATATGTGCTAGATTTCGTGCTAACCCTAAAGAGTCACATTTGTCTCGTCAGAAAGAGGATCTTCGTATCTCAAGGGTACACCCTACTTGGGGTCAGGTATCCCAAGGAATCCTCATTTGAACCGATAGATACATGATGCCGATTTTGCAGGATGCAAAATAGATAGAAAAGTACCAAAGGGCACCTCACAACTTCTTGAAATGACTTATGTCCCGGTTTAGCAAAAAGCAAAACTCAAAGGTTCACTTCAACCGCAGGTTTAATATATTGTTGTCACCGGGCAAATGGCAAGCTTTCGATCCTATGGATGAGAAATCACTAGTCGACTATGGGTTCGATTTCAAATCTATTCCCATACACACGTGATAACACAAGTGCCATAGCAATAACTCATAATCCTCGCCATGCATTCTAGACCAAGCATATAGAAATAAGGTATCACTTCATTAGGGATCATGTGCAAAATGGAACTATATCTTTACAATATATCCCTACCGAAAATCAACTTGTCGATGTTTTTACAAAACCACTAGATGAATCCAGATTTAACAAGTTAATAAGTGAGCTAGGCATGCTAAATCTTCAACCATGAAATGTATGCTCTAGATTGTGCTAACCACTACAGATATAAAGGCTGTACTCAAAATCGTAGACATGATCAAGGAAAGTTCACGATCGTAGAGCCGAATGCATAACTACCTCAACGATCGTAGCAAAGACTCAACTATCATAAGTGCGCACTCGACGATGACCAAAAGCCCTTTCAACAAGCAAAGTGAATCCTGTGATGACAAGCTTCATAACAAAGCAATCTCTCTAAGAGGTGCCTCAGGGACAAACCTAACCCTTGAATCACACCAAGAGGTTGGCCCTTCCTGAGTTACCTTAAAAAGAATGCTTAGTCAAAAACTCATCACAAGGATCCAGACAGACTCGACGATCGTAGGACAGACTCTACGAATGGTGATCAGACTCAACGACTGCCGGACAGACTCGACGATCGTAGGACAGACTCTACGAATGGTGATCAGACTCAACGACTGCCGGACAGACTCGACGATCGCAGACGACTCAACTACGACTACCTCTACGATCATAGTCATCCTAAGGACATCTCAAATTCAAGACTCAAAGGGCAAATCAAGACATTCATGCACAATCAAAAAATCGTAGAGCCAAGCAAAAGGCTTACACCTATCCCACTAAGTCAAAAGAGAGAGGGAAGCTACAAGTACAAATTGAACCGTGTTTTTGAATCAAGTTCAAAAGATTATCTCTCTCTCTCTCTCTCAAAACCCTAAATCAAAAGAAAGCTCAACAGATCCCACTTCTCAACTACGTAATCAATGGTCGCTTAAATGTAATTTCAAAGCTACAGACTGCTTTCGATGAGTTCAAGGATGCTCCACCAAAATTTCACAAGACCTTAGCGCTACTGAAGAAGGCAGGTCTCGAAGAGGCGCTGAGCACCGACACCCTCATCTATCCCAAGCTAGTGAAGGAGTTCTACAAGAATGGAGTGTACGAACACAACACCATCACTACACGAGTAAGAGGAGTTGAAATGAGGCTAAGGGAAGAAAACTTCAATCTGGCCCTAGGTTTCAAGAACGTGGGGCACCCATTTCTAGACAGCATAAGCTTCCAAGAGGGCTTAAAGAAAATGCACCACAAGAAGAATCCTCCGTGAAAGGCTACAAAAAGAAGGAGTTCCTCAAAGTACGAATTTTTGGTCGACATTATTGGGAAATGCATCTCCGTAAGAGCTCAGTCATGACTCGATAAATGAGACTCAAATTTTAAGCTCATGCCGGCCATGGTTCATGGTACACAACTCAACTATGGGTCAGATTGCTCGAGTGGATCGGCAAGTGGATCGTCAACTCAAGAAATCAAAGAGCACCCCAAGATGTCAGATGGGAGATTCATAAGCATCATTCTCGCAATCCGACTGGGGACAAAATTGGGATAATGAAGGAGAAGCCATCAACCCAAATCAAAGAATGACACAACAGCTTGTTTAAGAACGGGAAAGGAACCTCACGAGATATGTAAGAATGATGACCGAGTCCAAAGGGGAGAACTGGGGGAACTAAAGGACGCAGTATTCTCGGAAACATGTCTGTTGTCGTGGAAGTTGAAGAAGAAGAAGCAGAAGGGAGAACCTCTCTCTTTGCCGTAAAAGCAAAGGGCAAGAGAAAGCTAAGGGCAAGACAAGTCAAGAGCCTCAAGGATCTACAATAATAACATTCCCGTAGAGTCCTCTCGATATAGAGACTCTAAGAAGGCTAAGAAAGATGCAACAAGAAGAAGAAGTCAAGAGGATCAAGCCACCATTTCACAGATCCTAAAGAAGAACAAAACTCGTCATAAGTCCAAAAGACCAACAGCTTTCTTCGATCGTAGAGACTCTTGTTGTTCTCCTCAACGAGGCCAAGTGTGGCGTAAATGGAAGAAGTCGCCTCAAGAATAGTAGCTGCTCAACATGACAAAGCTAAGACTCAAGAGAGTCCAGAAAGTTGTGGCTAAACCCAAAGAAAAGCAAAAGAAAGTCGGTCAAGAAGTATATTCTTGAGAATGAAAAAGTGTCAAAAAGGAAGCCAAGAGTATGGTCAAAAAAGTAGAACCGCCCCAAGCAAACGAAAAGGATAAAGGCTCCAAATTGGGGGAGATCCCTCAAATTCTCATGATCGAGTATACACCACCGAGGGGGGGAGAAGTCTACTACTCAAGAAGATGTTCATGCCGAGGGGGGAGCCTCATGATATCCCAATGGTCAAGAAGAGGTCCTCGCTCAAGATGAAATTGAGCCAATGCCAAACCCTCCAGAGACCATCGAGATAATGGAATCTTCGTAAGAAAAACGAAGAAGAAAAAGATGATGATAATGATGAGCTTGAAATCACCGTGTAGGGAAAGATGGATTTAGGAGCTATATGTACACTCAATTGTTTTCCTACTCACCCATGATGGCATACCATCAAGCTCAAATCTCTAAACTCATGGGATCACATGTTCGAGCTTCAAGGAATATCCAAAGAATCTCAGCCTCGCTAATGGATTTCCAGGAAAGTCATCTTTGCCAAGAAGTCGCTTACTAACCATTCCTCATCAAAAGATAAACCCGAGGTATTGTCTATCCCTACCAGCTTTTAGAGTTAATCACCGCCATCATCTTCATTTAGCTATTTCTATGAATTTCCTAAATGGTCGGAAGTAACTCTCAATCCAAGAATCGGGCTTCAAATTCAGAATCCCAAAATTCTCAGAATCAAGAACCGTAAGAAGTCAACCTTACCTTGCTCCCTCAAATCACCAACTCTACGATTCCGCACTCAAGCCACATCATGAGTCCAATATTGAAATCGTAGAGTCACCTATCCCGTATATCCAAACCCAAGCCCTCCAAATGATATACCATCCTCCTCATCACATGACTATTTCATCTTGATCTCGCTTTATACAACTGCAAGATCAATCTCACCCAAAAACCCTCCAATGAACAATCCTCAAGAAAATGATACTCTCCCAAGCCTACCTACCAAGGATGACTTGAAAGACACCTCCGAAAAATATGATCAAGTCTATAGAAGCAAGCCCGAAACTCACTCGATCTCATCAATATCCGGCTAAATCAAATGATCACAACCGCAAATAATCTCCCTAGACTATGAATATGAGCTTACAAAGAGGCTAAGGGAAATTATCAAAGAGATTCTGAAGAGTATATCAGATAGAGATGAGATCCACTTCCAGGTTGCTGCCAAGCAAAGAGAGGTTGTACTCGAAATGCAGAAACACCAAGATCTTCAACATAAAATTATGCTGGACAATATTCTCAACTTGAAAGCTTCGTCTACGACTTCCGTAAATCTTATGCCAATCAGAGAAGCATAATGATATGATTCTCGATACCCCTCCAAAATAAAGAAGCAAGATCTAAAAAATGATCAAGGAAAATAGAGAGGACATTGCTCAAACCCAAAGCCAACTGAATGAGCTTGTTCAAGGAGTTAATCGTCTGTCTACAGATATTCGAACCCTTGATGCTGACATAAAGGGGGAGAATAAGAAAGGGAAAGGAGATCAAGGAGGCCAAGGCAGAGGAAGAGGTCATGAAACTCAAGAAAGGGGAAGAAGTCAATTTCATGCTCAGACATCACGAAGCCCTCCTGCAAGACAACACATCATCGACTCTCAACGATCCGTCAAGTAGCAGTAATTGTAATAGCTATTCCTCCTCCGAAGTCATCAGAGCCAACTCCTAGCTCACAAGACGTGTCTCATCGTATACATAAAGAATGCCAATTGAGATCCCGCATTCATGCGCAGACATGAAGAGAATCCAGCTTCTAAGTCTAAGCGAGCTGGAAGAGTTAGCAAGAAATGAGGAAGCTCAAAGGAAAAGAAGGGCTGAGGAGTATGCCAACCCACCTCCAAATAAGAGGTCAAGGAAATGTAGAGATAAGTTAAAACTTAAATTTCCTATCGATGTAATGTCAATTGTAATATCTTCTCGATCATCAATAAATTCATACTTATTCTCTAGAAATTTCAAATTTCGCCACCAAATACTAAGTCATGTTTAAATTTCCTCAAAACGCATCTAGTCACTAATAATCATGACAACAAATCTCCTTGGTTATGTCAACATCAAATAGGGGAGATTGTTGGGAGAATGCATATTATGATTTGATGTTTTAAATGTATATGTTCATGATTATTTGTAAGGTCCTTAAATGAATATATGTACAAGGACTTAGTGATAGATCAAAATTGTTAGGTTGATCTAAGCTTTTAACGTGTACCATTCTGATAAAGAATGTATAGATAGAAAGATCAAAACTGTTAGGTTGATCTTAAGATGTAATAGATTAGTCTTGAAGAAATCGTAGTGCATCCATCTGATCAACATTGCAGAAGTCAAGGCAGAAAACGTAGAGCCTAAAGATCGTAGTGTGCCTGCCTTGAAGGGGACTCTTCGAAAATCGTAGAGTGGTCCCAACGTTTGCCGAGCCAACTCTACGATCGCAGTATGCTGAAGGAAACATGAAGTTTTACAAGTCAACGATCGTAGTGTGCTCTCGGGAACGTAGAGTCAACAACACGAGCAAGAGAAGATCGTAGTGTGCGAAGGATGAAGGAAATCTGTAGTGCTCTCGAACTAATAGCTTCATAGTATGCAAAGATGTCAAAGACACTACGATCTAAATCGTAGAACACCACGATCCAAATCGTAGAGCATCATCTGTCTCATGTCAGAAAATGTCGAGCCTCATGATCTGTGTTTTCAACAAGTGAGGAATGGATCCCAGATGTCGCAAAGGCTCATCAGTCCCGAATATATGAAATATCCTTAGTATGCAACAAAGAAGCGTAGTGAAGAAGCTAAGGATAGTACCATGGGTAAGAGGGACAAAATACCTTTTCGTGGTGGTAGAGAGAAAGCAACTGCAGTGTCGCCAGGGCCGTAATGCGTAATTTAAAAGATGTGCAGAAATGTCTCCATCACAGTACAAAAAGTTCAGATGCATTTAATGCAACAACGGATGGATTCAATGGATAGTTTTCAACATCACATATATACAGATCAGACATAGAGAGAGAAAAAAACAAGCATTAATCAAACAACGTGAACATCTCTCTCAAGCTCAACTCTACGATCTGAGATATTGCAAAGCTTGCTCAGCTACTCGGCCTTAACGAACCAAAGCTTACACAAAGAATCGAGTAAAGAACCATCAAGAACTCAACAACTATCAATCAATCAAGAACCAAGTCCGCTACCAAGTCTCATTGACTTGAAGAGTTCAGAGTGAATCAGAAGAAAGCCAAGTCTCTTTGGACTTGAAGAGTTCAAGAGTGAACTAGAGAAGTTCCTAGATCACCGGTCTAGAAGGAATCAGCTGATTCGTAAGATTGTAAAAGACATCCTTAGTGGATATCCTACTGCTGAGTAGAAGAGTGGACTAGAGCTTTGAGTGCTCAACCACTTAAAAACAATCGTGTCATTTATATTCATGCTATATAACTCGCTATAACTCGCTATATCTCGCCATAACCGCTTTACTCGCTTCATAACTCCATTGTTTGGTAAAGAAGATTAAAACAAATACTAATTCCGCTAAGTTTTAATCATTATCTAAGAACAACAAGTAAAAAAAAGATTTTCAAATATCTATTCAACCCCCCTTCTATATAACTAACTTGTGCCTACTAGAACTCCATCTCTTCTCAGATCTTAATATTATATTGTATATTCTAAAAGTTATGTGAATGATTTTAAATGATGTATATATATTTTTATTTTATTTTATATATGTATTTGTAAGTTTCAATGAATAAATGTGCATTATTAATTATTTTTTTAAATATAAAAGTCTATAACGACGGTCATCTAATGTAGCTATAGTATTCTATAAAAAAAAGTACATAAACGCCTATAGCTATAAAACAACTTAAATGAGCCTGTCATGCCTCGCTATAGACATCTATAGCTACGGTCATGACCGTAGCAAAAACTTTCAGCGACCGTTGGTAAAGAGAAAATACACAATTTTGTCGTGACCTATAGCAACTAATCGACATCTGAGCCAAAAGACGGTCGCTAAAATCCCATCGATGATTTCTATATGGCGACATTTTTGTCGGTGATCGTCGCTAAAACCTTTAGCGACGGCCGGCGACCGTTGCTATAGGTCAATTTTCTAGTAGTGCATGTGCCAAAGACGTTGGCTCGAGCTATTGAAGTTTACTACCATACCATTCAATACCATACTGGAAAAGTGAATGCGGTAGCTGACGTGTTGAATAGAAGATCATATGCGGTTATGAGTACGACGTTGTTAACACAAAGACCCATTTCGTACGCCTTACAAAAGATGGAGATAGAGTTAAGGACTCCAAGAACCTACGTGAAGATAGAGAATATACGATTAAAATCGACTTTAATCGATAAAGTTAAAGTTTCTCAAGCTACAGACTCAGAGCTGATGAATGTGAAGAAGAAGGTGCAAGAAGGAGTTATTCTAGAAGCAAGAATCGACGAAGAGATGAAATCTCAACCCTCGATTTAATTGGTCCATTTAAAATACTCGACCGAGTAGAAATTGTGGCCTATAGACTCACCTTACCGCTAAGTATGTCGTATGTTTATAACATTTTTCACGTATCGATGTTACGTAAATATGTGGATGACCCGAACCACATTATTGAATTAGAAGTATACGGGATAGAAGAAGATTGAACGTATGAGGATATACTTGTTAAAATCTTAGATAAGAAGAAATATATTATACGCTCAAAGGTTATACCTTAAGAGTTAGAATCTAAACAAGGTATCCTCACCTCTTTGGTATGCCAGGTACGTACGTAAATTTTGAGGGTAAAATTTCATAAGGAGGGGAGATTGTAAGACCCTGAATTTTATAAAATGAAAGTATTCAATTTTCTTATAATTATTATTTTATTTAGTAAATACTTAAATTGATAAAAGGTTAAAGTTAAGGGTGATATGTGAAAATTTTGCAAAGTAAACAAGTTTTTATAAAATATTTGATTGGTCAGGGAATATTCATTTTATCATGGAATATTCGTACAACGGCGCAATCATTGGTGGACCGCACGACGAAAGTATTGTTAGAGTTAGAAAAAGACAGAAATGTCTTTTTATAAAAATAACAGCGAAAATTTTACCGTTAAAATGTTGAACTACCCGGTGGTGAAAATACATTAATACGCGTGGTTGTATAGTATCACACGGTATTGATTATTGATGTTTACGTGAGAAGTCACTCAGTTATACTCAATTATTGCTACAGTAATTGCTGCATAATATCTCTCATATTATTGATTCAATTATTGTCACAGTATCACCTGTATGATATTTTGTATTATTAAATCAATAATTGAGACAACAAAGTTATTCATATTATTATTTGCAACATTGACGATGTCTAGAAAGTTATGTTGAGAAAAGGGGTTTGGTCACCTAATTGCGCGCTAATAGGGAGAAATCCTTATCGGAAAGCCCCCTCTTTTCTGGGAATGATCTGGTTGTTAAATATTGTGAGTTATAATATTAATAATGAATAAGTTCGTGTTGATTAAAGATGAAATTGTTGATAAAAATATTTCCATTGTGTTGGGATTATTAGTGTTAGTGAAAATCGATATTTATTTCGATAATAATTGATTTCTGAAGGTTATATTGACCAATCAGATAATTAATCGGATAAATGAGCAATTAATTACTATTAGTTCACATGTATATAACTATTGCATGAAAATGTATTATGTTAATGTATTACGATAGTGAAATTCATAAATACTAAAATGTGAGACCCCAGATTTTATGAATAAAGATTTAATTTTCTCGATTTTTTTTTAATATTATGGTGTAGATTTGAGATAATGTTATAGTTGTGGGTAGTATTTAAAAATTTTAAAAAGTATGCAAGTTGTTGTATAATATTCGATTGGTCTGGGAATATTCTTTTTTGTCGGGAATATCCGTACTACTTGTATAATCATTGGTGGATCCCATAACGGAATTATTATTTGGATTAAGAAAACGACAAAATATTTTATGAAAATAACTACTGGAAGTTTTACTTGTTAATCTTTGTTGAACTACTCATTAGTAAAAAGTACGATGTCTACGCATGGTTGCATAAGTAACACACCAGTATTGATTATTGATGCTTATGTGATAAGTCACTCCGGTTTTGTTTTATTGGTATTATTAATGTAATAAAATGTAGAAAAGCTTTTTATATAAAATGTAATACTTTTATAAAGTTATTCATTTTATTAGGCTAATAGTAAAATCTTTTTATATAAAACACAATACTTTTATAAAGTTATTCGTTTTATTAGACAATAATTAGATTATATTATATTTTATTATGCATAGTGTTTGCATAAGTATCTGCGTAGTGTATTGCGTAGTAAAATCTTTTTATATAAAATAAAATACTTTTATAAAGTTATCTGTTTTATTAGACAATAATTAGAATATATTATATTTTATTATGCATAGTATTTGCATATAGTACTGCATATAGTGTTTGCATAGTAAAATCTTTTATAAAGTTATTCATTTTATTAGATTATAAATAGAATATATTATATTTTATTTAAAAGATTTTGCTTTAAATATGGACCGTCAGATTAAAGTAAATCAATCTGGACCGTTCATGAGTTAGTTACTATGCAGTCCGTTTTTATAGAAGTTCATTATTTCTTACGAATTCACTGAAACTCTAGAGAGAGAAACTATTGAGAGAAAGAAGAAAATTATTCTGCTACTTCACTACTTATATATCTAGTACTCTTCTTCTTAAGGTAGGGGGTATTATTTCTTTTGTATTCATGAAGAGAACTTCTGTTATTCCATTCTTTATTATTTTGTTGGACTAACCTGTATACGCGGACTTCCCTATACTTGGTGAAATTCTCCTGTTATTCTATTCTTTATTATTCTGTTGGAATATCATGTCTGTGCGTTTTACGCCGGACTTGGTTCCATCTTTACTATTCTGTTGGAACATCATGTCGGTGCGTATTACGCCTGACCTGGTTCTGTTATTTAATATTCTATTAGAATAACCTCTCTATGCAAAGTACCGCATGCATGGTGATTTCTGTTGTTATTCTATTCTTTATTATTCTGTTGGAACATCCTGTCGGTACGAATTTTTCCTGACCTGGTTCCGTTAGTATTATTTTGTTGGAATAACCTGTTTATGCGAAGTACAGCATGCATGGTGATTTCTTTTGTTATTCCATTCTTTATTATACTCAGTTGGTTAAAGTTTTGACTTCTATACTCCATGAAATTAGTGGAATATCCTTGATATTTGCGCTTCATCCAGTATCTTTTCATGGAAATATTCTTCTGAGCATTCTTGAATTTTACTCTACAAAGTAGTATCATGTTGACAATTTGGACGTTATCAGTTCCTAGATAAATTATTTCTTGAACTTGTTTTATTTAATTCTTATATCATTGTCATCATCATCATGCTTATATTATGTTGAAAGTCATCTGTGGCCTGTAGTGCATCTGTCATCCTCATTGGCCTGTGGCCTGTATTATATCATTGTCATCATCCTCATTGGCCCGTAGTGCATTGATGGACAGTTTTTGTTATGATTATGGCTATGGATTCTCTTTGGCCGCAGTGCAAAGATGAATTGTTTTATGGCATGATCAGGACCGTTGATGAAAAAATGATTATCTTTAGCCGTAGTGCATGGATAATTAGTGGTCGTGATACTAAAGAATATCCTTGGCCGTAGTGCAGGGGTGATTCAATGATGTGGATTATTTATTAAGCTGAGTCCCAACGATAAAAGTGATGAAAAACCTTTTAAATCATAGAAGATAATAGATTTTATTTCTTACTTGACTCTTCTAATGGATTGCTTGTTCCGCTGCAATTAAACTTGATAGTTATTTTATTTTATCAGTTTAACACTGTTGAAGGCTAACGATAAATTATTCTGCATTATCTTAGTCATAATATTTCTTACTTTGGGCTAGTTGAGCTCACCCTTTCTTTCACCGTTTCTTCAAGAAATGAGAACGTGGTGGTGAGGCTAGTCAAATGAATGCAGTGATGGTCCTAGATGTTTGCATTAATAGTCCTCACTATTCGTGAAATAGTGTGATAATAATTGTAATGAGGACTCCTTTTGAGTTTTTATACTCTCTAGTATACAATATTTGTATTCAAACACACAGTTTATGATTTGTCGTATTGTACACGATAGCTGTATTATTAAGTTGTATTTGAAATACTGTACCATGTATCTGGCGACTCAAGATGGGTGATGTATACCTAATTTTGGGGGCGTCACATAAAATATTTATTAAATAAAATAAATATTTTTGTTGAAATATTTATGGAATAAAATGAATATTCGATGAAAATTATTTGAGAATAATTTATTTAAGTACAATAATATTGATTAAATGATTTTATAATCAGTGCATACTTTATTACGCTAATGGAATAGAAATATTCTAATTTAATTAAATAATTAAATTAGAGAATTAATGATTTATTAAACAAATTATAATTATATTAGCTAATTAAATATTGTGTTGGCTAAATAAAGATTATAATTTAATTAGGTAATGTGTGACATGAGTACTATAGGATAAGAGAATTATAAAAATAAAATAGAAAGGGTTTTAAAGTGTGCCAACCAAACAAGGTCTTATGAACTTTGGTATATTATAACTGCTGAGACCCTTAATTTATTTGAGCGTAAACTGTTTATCAGTTTTTATGTTACGCATTATTTTGCCAAGTCTAAATAGTAGAGAGAAGGGAGCCTTATAGAAGGTTTGAGAGATATAGATATTTTTTGTGGAATAAGAAGAGAAATCCTGAGAATCAAGAGGGAAGAAGAGGTATAATCAAGGCTTCATAATCATCTTCTAACCAATCTAAAAAAGAAATCAAAGGTAACAACTTGGTTGTAAAACCTATTTTATGTTCTTATATATATACTTCTCTATAAATGGATTTTGGTAGAGGATTTGCTAAGAATTGATGATATATACTTGTTAATAGATGTGTATAATCTGGAATTTAACCTCTGTAATGGGTTTTGTAGTAATCGGATTGGTGTAAATATGTTAAAAGATAAAGAAGTTGAGTTTTGGCATAATATGTACAAGATGGCTTATTTTAGACCCAAAATTGATGATTAAATCATGTGATAAACTGTAAATTGATGATAGTTTGTATTAATACATTGAGAAGTGAAAAGAATATAAGTAGAATGAATCATTTTGGTCAAGAAACGAATTCGTAGAGTCGAAAACCAACTAATTCAGACTCAAAATGAAGAAGTTATGAAGATTTGAAGTATGTACATTGAGAAAATTGTAATCTGGGCGTAGCCAAGCGCGGTCGCGCTGCCCAGGATTGCGGCCGCGCAGTTGGTCGCTGCTAGATGGCGTGGGCGCTCTGTATTTGTGAAGGAAATGGATGCGGGCGCGCCCATAGTGTGTCATATGTGACTGTTTTGACCGGTTTTGGTAAAACGACCATAACGTTTTCATACTGACTCCGATTGAGGTGATTCAAGATGATCCGGAACGAGCACGAATAGACCTACTACTTTTATTCTTTATGGTTTGCAATTTAAAGTCGTTAGCAGTGGTAAAAATTTCCATATTTGGGACTGTTGTGTTTTCAGAGGCAATCGGAAGGCGTCGGGCATACACGTATGCAAGTGTAGTGCTTCTGATGTTAAAAGATATTATTCTAAGTTATAAAACATGAATGTTAGTAAATATAATGATGTTTAACATTAATAAATGATATATTAGATAATTTGTATAAGCATACTAAGTAAACACAAGAGAGACAAATTGGGCGTGTGACGAATAAACGTCAAAACATCGTGACAAGTGTTAATGAATGTAAAAAGTGTTTAAGTCAAATGAAATAAATATTATAAGATATTAAATGAATTTAATATAAAACAAATAATGATTCCTAGAAAGACTTAAACACTTGAATGAACTTCGAGTATGAAATATAATGAGATGTAAGTCAAAAGTTAACACAATCAAATTGAAAATTATGTATTGATATTAAGAAAGGTTATGAGATATAGAGTAAAGTTTACATTACAACTAATATGCATTTCTCTGTGACTAATAGTTGATGTGCATGATTATATAATTGTGTAGGGCACGTGAAGTGCAGATAGCTGTAAGTTGTTAAACTATTATTGGTAAACAACAATCAAGGCAAGTCTTTCAGTTCCTATTTGCTATGTGAACTTGATGATGAACTGTTTTAAATCTTTGTTGCAAAAAGCATGATGTGTTATATATATATATTGAAAGTATGAAACGTTAAAGTCAATTTATGACTACATTTATTGAGTAATGAATGCTGATTGAGTAAGGAACTCAATCTTTATACTTGTTATATGAATTGCAGCATGTATGTTATGTTAGTCTAATGTTTATAAGATGTGTGACACCCCCAAACCCAGGTACTTCATTCCCACAGGGTTTGGTGTTCACTTGATCAAACATTCATTTCTAATTACCCAATCATAATAGAATTGAATAATAAAAGAAAACCTGCCCATACAGGATTAAACTTAAATAAAAATCTCCCAGGTTATCTAACCTTTAATTACAAACATTCAAATGCGAAAAATTAAATAAACTTCAATACAATCTTTAAATCAAAGTCTGATAATAAAACTATCAAAAATATTACAAGTCTTCATCACTTGTACATTTTTCCCTTTCCTTTGCTAGTCGAAAGTTCACCTACCTTCTTTTCTTTAGCTGCAATGAGTTTTTAAATATGCAAGAGTGAGCAAAACAATTGCTCACTGGATATAACATGGAATCAACAGGAGTATAACAATAATAACTGTTGAAATAGGCTCATCAAAAGTGAATAGTACTCTATCAACAATAATCAGAAACTGAAACTCCAACTTTAACAGTCATAAGACTATAAGGACCTCGTCTTAGGGGGATCAAATTTCTTCAGATAATGTATTGTGCACCAACATTTTAACGCTATGCGTAAGTTAACCCCTAATCATAACAATAGGGTTGCTCATCTCAGTATTTAGAGTACAAGTCCGCACCAAAGGAAGTTTGGTTTGGATAAGCTTTCAAGGTAATTTGGAATTCAACGAACATCAACTAAGGAGTAGTTGAATAAATCCAATAACACTATACTATAGAATAATCGTGATTGAATCAATCATAGTAAACTAAAGTCATGCATTAGGAATAATCCAATAGCATACCATTTGAATAACTATAGAATACCTTGCTTGAACAATACTAAGCCAAGGTTAATTAGAATTAAATACTAAGCATGCATAGCAATTTGAACGATAGAAATGTTCAACATTAGTATATATAGTTGCGCATACTAAACAACAAGTTAAATACAAGAATAACTTGCTCCAGAATAACTTACATCATTATATTGTAATCGAATTGAAAACAGTAATTGAATTAACAAGATAATAGATTAGAAAACTTGCTCAAAGATAGCTAGATACTTGCACAATTATAAAAGTAGAGTTAGAGAACTTGCCTCGTGCGTAGGTTAATCAATTACTACTCACGTTCACCCCAAGTCCTACACATACCATATGTATTGACAATACACATTAGTTATACTAACATTACCTTTATGAATTACTTTATTACTCTTAGTATAGCTACTAACTAAGTTTAAGTTTAAACAACATCACATCTTTTCATGAACATTATTTTTTTTAGCTTTAGTACAACTACTTGAGTGATCATGTTATTACACCAAATGCACATTAACAACTTGATACAACACCCTATTACATGTCAAACATGTTATCATTAAGTTATACTAATACACAAATGGTTGCACTTGCATTCGCGCATCCCGACGCCCTCCGATTGGCTCCAAATACACAACAATCCTAAAGATGACCATTTTGACCCTTCATAATGATTTCAAATTGAAAACCTGAAAGAATAAAAGTTATAGGCCTATTCGTCCTCTTTCCGAATCATCTTGAATTACCTCTATCGGAGTTCGTATGAAAATGTTATGGCCATTTTACTAAATGAGGTCAAAATCGTCCGACCTGCACCACTTTTCCAAATAAGTAGGGCGCGAGACGATGGCGATTCCAAAGTTAGGGGTGTAAATTCCAATATCAAGGCGCGAACTTCAACCTATTTTTGGTATTTGGGTGCGAAATTTGGCGTTGGGGCGCGAAATTTGGCGCTGGGGCTCCGAACTACAGTACACCCAAATCCAGAAACCAAACCAAGCTACTATGTCTTAATTTCTAACACCAATTAACATGTATAACTTATGCAAATTACACATAAACTTCACCAAGCATACAAATACTAAATTAACACAACTTAAACCATTATTCTAGAAAAATTAAATACTAGAATAACATATTTTAAAACCAAAAACACCATTGTTAACACAATAAGCACTTTAATCATAGTTAGAAAACAATTTGTTTTATTCTAACTATATTCTATTTAATTCTTACCCAATTCATATAATCACAGTTAAATTCCATGATTAGCATACAATACAAGTATAAATTTTGGTACTCTGAAAAACATACATTCATACATGTTTATGGTCACAGTAAAACTATTTCTTTTTCTTTAACACATGATTAAAATACCACTCATATATACATATATATACATGCTAGTTATAACAATTATAACAACAAAACATGTAATACCAAAATAAATTCTAGAACAAGGTTTACAGACAAATTTGGTAAAAACTTATACACGGTTATTTCAAGAAAAACAGAGACATACAATTTCTCAAAAACTATATAATGTAAACATATATGATAAGGTTTATACAACCTACCTTTAATTTGTTCCGAAAACACTTGTTAATCACTGAGAATAGCTTTGACAAACTCAGAACTTATTTTGAAAAACACAGCTTTTTCTCTCTTAAACTTTCTCTGAAATTCTCTCTTAGTGTTCTTCTCTCTTTTCTCAACAACTAGAATGTGTAAAAAGAAAACAACCGATAGATATAATGCGTAAAATAAAACCGCTAACCTTAATACGTCTAATTTAATAACATATCAGTTACAAAACTAACGTATATATTATATTATTATTTTATTAATCATTTAAATTTCAAAATCCAAAAGCCGTAGGCTTTGTTTGGCTTAACTAATTTATAATTAAACACTTAATAACCTTAAGCATTGTTTGGATAAAACCAACTTAAATTACTTTAATTTATTTTAATAACTCTTTATAACATAATTATTTGTCACACTTTATTTAATAACAATTTATTAAATAAATTACTTAATGACATAACTCAATCCACATAACACATTAATTATTTAACAAATAAATAATTAACTAATCACATTAATTATTTAATAAATAGATAATTAACTAAATCAACTCAATCAAATTGAACAATTATTTATTCAATAATAAACACATCCAATAAATATTTATATAAATCAATAAATATTTATAATTTACATTTATAAAATCTAGAATGTTACATCATTCCCATCTTATAAGGATTCTGTCCCCAGAATCACAACTCAAACAACACATTCATTACATTTTTCCCTACTTACAAAGATTCTGTCCCTAGAATCGAAGACACAGATTAAACAAATAACTCAGGGTACTCTTTCATCATCTTCTCTTCGAGTTCCCACGTAGCTTCTTCAACATTGTGGTTCCTCCATAAGACCTTCACAGAAGGTATCACTTTATTCCTGAGCACTTGTTCTTTCCTGTCGACTATCTGGATAAGAATCTCTTCATAAGACAAGTCTTTCTCAAACTGCAATGGTTCATACTCAATTACGTGCTTGTAATCAGATTTATACGGTCGTAACACCGACACGTGAAAAAAATTATGAATGTTTTGCAATTCTGGAGGTAGAGCTACCTCGTAAGCTACCTCTCCAACTTTTCTCAGCACTTCAAAGGGTCCAATAAACCTCAGACTTAGTTTCCCCTTTTTACCAAATCGAATTTTCCCATTCCAAGGATAAACTATTAGGAATACGTAATTTCCTATGTCAAATGCATGATCTTATCTGTGTTGATCAGCATATTTCTTTTGTCTGTCTTGAACAACTATCAATCTTGTTCTGATGAGTTGGACAACCTCAGCAGTTTGTTGTATCGCTTCCGTCCTAATAAATGACGCTCACCGACTTCGTCCCAAAGACAAAGGAGTTCTCGCACTTCCCGCCATATAATGCTTCGTAAGGCGGCGTATGTCGATGCTAGCGTGGTAATCATTATTGTAGGCAAATTTCCACCAACGGTAATTGTTCATCCCACTTTTCCTTTGAAATCCATGACGATGCTCTCTCATATATCTTCCAATGTCTCAATCGTTCGTTCTCTTTGGCCATCTGCTTATGGATGATATGCCGTACTCATTCACAAATCGTGTTCCCATACATTCTTGTAGTCTCTTCCAGAAGTTTGATGTGAACCTCGGATCTCTGTCTAACACAATTAACACTGGAACTCCATGTCTTGCAACGATCTCTTTAACATATAGTTTTGCCAGCTGATCAAGATTGAATCTAATCTTTATTGGAAAAAAATGAGCAGATTTTGTCAATCTGTCCACTATCACCCAAATCGCATCGTATCCTTTCTGAGTTAATGGAAGACCTACCATAAAATCTATTGTGATATGTTCCCATTTCCATTATGGTATCTCCAACGGTTGAAGTAACCCGCTTGGTCTTTGATGCTCGGCCTTGACTCTCTGACATGTTAAGCACTTTGCAACGCATTCTGCAACGTCTCTTTTCATATTTGGCCACCAAAAATGTCGTCGCAAATCTTGATACATCTTCGTACTTCCTGGATGAATCGAATATCTCGAGTTATGAGCTTTGGTCAAGATGTCTTCTTTAATATCTGGTACTACTGGAACCCATATTCGTCCTTCAAATCTCAGCATCCCCTCGTTATCAACTGTGTACTTTATTTCTTTTCCCTCGACCACACTTTCTCTTATTTTTCTGCATTCCTCATCCTGCAGTAGAGCATTCTTCACTTTGTCCACCAAAGTTTGACTGGCTTCCATCTGGTACAATTTCTAATCAGATTCTTTTGGAAATTTGATTTCTAACTCTAACCTTGACATTACTGTAATAAGCTCCTCCTTATCAGTTAACAACATTAACTTTTCCCTGCCTTTCCTACTCAAGGCATCTGTAACCACGTTTGTTTTGCCTGGATGATAAAAGATCTCACAATCATAATCTTTTATCAGTTCCATCCATCCATCTTCTTTGATGCATGTTCAGGTCCTTCTGTATGAAAATATACTTCAGACTTTTATGGTCTGTGTAAATCTCACATTTCTCTCCGTAGAGATAGTGTCTCCATATCTTTAGAGAAAACACAACCGCCGCCAACTCTAAATCATGAGTCGGATACCCTTTTTCATAGTCTTTCAATTGTCTTGATGCATACGCGATGACTTTCCCGTTCTGCATAAGGACACATCCTAATCCCTTGTGTTAAGCGTCACTATACACCACAAAATTTCCTGTAATATCCGGTAATGACAACACAGGTGCCATACTTAACTTCTTTTTTAATTCTTGGAAGCTTTCTTCACACTTCTCCGTCCAAACAAATTTTACAAATTTCCTCGTCAAATTTGTCAACGGAGTGGCAATCTTGGAGAAATCCTGGATAAACCGTCTGTAATATCCTGCTAATCCTAAGAAACTTCTCACTTTTGATGGAGTTCTTGGTTGTTCCTAATTTATCACAGCTTCAACCTTTGATGGATCCATTGAAGTTCCATCCTTGTCAATTACGTGCCCAAGAAATTGTACACGTTCCAGCCAAAATTCGCATTTAGAGAATTTCGCATACAACTTTTCTTTTCTTAGCGTCTCCAGCATTAGACATAAGTGTTCCACATGTTCCTCTTGAGTTTTAGAGTACACCAAAATATCATCGATGAACACCACCACAAACTTGTCCAAGAATGGTTTAAACACCATGTTCATCAAATCCATGAACGCTACAGGGGCATTTGTCAAACCAAAAGACATCACCAAAAATTCGTAATGTCCATACCGAGTTCAGAATACCGTCTTCGGTACATCCTCCTTTCTTACCTTCAGTTGATGATACCCACTTCTCAAATCTATTTTTGAGAAATATCTAGCGCCCTTCAATTGATCAAACAAGTCATCTATTCTCGGCAATGGATATTTATTCTTAATAGTGACTTTTTTTAACTCCCTATAATCAATGCAAAGACGCATTGACCCATCCTTCTTTTTTTAATAACAACACCTAAGTGCTCCCCACGGTGACACACTTATTGAATGTATTTCTTGTCCAACAAATTCTCCGTAGTTGTACCATCAGTTCTTTCATCTCCACCGGAGCCATTCTATACACGGCCTTCGATATCGGAGAGGTTCCTGGTGCTAAGTCGATCACGAACTCGATCTCTCTGTCAGGCGGAAGTCCTGGCAAATCCTATGGAAACACATCCATAAATTCCCTAACTATTGGTATTTCTTCCAGTTTCGCACCCTTCTTCTGATTATCGACTATGTAAGCTAAATAATCCACACAGCCTTGACTCAACAACTTCTTGGCCTGCATAATCTTCAGACATCTCATTTGTCTAGGCGATTTGCTACCATTGAATACTACATTTGACGGAGTCATAAGGTTTACACATTTTATTTGGCAGTCAATTATCGCTCCATGATTGAACAACCAATCCATTCCCAAAATAACATCAAACTCTCCTAGCCTGATCGGAATCAAATCTACCAACAAAATATTTTCCTTAATGTTCACCCTACAGTTCTTGTATACGAATCTAACAGGGATTACTTCCTTATTCGTAATTTCTATGTTCAAAGGAAAATTCAGTTCTTCTCTAGGCAATTCTAACCTCTTAGCAAATTCATTAGATATAAACGAACAAGTAGCACCCGAATCAAATAATACATAAGCATTTATATCATTGATTGGGATAATACCTGACACCACATCTTTTGATTGCACAAAGATCTTGCATGCACCATGTTGAAGGTTCCGGCATGGGGTTTGTTTGATGCTGCAGGTCCTGCAATGGCCCATGTACCTCCATTGTTACTTCCATTGCTTCTGGTTGTCACTCCGTCCTTCTTCTTAGGGCATTCACGAGCAAATTTATCCTTGGATCCGCACGTGAAGCATACATTCTTCTTCGGTTGAGTGCAACTTGGGGCGATGTGACCCTCCTGGCCACAATTGAAGCATACTCGCTTCCCCATCAAGCAAGCACCCTTATGGAATTTCTCGCATGTCGCACATGCTTTAAACTTTTTGTTTTGCTGATTACCTTGCTGGTGTCCAGCACCCATGCTCCCATTCCACTTCCTCTTCAAGCTGTTGCTGTTGTTGTTGCTGTTGTTGTTGTTGTTATTGTTGTTTCCACTGCTACCACTCCCATTCTTAGTCTCATTCTCATTCTTCTTCTTCTTTTGTTCCTGGTTGAACTTTGTCACTGCCTCGCCTCCACCTTCAGTGAGTACTGCTTTCTCCATCACCACTGCAAATGTCTTCAACTGGAACAGGGACCCCCTCATCAGATGTACCAGGGCTTCACCCTGCTCAAATCTCTTCGCCTTTACACTCGCCTCATCTTTGACTGATATGGCGCAAATGTCGCCAATTCGTTGAATTTCGCGGTATACTCAGATACCGTCATCGTTCCTTATTTTAGTTCCAGAAACTGCACTTCTAGTTGACTCTTCGAACTCTCTGAGAAATAAGTCTCGAAGAACAAATCCTTGAACCTATCCCAGGTCATCACTCCTGGCCCTTCACGAGTTTTATTGGCCTGCCACCAATAACTAGCTTCTGCTTTCAACATGAATGTTGCGAAAGCAGTCTTCTGATCATCCCCTACCCTAGCGACATCGAACACCTTTTATATCTCCATAATTCAGGTCTGTGCTTCGACTGGATTCATAGACCCACGGAATTCAGGTGGTCCAACCGCCTTGAAATCCTTAAACATTGTACCATGGTTTTGTGGTTGATTCTGCAACGTTCCTGTCAGTAGTGTCACTAGTTGTTGAATGGGTTTACCGTCAACATTGTTGTTATTGGTAGTTCTCTCATTGTTTCTCTGTCGGGGTGGTTCACGTCTAGGATGCATTTTCTGTTGAAACAAAACATCTATTAGATTATTACTCAGCTTCTTTAAGTATTTCTAATTAACTTGCCTCCATAAAAGAAATAACCGCATAACACATAACACTTTGAATAAAATAATAACTTTTATTTATTCATCATTACTTCGAAAAACATAAAAACAATAGCATCACTGCTATTTACATTCCTTTCCTGAACTACAAAAGTTACAGGACAACATCATTATTATCATATCCCATGGTTACTTAACACTAGGGATTTACACATTATTTAATACTTATTACGTGCATTACAGGCACATTTTCTATGATGATTTATTAAGATACTTCTTAGCCCTATCACGTTCTTCCTCTATAACTTGAAACATTGTTCTGCGATCTAACACGAATGATGGCAGCATCTCGAACTGAATCGGATATCCCATGACCCGATCTTGAGCTCGATTAATTGCGGTGTTAAAAACTTTATCCATCTCTTCCATCTTCATCCTCTTCGCCTGTGAGTCCCGTACTGCTCTTCCAGTTCATTGATAAGCTTCCTCGTATGCATCTTCAGCTCATACCCTCTTGGTAGCTTCTTCCTTCAACTTGTTCTTCAGTTCCACGGCCATCTCGATCAGTTGTTCCTTCTCTCCTTCAGTCCGTACTAGTTTCTCCTCGACATTTGTCAGTCATTCTTCACGATCCTGGATCTCGCCGTCTTTTTGTGTCATTACAGTCTGTTGTTTAGCTACTATCTCCTGTAACTCCTCAACTGTATCCTGAAGTTCTACGTTACGGTCATGCACCTCATCGTATATACGGCCTGCTATCGAGTTAAGTGGAATCCTTTCCTCCTCGTCCTCATCATCCTCATCCTCCTGTGGTAACTCAACGGGATCCTCCTCGTCTGTCTCCACATCATCATCCTCATCTTCAACTACTGTGACCAATGGGGCTGACTCCCGTGGCAGTAGTTGTTCCCCAACCACCTGAATGTCGCGAGGCTCCTCCTCTATAGGCATTTGAGGTTCCTCCTCCCTAGCCTGACTGGATTCTCTGACATTAGTCATCTTGACAACAAAGTTTTAAAGTTTTAATTATTAATCATTACTACTCGACACTCACGAGTTCATAAACTATAAACACAGAAGCACATAAGTGTTTTATTACTTCTTTCCTAAAACTTGATAAGAGTTATCTCCACTATCTTTTCAAAGGTTACTTCCTAAGGCTTTTCCCCCCACCTAAGGTTCATAACCTAAAGCTTTGATACCAACTTGTGACACCCCCAAACCCAGGTACTTCATTCCCACAAGGTTTGGTGTTCACTTGATCAAACATTCATTTCTAACTACCCAATCATAATAGAATTGAATAATAAAAGAAAACCTGCCCATACAGGATTAAACTTAAATAAAAATATCCCAGATTATCTAACCTTTAATTACAAACATTCAAATGCAAAAAATTAAATAAACTTCAATACAATCTTTATATCAAAGCCCGATAATAAAACTATCATAACTATTACAAGTCTTCATCACTTGTACATTTTTCCCTTTCCTTTGCTAGTCGAAGGTTCACTTACCTTCTCTTCTTTAGCTGCAATGAGGTTTTAAATATGCAAGAGTGAGCAAAATAATTGCTCACTAGATATAACATGGAATCAACAGGAGTATAACAATAATAATTGTCGAAATAGGCTCATCAAAAGTGAATAGTACTCTATCAACAATAATCAGAAACTGAAATCCCAAAATATGGAAAATATACATCACTGAGGGTCGTAAGACCATGAACTACGTCCAAAGTTGCAAGTAATCTTTTAACTCCAACTTTAACAGTCATAAGACTATAAGGACCTCGTACTTAGGAGGATCAGCCCTTCGTACAATGTATTATGCACAAACAATTTAACGTTATGCGTAAGTTAACCCCTAATCATAACAATAGGGTTGTTCATCTTAGTATTTAGAGTACAAGTCCGCACCAAAGGAAGTTTGGTTTGGATAAGCTTTCAAGGTAATTTGGAATTCAACGAACATCAACTAAGGAGTAGTTGAATAAATCCAATAACACTATACTATAGAATAATCGTGATTGAATCAATCATAGTAAACTAAAGTCATGCTTTAGGATTAATCTAATAGCATACAACTTGAATAACTATAGCATACCTTGCTTGAACCATACTAAGCCAAGGTTAATTAGAATTGAATACTAAGCATGCATAACAATTTGAACGATAGAAATGTTCGACATTAGTATATATAGTTGTGCATGCTAAACAACAAGTTAAATACAAGAATAACTTGCTCCAGAATAACTTACATCATTATATTGTAATCGAACTGAAAACAATAATTGAATTAACAACGTAATAGATTAGAAAACTTGCTCAAAGATAGCTAGATACTTGCACAATTATAAAAGTAGAGTTAGAGAACTTGCCTCGCGCGTAGGTTAAACAATTACTACTCACGTTCACCCCAAGTCCTACACACACCATATGTATTGATAATACACATTAGTTACACTAACATTACCTTTATGAGTTACTTTATTACTCTTAATATGGCTACTAACTAAGTTTAAGTTTAAACAACATCACATCTTTTCATGAACATTATTTTTTTTTAGCTTTATTACAACTACTTAAGTGATCATGTTATTGCACCACATGCACATTAACAACTTGATACAAGATCCTATTACATGTCCAACATGTTATCATTAAGTTATACTAATACACAAAGGGTTGCACTTGCATTCGCGCATCCCGATGCCCTCCGATTGGCTCCAAATACACAACAGTCCTAGCGATGGCCCTTTTGACCCTTCATAACGATTTCAAATTGAAAACCTTAAAGAGTAAAAGTTATAGGCCTATTCGTCCTCTTTCCGAATCATCTTGAATTACCTTTATCGGAGTTCGTATGAAAATGTTATGGCCATTTTACTACAGGAGGTCAAAATCGTCTCACCTGCACCACTTTTCCAAATAAGGGCGCGAGACAAGGCATTCCAATACTGGGCGCGAACTTCTGGCCTATATTTGGCGCTAGGGCGCGAAATTTGGCTCTGGGACTCCGAACTACAGAACACCCAAAACCAGAAACCAAACCAAGCTACTATGTCTTAATTTCTAACACCAATTAACATGTATAACTTATGCAAATTACACATAAACTTCACTAAGCATACAAATACTAAATTAACACAACTTAAACCATTATTCTAGAAAAATTAAATACTAGAATAACATATTTTAAAACCAAAAACTCCATTGTTAACACAGTAAGCACTGTAATCATAGTTAGAAAACAATTTGATTTATTCTAACTATATTCTATTTAATTCTTACCAATTCATATAATCACGCTTAAATTCCATGATTATCATACAATACAAGTATAAATCTAAAAACATACATTCATACATGTTTATGTTCACAAGAAAACTATTTCTTTTTTTTTAACACATGATTAAAATACCACTCATATATACATACATACATATATATATATATATATATATATATATATATACATGCTAGTTATAACAATTATAAAAACAAAACATGTAATACCAAAAAAAATATTCTAGAACAAGGTTTACAGACAAATTTGGTAAAAACTTATACATGGTTATTTCAAGAAAAACAGAGACATAAAATTTATCAAAAACTATATAATGTAAACATATATGATAAGGTTTATACAACCTACCTTTAATTTGTTCCGACAACACGTGTTAATCACTGAGAATAGCTTTGACAAACTCAGAACTTATTTTAAAAAATACAGCCTTTTCTCTCTTAAACTTTCTCCGAAATTCTCTCTTAGTGTTCTTCTCTCTTTTCTCAACAACTAGAATGTGTAAAAAGAAAACAACTGATAGTTATAATGCGTAAAATAAAACCGCTAACCTTAATACGTCTAATTTAATAACATATCGCCACAAAACTAACGTATATATTATATTATTATTTTATTAATCATTTAAATTTCAAAATCCAAAAGCCGCAGCTTTGTTTAAAACTTAACTAATTTATAATTAAACACTTAATAACCTTAAGCATTGTTTGGATAAAATCAACTTAAATTACTTTAATTTATTTTAATAACTCTTTATAACATAATTATTTGTCACACTTTATTTAATAACAATTTATTAAATAAATTACTTAATGACATAACCGAATCCACATAACACATTAATTATTTAACAAATAAATAATTAACTAATCACATTAATTATTTAACAAATAGATAATTAACTAAATCAATTCAATCAAATTGAACAATTATTTATTCAATAATAAACACATCCAATAAATATTTATATAAATCAATAATTATTTATAATTTATATTTATAAAATCTGGAATGTTACAAGATGTATGTTGAGCATGTTATTATGTGTTACGTGATGCATGAAAACTGTTAGATTTTGCTGGGTTGTCGAGCTCAACGTTGCAAATAACCACTTTTGCAGATAAAGGATTCAAGGTAACGTTATATGCTACTTGAAAAACATGAATCATGTGTAATGCATGAAGATTTAGATACTTTAGCTAAAGTTTTTATTTCGTTAAACCATGATTAGGGTTCATGAGATGTACTCAATGTTTTATGATGTATATTTTATATTGAGTTGTAAAGTTAAAGTTTGAGCTAGCTGTCTAATGTATAAAGGATATCGATTTGGTATGTAAGTATATATACATTAACTCTGATAAATTGAATCATGTATTATTTATGATTCAAAGATATGTAGATGATAAAGGTATTGATTCAGGGAATTAAAGAAAGAAGATAGAAAAGTTTAAATTATTCCACATTTTATTAAGTTTAACATCAAATAATGATGTAAAAATCAAAAGTTAGACGTGTTATTAACGACCGAAGTCGATAATTGAATTATATGAATTTTGGGGTCGTTACATAAATAAAGTTGTAATTGTATTCTGTACTATGTATTTGGCGACTCAGAATGGGTGATGTATACCTATTTTGGAGGCGTCGCAAATTTGATTTGATTTTTATTTACTAGTTTTTTCATTATTTCCAATCATTAATTCGGTTAGTTTAATAAAATTGAAATAATACAAACCTGGTAATTGTTAGATTAAAATTAATTATTGTATCTGTGGGAACGATACTCAACTTATTATTATATTACGTGTTGATCACGTATACTTTCGTGCTGTAATAACCCGATATTTTCTATATAAATAAATAAGAAATTTTGCATATAAATTTTTTTTTATTATTTTAAAGGTGGGAATATGTGCAACGTAAAGTGTGTGTGTGTGTATATATATATATATATATATATATATATATGTGTGTGTGTGTGTGTGTGTGTGTGTGTGTGTGTGTGTGTGTGTGTGTGTGATAAATAAAATATATCTATTACATGACTAATTTCAAATAATTTTTAGAATTAATGATCATTATAAATTATAATTTTATAATAAATTAATTTGGTAGTAAAATATATTCAGATTTATTTTCCATGAAAATAGATTTATATATTATTTAAATAATATATGAAATGATTATTAGAATTATTATAATAAATATTTTATTATATGAATTTATTCAGATTAGTTAAGTAATTATTTAAACTTAATTAATAATGCTATATATGTAAGATAAATCAGATATGGAATCCAAACCCTAATTCTGGATTTAGAATAAGGAATGAGAATATTAATATAATATTATTTATATTTAAGTGCTATAGATGTGTACTGTATGTGTGTAGACTGATAATTGGTCAATTTTAGTGTGACAGTAGAAAAATATTGTATTACTATGCTAAACCCTAAATTGAAACTCAAATTAGAGTACAAGATTGTTATGTAATTGTGATAATGTGATTAACGTCGGAATTATAGATATTAACCTTAATTAGGGAAACCCTAATTTTTGAAAACCCCTAAATAATATTTAGAAACCCTAATTTCTATATTTGGAACCCTAATTGTCAAATTGGAAAACCCTAATTGCTAAATTAGAATGTTTAATGTTAATTAGTGGACTTTAAACCTTAATGTTCTTGTATAATGTAATTAGATAACCTAATCTAATTAAGAAACCTTAATTTCAAAACTAAAATTTCCATTTTTAGTTTAATTTCAAAACTCTAGAAAATTTAAATTTTTGCACCCCATAAAGGTTGGAGCAAATGACAAAATGGCCATTAAAATTAAAAGTAAAATGACTTAAATGCCCTTGTTGCATTATTATAGGAAACTTGAGTATCTAGTCATATTTGTAGTAGGTAACTAGCTAAGATCAGCCATGTGACTGATATAGATATAAGTCAGCCATCTTATATCATAAAATTCATTGCATACAAGTAGTATATATATAAATTAAGAGAGAGAAAGTTCCTCATTTAGTTCATTTGTTCACTTATACTCAACCAAGACTCTCTCTCTCTCTCTAGCCCACGATATTTCTTTGTTAAACCAGTCCTAAATCAAGCCCCATTAACACTCACAACAAATCAGAGGCCTAGATTCTAGAATTTGTTCATAGAGGTATAAAACCTAATTTAAAAATATGAACTTTGATTCCATGTTAGATGTTAGTTTTTTTATGTTAAACATGTTGTATGTAGTGTATATTGATGATCTGGGTTGATAGATGTTAGATCCATAACATCTATAGGCTCGGATTTGATGTTTTCAAAAATCTAGAAAATATTTTATTTTTGGCTGACAATGAATGTCAGACCTCATATCTCAGTGATTGTTTATTATTTTTGTGTTTTGAAAGTTTGTAGTTGTAGTATGCTATGAGACCTTTGATCTGAAACTTGAATCAAGCCCAGATCATGAACAAATTAAAATTTATGGTTGGTCAAACCTAGTTGACTGAACATGACTTTCCAAATCTGGAAAACCCAAATTGTGCCTAGAAGGATCTGACAAGATCTTCATGGGCTCTGATCTGACAATGTTTTGATGATCTGTTATTATTATTGTATCTAATCTGTAATATGTCATATAGACTACATGTTAAGGCCTTTAGAATGCATAAACCTCAAACTGACTGGATTCAGTGGCCGGTCAAACTAGCCAAGTTGATCACGTCTTTTGTTTTCTGGGTATTACCCCCAGAAAACATATGAATGTGTCGACTGACCTGGTTTGACCAGACGATTTTTGTTGATTATGATGTTGTTATATGTATTTTATGTGATAGATCTCTTCACTTACATGCTGGCTACTCATTGAACGCATTAGATCACACAAATATTACAATAACAGCAAGTTGTGGAAGCCCAAAAAAGGCCACTCGAACTGTTCTTCATTTCTGGGTAACCTAGAAATGAAGAACAGCTCTGACAGCCAGTTTACATGCTTAGATCTCCTTTGTGTTATGCTATTTGGTCATGTTTGTTGTTGGATCATGGAGTGTTACATTAGTTCTACAATCTGTAATCAATAGATAGCCCAGAAACATCATGATCTGGTCATTACACTTGGTCAAACCTAGCTATTCGAACACTGGCTTGTCAGGGTTCTTGAGGCTCAAGAAGAATTTAGGCGACTATTTCTGTCGCTAAAGGCTATAGCAACAAATTTAATAATTTTATTTAATTTATTTTCCAAAAATCATTTAAAAATATAAATTAATTATTAAAAATTCCAAAAATAGTTTTAAAAATTATTTGAAGTTATAAAAATTAACGTTTAATAATTTCACATATTTTTCATAAATATTAATATTTATTTGGATATTATTGATATTTAATTTGTTTAATAAATGCACTAAATAAATTGATTAAAAATTATTTTATTATATTAAAAATTATTTTAAATGATAATAAAGTATTTAAAAATATTTTAAGTTATAAAATATAACTTTTAATATTTTAAGACAAATTTCATTAATTATTTAATATTAATGATATTAGATTTATTTAACAAATATATTAAATAAATTAATTTAAAATGAATTTTGGTATTATAAAAATCATTTTAAATGAAAATAAATAGTTTTAAAATATTTTAAGTCATAAAATATAACTTTTAATATTTAAAGGTAAATTTCATTAATAATTTAATATTAATTTATTTAATAATTATATTAAATAAATAGTTTTAAAGTGGTTTTATTAAATTAAAAATCATTTAAAAAGGATATAAATGTTTTTATAATTAAGGGCTTTTAATATTTTGATAAATAATAAATTAATATTTAAATATTAATGGTAATTATTTAAAAATGATTTTAATTGTTTTAAAAATCATTTAAGGGTAATATTAATGCTTTAAAAATATTTTGAGTTATTATAAATAACTTTAATATTTTGGTAATGGTTTCATTAATAATTTAATATTAATTAAATATTAATGATAATATAATTATTTAATATTTAAATTATTTAATAATGATTTCGGTGTTTGAAAATTTATGATAAATTATAATAATCAATTAAAAGTTGTTATAAGTTATTTAAAAATAAGATGACTGATATTTAAGTTATTTAAATCGAATATTGAACTGCAAACTAGAGTTCTAGACTCGATAATTACCCGATAAAGTCGTCGGTACATCGAAATATTTTAGAAATTGATTTGAACTTAGATAATTTGACTAGATACGTATTTGTTTATGATCAAATGACTGCTAAACATATGTGACAATGTGATTAGGTTTGTGCTGACTGCAAATAACAATACTATGTGATATGATATATTATTCTAATCAAACGAATGATCTTATTAATGATAGGTTTCGATAAAAAAGATAAAACTAAGTTACGTTATTGTAAGCAGTAGCTCAGGCAAGTATCCTAACTTTGCATTTACTTTATGCAATGGACATGAGTAAGAAAGTTTCAGAATAATGTTATCGATTATGTATCCAATCATTTGTATTCATACAAGTTCTTAAATTATCCGATCATTGTTTATCAACATAGTATTATTGTATAATCCAGATATTTATTATGTTCGTTAATTTCTAATATGGTTAGACAAGTGTCCTCACTTGAATAATCATTGTATTTAATCACATGTTGATACAAACTTATTAATTTCCAGTATGTATATGTTGACTTAAAAGCCGTCTAGGCTATTTGATTCGGCTAGACACAAACTTAAAAATATTGTTGAACAAGATAGAACTTTATTGTATCCAACTGAATTGTTTTAGTTCGGATTCCCAACTAAGTATGAACATCCCATAGTGCGTCAAAGGCAGATAAGATGAACGATAATATCGTTCTTGCATGTAGTATTGATCAATACAGGGCATAACGAGTTGATCACCCCCCGTGCCTGTAAGTTATAACGGTTTGCAGATGAAGTTCTGTTAAACCTTATCGAAAACTGAAAATAAAGTTCATAGTCTGTCGACTGCTCTCTATGTATTGTCAGTACGTAGTTTCAAAAATTTGATATAGATTTGATATGTTATTATTATTGGTTCAACTTACTTCACAATAGTTGATTCATTGTAGAAGTGTTATTCAAAGAAAACTTTTACTTCTTTCAGCTAATAATTATTGTTGTTATTACTTGCTGGGCAACAAATGCTCATTCTTGCTTTAAATTTAAATGTTTTCAGCTAAGTGTGATCAACCAGAAAGCTCTACCAAGAACAAAGGAAAAGGAAAGGTTGCAGTATAAGTTATAAGCTATCATATGTAATATTTAGACTTTAGTAAGACAATGATATTAATTATTATCATGTAATGTAATAGATTAAAGGTTAGAAACCTGGGGAATTTAAAAAACTCTGATATGTAAATTAAGTTTGGTATCTATATTATTGTTATTATTATTAGTATTATTCCGCTCATAGAAATGGTATCGTGAAGCACCGAGTTTGGGTTTCAAGTACCTGAATTTGGGAGCATCACACGTGCTGTGTGTAATTAGATTACACCCAACAAAGTACATGCATGATGCTATGACCTAAAATTATATCCCTAGGAATCTATTGTCACTAGGCTATTGCAAATGTAGATTGAAACAGGATAAGATAAAGACATATCTGATCTGATTGTCGTCAGCATGATTTGGTTATTTAGATATGGATTCAGATAGGCCTAGTAACTCTTCTTCCCATAAGGCTTCATCTGGGGTTCACCTTCGGAGGTCTACTTTAGATGTCCCAGCTCTGCGGGTTACCCGTTAGGTTCGTCGTCTCACTGAGTCAGTGATTCATCCAATTGGTGTTGATAAGAGTGGTTTGCCTGATGATGAAGGTGATCTTCTTGAGGCTGAGGTCCCTCCTTAGCCCATGCTCGCAGATTCCTCCTTAGTATTCAGGTAGTTGTTCCCAATTTATTGGGATCTGATTTGAGCCGCCACCCATCCATTCACTTACATGTGAATGAGGTACAAGAGATTCCTTTTTATAGAGTTGTTTTAATTTACCATTCTTGGTTATAATCACTACAAGAAAAAAGCTTAAGTCTGACGGAATAATTCGTCGGACATAAGCCTATTCAGTCGAAAATATATTATTCCCGACGGAAATATCCATCAGATATTCGGTCGTAAATATTCGCGTCAAAAATACGATATGTTAAAAATTCTGTTGGATATTCATTATCCTCGACGAACGTATCTCCGACGGATGTTCGTCGAACATTAACTATCTTTGACAGAATATATAGGACAAAACTTTTCGTCGAATAAAACAATACCTATTTTTGACGGATGTATTCCCTCGGAATTATATTATTTTCGACTGAAAACTAAAATAACCCACTATTCATTAAAATTGTCTAATTATTAACTTCGTTGGAATTTGCATCGGAGATAGACAGTTTACGACGGATACGTTCCATCGAAGATAACGTATGTTCGACTAAAATTAGGATATTTCGGTATTTATTAAAAATTGATTATTTGTTAACTCCGAGGGAAATTCCGTCGCAAATACCCTATTCCGTCGGAATTAACAATCCTTTTTTTTAATTGCAGATTTTAAAAGTTCAGTTTCCAGGTGTTTAAACACATTAATGTACCTGTAACCTGTCACAACCCAATACACAATAATATAAACATGTATCTCACATTCAAATATGCAACGTAGCACTAAAACTTAATATTCAACTCATTATCATTCATATTCACATTCAAATATCCACCAAAACGTATTATAAGCTAACCAATTACAAATATAAGCTAATGTTCCATAAATGTTAAACAATATAATTTACAATAGTTGTACAGATGTAATTAGACAATACAATATATACAAAAGTTCTACAATAACATGAATATATACAAATGAACTATAAACTAGTAAAATTATCATCATCGGGCAGAGGTGAACGACGTTGCTCTGGTGTATAATAATCATACTTGTGCTCCTTCTCATCATCGCCAGCCTGGTCTCCATCGCCACCCTGTTGATAGAATCAAAAATATAAATCATTAGTCCGTATATATATATGTGATAATTAACAAACTAGCCTTAATTGAAAAACATAAACAATAAGAATACCTGAGTAGGTGGGGGCGGACGAAAAGCCTCCTCCAAGAGGGTAATCACCATCCGGAGCATCTCGGTGCTCCAAGCGTTGAACTGCTCTCATGGTAATCTCGTACTCTCTGCAGAGGCCCCTGCTATAATATCCTGAGCAATCTGGTGAAGACGAGAACTGGAAAGCAACTGCTGATGCCAAAAGACCGGATCGGTATGGAACTTATCTGACACAGCCCCTATCAGCCGCCGGAAGATATCATCATCCAAGCCAGCGCCCGTATGAGATGGTCCGACATGTGCTCTCGGACACTGGCACTGACTGGAGCCTATAAAGAGATACAAATTCGATTACTAATAATAATTTATATAATGTGATAAATTTGGATAATTTTGTGAAACATAAAAAAATATTACCTCCAGGAAGTGTATATGCGGGTATCCTCGGTAGACCCAACACTCGATATCTGCCGGTATTACTAGTAGGGGGATCCTGAGACGCGACACATAGTCTCAGCTCCTCATCCCGTCCTAATACAATATCTGGAAGAGGGGGGCGTAATCTAACTGACTTAGAACCCTCCTAATAGTCTCATTTTCACTTATCGCTCATCCCGAAGCCTCTGAAATCGGTCCTATAATGTATTCTGTATACGTATGTTAATTATATCATTTTATTTACGATTGAATATTATTAAAAGCTAAATAGTAAGATGAGTTTTACCCGTATAGCTAAAAGTCGCTTGAGACAAAGCACGCTGTCTCTTAGCGTGTGGGCTCGATCCCAAAACTCTAGAATGGTAGGATCTCGGCCCAAGGTCCTCCCCAATGCCTAATACAAACAATCATAAAATAGGTCTTAAGTATTTGTGTGAGAACTTGACACATAAATAACTAAATACAATGCACTTATCATCTTCGCCTCCTCGAACGACTGAGAACCAGTGGTGTGTACTATCCGGAGCTGACCACGGTTCTTCTTCTTTCGCTAAGACTTTTTTCTTGAAGTCTTGACCTCTAGTCTTGCTTACACATAGCCTCCCAAAGCTAAATCGGAGACTATCTGGTCGATGATCTCGATGGTGGTCCCGAGTTGGTCCACAACCTTTGGGTCGCCTTCATCGCATCTCATACACCATCCAGTAGTAATTATAACGACGTGATGCTCAATCACATCATCGCCAGATGACTGAGAGATGCTCGTGTCAAATCGATAATAAACCTATAACAATTGAATATTTAAAATTAAGAACAATTGATTTCGTCATCCCAATACAACTATGTAGTGATAATATGCTTAACTTGCATTGAACTTCTGCAAGACGGTCTGCATAAAAGTGGCATTGTACCGCTCATACTGACTGAACCGTATGCACCCTCTCGGGAGATGCGTCAAACAAATCACGTGTAGGGTGTGCTTAGCCACCGAGTCTAGTATACTACAGAAAAAGTATAACAATATGTGTTATGTGAATTGTGTTTTGCAATAACTAATAGAAATAGTACGAATATATTAACACTTACTGCTGGGAAATGACATCCACCGGTACTATAAGTGGCACTACCGGCGGACTACCAAATGTATCGTTTCGTATTTACACCGGCCTAAGTGAGAGAAATAACATCCAATAATAGTCCCAAACTGGGGACTGTTCGACATTCACCCATACTGAGTGTATGTCAAACGGGTTTCTAAGTTTCAAAGTATAGTACATATATAATTGAAAATTCTACTTAGTTTATTGAAAAATGTGGCAAACTATACAAATGCTACTTAGTTTATGAGAATTGTTATGTGGAATCACTACTTGAGTCGACAATCGGGAAAAAAAAGGGTCGTAGTTCCTGTTGTGTCATATACTCGAATAATAAAGTTAATTCAATTACTGCAAACATTCCTCACTGTTCCATCATAACAAATGACAACATCCCCAAGGAGTTCCATTAAGCAATTGAACAAAGTTTCAGCTTAAGAAACCCTCTAGATGAACGAACGATCACTTCTCTACTACGAATGAATCATCTCCCCATATGGGTCCAATCCATGATATAGACAGCTTCTCACCACTCCGAATTCCTCAAATGGATAGTTCTAATACAAGAGGTGAGACGTTCTGTGAGAACTACCCATATGAGGAATTCGGAGTGGTGAGAAGCTGTTTATATCATGGATTGGACTCATATGGGGAGATGATTTATTCCTAGCAGAGAAGTGATCGTTCGCTCATCTAGAGGGTTGCTTAACCTAGAACTTTGTTCAACAAC
Organism: Panax quinquefolius; assembly: GCA_020205615.1. Taxonomy (NCBI): domain Eukaryota; kingdom Viridiplantae; phylum Streptophyta; class Magnoliopsida; order Apiales; family Araliaceae; genus Panax; species Panax quinquefolius. The sequence continues at coordinate 74,570,236 of CM035167.1, read as the reverse complement.
TTACTAGCACTCCTTCCGGATGTTGCCATCTGTTATGATGGAACAGTGAGGAATGTCTACAGTAATTCAATTACCTTTATTATTCGTGTATAGGACACAAATAGGAACTACGACCCCTTTTTTTTTAATTGTTGTCGAGGAACTAGTTGGAGTACTATTAGCTGCAACTGCTATGTCGAAACATGCATACTAGAAAGAGTACATATATGTAGGGAGAGTGTTATTTGCATTTATATATTGAAAATTGTGGCAAACTAAGCAAATGCTACTTAGTTTATTTTGCCAATGATAATAAACTAAGTAAGTGGTACTTAGTTTATGAAAATTGTTATTTGAAATCTATAGAGACTACTGTTCGACATTCACTCCTACTTAGTTTATTTTGCCAATGTGAACTAAGTAAATGGTACTTAGTTTATGAGAATTGTTATTTGGAATCTATAAAGACTACTGTTCGACATTCACTCCTATTTATTTTATTTTGCCAATGATAAACTAAGTATGTGGTACTTACTTTATGAGAATTGTTAGGAATCTATAAAGACTACTGTTCGACATTCACTCCTACTTATTTTACTTAATTTTATTTTATTTTATTTTATTTATTTTAATTTAATTTAATTTAATTTGGCCTTAATTTAATTTATTTTAATTAAATTAAATTAAATTAAATTGAAATTATTTGATTATATTTTATTTTATTCTTTATTGAATTGAATTCTATTTATATTATATTATATATTTGTAAATTTTTTATTAAATTTAATTTTTTATTAAATTAAATAAAATTTGTTTGATTTTATTTAATTTACTTCAAATTAGTTTATATTTTAATATTGTGACTAATTACTAATATTATCAAAATAATTCTGCAAAATCTTGCAAATGCATACATCTGACATAATTTATGTCTCAAATTCAGTCGAAAATTGCAAATATATCAAAATTAAATAGTCCTAAAATTTGTTAAATTCAAGATTGAAAACTAATTAAATTACATAAACAATGCAAACAATATATACTGCATAATTATCCATTCTCAATCAAAATATATACCAAATTTTAGCCCCAAATTTCAGCCTCAAATCCAAATTTCAGTCAAATATATAATAATTTTTTAACTCTATACCAATTTCAGCCTCAAATCCAATTGCCAAATCCAAATTGATGCACATACAGTAACCAATTAAGGAATTTACCAATTTTTAGACTCAAATCAATATATACATACAATATAAAAATTATTCAACCTATTGATTTTGTATATCATCATCAAAATGAAACAATATTTGTGCTCATACCTTTTGGAGCTAATAAATTGTCCAGCGTGTGGTGGTGGTGGTGGTCGGTGGCTGGAATCGGAAATGGGTGGCAGTTGGAGGTGGCTCTTGGTGGTGGTGGTGGTGGTCGGCGGCTGGAAGAAGAAGGCAGAGAACTAAGATGGTGGTGGTGGTGGTCGGCGGCTAGAGGGGGGCCTGGCGGTGGGGGAGAACTGATCGATCACGAGAAGGGGGCACGCGGTTGGTCGGTGGTGGATGTGTTGGTGGCAAGTGGGCGCTGGAGATGAGAAAGAGATGAGAGTGAGAGAGGAGAGACTGAGATGAGAGAGTGAGAGAGGAGAGATATAAAACTGAGAGAATACGGGGAGACGCTGGCCTGAGTCAGTCGAATAGGTTTTATAAGATATTTTCGACGGAATATCCATCGGACCTACATCCCTCGGAATTAACTTATCTTCGACGTACAGTCCCTCGAAAATAACCATAATTTCGTCGAATTTAAGTTTCGCGCTGGCGGGAAATTTGGCGCCATATGAGGTCTTATATTCCCAACGGAATTTCCTCAGAAATAAATTATTTTGGACGGAATTATTTTCGACCTAATATTTCTTCAAAATTATATTAATTTCGATTGAATACAGTCCGTTGAACTTAGTTCCGTCGGGATTAGTCTGTTTCTTTATAGTGAATCGATTTTTAATCCCGATGTCATGCTGGTTCCTAAGTTTAGCCAGCCTATGGGGAATAAGTTTAGTGCCACCGATGTCTTTGGGGTTATCTCCAAGCTTTGTTAGAGAGATGGTTTCATCAAAGCCAGTCTCTTCACTTGATGGACTGTGAGGTCGTGATGACACCGATGGACTGGAGATATATTACTGCTATGGTGTTCTTTAGAGCCAGAGTGCTTTTGGAGGCTAACATTACTCCTAAAGTTGTTAATGCCCTTTTGGGACTTTCTTCACAAGAGTAGGCCTTCAAGGACTGTAGTATTCGCTGCGGACCCTTTAGCATTAATGATGCACAGAAAGAGTATGTCTACTCCTTCTAGTGGTAAGGGCTAAATTAAGTTTAATTTTAGCCCTTTATACAAAATTGACGACATAGCAATGGCGACGGTTTGAACCGTCGTTATATCTCAGAAAATTGTCGCTATAGCCGATTCATCTTTGGTTCGTTTTTTTTATTCGTTGGAGAAATGGACCGTGTATATACGGTCAGACTCTCAAACAAACCATAGGGAGCGAACTAATAATAAACTGGCTATAGCGATGATTTTTTCCATCGCTGCAGCATAAAAAATCGGTTTTCTATGTTATAGCGACGAAAAAATCTACTGCTATAGTTGGTTCGTTTTTAGTTCGCTTCCTATGGTTCACTGGAGAGACGGACACTATATATATCTAGAGAGAGTAAATACGTGTTTTGTGGCTCACAGCCATATTACGTACAGACTTTAGAGGAGTGTAGGAATCTCAATCTTACATATCACTTAGGTTAATTTGGTCCAATAGTTAAGTCATTTAAGCAATGACTTGAGGTCCTAAAATGGAGAAGGTCTCCAAATTTTAATAATCTATATATGTTAGAACCCATTAAAAAGGTCCAATTTTTTCTCAAGTAAATCAGTAGCTACAAGTATAATCATACAAGTTTGATCAATAATTTTGCATCTAAAAGAGCAAGAAAAATGAAATTCTAATTTTAAAAAAATCATAGATATTAATTTAATTTAGTATTGAATGGTTAAAAAAGACCTCAATTTAAGATTTATCTTGAGACCCTCAAAAAGTTTGGACCGGCCCTTATATAACTACACACTCCTATAATTTCTCTTATAATATTAGGGGGCATCAAATGAATATTTAACAATTCTCTCTTAATACAACTTCTTACGTTAGCCTTCTAACACAAAAAGGAAACGTATAACAGCTAATAATTTTTATTTTTTTAAAATATTTTATGTGAAAAAGAAATATATATATATATATATTAGTGAGTATCTAATTAAGAAATTGATATTTTTACAAACAAAAGTAATAATTTTATAAGGTTGCTCTCAAGTAAATGAGTCACACTTATGTAAGATAGACCTCATAGAAATTGTTGGGCTATGATACTTTTCATAATTGGATTGGACCTAATGGGCTCCTCCTTTGGACTATGTTACTTTTGTCCTGTTGGGTCGAATGATTTGGGCCCAGTTATTTGACTATGTTATTGGGTTATTTCGGTTGGATCCGGTCAGTCTGAACCATCTTTATTGTATTGGGCTAAATCCTTGGATTGGTCCATTACATAAATTGCCACTCAACCCAGCTTTGACCGGTAATTATTACACAAGATAACAGTTGACTGTTATCTGCCACCTTTCTAAATGGCATTAATGAGGATGGGACTCAGATGACCGACGGTGGAAAACAGTGGTAGCAGGTAGGGAAGTGAGCTACATACTTTCGGCTGAGATGACCAGGAGTGGGCGAAAGTGTCAGGGGGTAGTGGGTGGCACGGTAAACCGGGTTTGGAGTGCGTATGGGGCAACGATCATACAACGAAGGAAGGTAACTAAACTAATCACTTATCTAAACTATTATTATTTCTCAAGCACTAGACAATATTTTCCTCCATTGTTAACCTTGTGATCGTCGATACTGACTCTCACGCCGGAGCTATCCCCCAACGGTCAAGCCGTCAAGCTTTTAGTGTTGACTTGTTGAACTGTGCAGGATATCGGATGCGTCTTTGTCATTGGGACGTGGGGAATGATCTTGGCGTTAACATTGGCGCTAGAAGGAGGCGAGTTCTAGTATCCTGAGTATTTTTCAATCACAAACTATTTTGTTTTACGTCAGTATTCATGGTGAAGAGTAGAACACCTACACTCAAGGGCACCAATAGATGATCATTAGTGAATCAAAGACTACGAGTATCTCATCGAAGGATCGTTTGGGGACCGCACTAAGTATTCATGCCAAAGACAAACGTCCAAACGTTCACATGCAGATTCTCGACCGAGGGCTGTGGGCAACGTTAAGCGAAAGCTAGTTTTCACGGCAGAGAAAGGGTCTGGCCATGGTCGGAAACGAGTAGAAGGCACCTCGCCTAGAACTCTATACCGAGATGACCAAGACGAAAAGGCTTCCCGATTGGCTAAGATGGCAGATGAAGTAGATAGGGCCATAGAGGTACTTGTGAAGCAGCAACAGGATATAGCTGAGCAGATGGCTCAAATGGCAAAGTTGAGGGATGAAGAGTTTAGTCATGTTCAATTCGAAGAACGAGGGCATCGGAGTGGGAAGGAACCTGCTCATTCAGGACGTGAGTCTCGGGGCCAACCTCGAGAAAGAAGAAGATCCATAAGCCCTACTCCTCAAAGATCGAAGAGGGCACATCACCCTGTCGGTTCTAAGGAGCAGAGTCGAAGCGAACGAAGAGGTCAATCCAGAGATCGCACTCCTGAGAATACAAAGAAGGCGCTCGTTATTGCGCATTCAAACCTTAGCGGCCGAGTTCAGAAACGAAGTAGATCCAGAGGTCACACTCCCGAGAGTCTACTGAGGGTACACCACCTTGTAGACGCTCGTCATCGAAAAAGTCCCTCGAAAGTTGGGGATTCTATTGTAAGGGACCAGTCCACTCAGAAGAGGAAGGAGTCACCAGAAAAAGAAGCGTCTTCCCAACCAGAAGGTGTAGAGTATCTGGTTAAAGAATTGAAGGAACTTCGGAAGCAACTTGCCAAAGTACAGAAAACAAAAGATACTTCGGGAAAGAAGGCATCCCCTTTTTCCACGGAGATTCTAAAAGAAAAAGCTGACCGCACCAAGAAGTTGCCCCACATTATCCCTATGACCATAGTCAGGCGTTCGACCGACTGATGAATTATTATGACTTTAGCAATGCTGCTAAGTGTCATACTTTTGTCACGACACTCAGAAAGGATGCTAGGCAGTGGATGGGGACTTTGCCTTCGGATTCAATTTTATCTTGGGCAGACATGTGCAATAAGTTCCATGCTCGCTTCGGGAGCAACAAAAGGAGGGGGAAACCAACTGGCTCGTTGGCTCGGGTTCGACAGTATTCGAATGAGTCTTTGGGCCAATATGTAAAGAGGTTCCGTGAAGCATTCGGCCAAATAACAGACTTGAACGATCTACAAGCCATAGGATTGTTTCAGAATTTGTTATATCTGGTCAAATCAGAGAAGTTGGTGAAGTTAATGTTTCACCACCCGAAGAGTCTCGCTGAAGCTTTCGACAAAGTTGAAGGTTATACCGTGGTAGAGGAAGCCATGAATAGCCTCAAACATCCTTCTTCAGATCGGCTTAAAGAGACGGATCGGGACAAAATAGAAGGGGACCAGAGGAAGAATGAAGGAAATAAAGTTCGCTATGAGGGCGGGTCAAAGAAATACAACAATAATTGAAGATAGGGTGGAGGACGTTCGTCCACTCCAGCCTAGAGAGTAAATAGGACGTATACTACACTCAACACTGATAGGGGTGTTATCTTGGATTAGATTAAGAATCAACCTATCTTCGAGCCACCTCGAGATAACATTAAGCCCGGAAAAGGAAATTCTCGTAAATATTGTGATTATCATCAAGCCTCGGGTCACGATATGAACGACTGTGCTAGTTTGAAGGATTTTATTGAAAGAAAGGTACAAGGCGAGGCTTTAGTTCAGTATGTGGCTGCCAGAATGACTCAGCAACTTCAACAGAGGGATTGAGAGCCCGTTCAGGCAGCCCAATCAGTTCAGTAAGCATTGCCAGCTCCGGGATAGCCTGCAAGGCATGTGGTAGATGTTATCATTGGGGGCACTTCTTGCAAGCTCGTTGGAAAAAAGCGCCGAAGTCATCTGAATTCGGTCATGTCAGTGGCGGGTACCCTCTCAAAGACTGACATACGTTATCCAGGTACGGTAATCACCTTTACTAAAGAGGATTACCCTTCGGAAACCATCGAACCGCATGAGGGATCATTGGTGCTGACTGCACAAGTGGGTTTGGTGGATATAAAGAGAATGATGGTAGACAACGGGTCTTCTGTAGATATCTTGTATGCCCACGCTTATCAAAGGATGCATCTGGACGGGCGAAAGATGGAGATAGGGCAGGAGGCTCCTTTGTACGATTTTAGTAACGATCCGGTCAAGGTGGCTGGAACTATTGAACTACCGGTCATCTTTGGAACGGCCCCCCAGCAGGTAGAAGTTTTTTGCAAATTTTATGTTGTGCATGTATATTCTGCTTATAATGCTATTTTGGGGAGGCCTAATTTAATTGCTTTACAAGCTGTAACCTCAATCCCTCATTTCAAAATCAAATTTCCTACGGCTCATGGGGTTGGAGAGGTGAAAGGAGATTTGGATTTGGCCAGAAGATGTTATAGAAACGCCGTGATCATTTTGGGAGTGGGAGTATCGAAGCAAAAATAGACCATGGTGATAGAGATCGAACCCTTCACTGAGAGCAGTTCAGAGCCATTGGTCATGCCAGCTGAAGAAATAGAGGAGATAGAGCTCATCCTTGGCAAGGCGAACAAGACAGTGAAAATAGGTTCGGGTTTGCCGGAACCTCTTCGGACGAACCTCATGGAACTCCTGCGATGCTATGTTGACATCTTCGCATGGGAACCTCAAGACATGCCGGGAGTGAGTAGGTATATTGATGAGCATCGATTGGAAGTAGACCCATCAAAGAAGCTAGTTCGACAGAAGAGGAGGATCTTTGCACCCGAGCGCCAGCGGATCATCGATGAAAAGATTGCAAAGCTGTTAGCTGCTGACTTCATCTTTATGATCGACTACCCGTAGTGGATGGAAAATATGGTGCTGGTCCAGAAGTAGAACGGGAAATGGCGAGTCTGCATCGACTATACAGACCTGAATAAAACTTGTCCAAAGGATTTATACCTGCTGCCACACATCGACCAGCTCATCGATGCAACTTCGGGGTATGCTTTATTAAGTTTCATGGACGCATTCTCTAGGTATCATCAGATTTCCATGAGTAAAGAGGATATACCGAAGACGACGTTCATTACGCATCGTTTAGTATATGCCTATAAGAAAATGACCTTCGGCCTCATCAATACCGGGGCCACATACCAGAGGATGATGAACTACGTCTTCAGATATCAGTTGGGAAATAATATGGAGGTGTACGTGGATGACATGATTGTTAAGAGCATACTGGTACATAAACATCTGGATGACTTGAAATTGAATCCTACTAAGTGCACCTTCGGATTAGGGGCTGGCAAGTTTCTGGGGTATCTTGTCAGTCAAAGAGGAATTGAAGCCAATCTAGAGAAGATTCAAGCGATCCTGAACATGAAGACTCCTCAGTCATTTAAAGATGTTCAACATCTGACTGAAAGGATTGCAGCTTTGAGGAGGTTCATGTCCAAGTCGGCAGAAAGGTGTTTGTCATTTTTTGATACGTTGAAAGGGCCGAAGAATGCAATGACTTTCCAATGGGCTTTGGAGTATGAGGACGTCTTTTAGAACATCAAGTCCTACTTATCTTCAGCGCCTTTGTTAGTGAAGCCTGCTCCTGTTGAGCCTCTGTATTTGTATATAGCAGCTAGTTCGTTGGCCGTAGGAGCAGTTTTGGTGCGTGAAGTTGGGGGTAAGCAGCACCTAGTTTATTATGTAAGCCATGTCCTTCAGGATGCTGAAACAAGCCTTTGAAGAAGGTTATAGGCATACCTGAGGTATCGGGGAGATTAGCTGCATGGACGATGGAGTTGTCTCAATTTTTCATTGAATATCATCCCCGAACCGCCATTAAGGGGCAGGCCTTGGCTGATTTTGTAGTCGAATGTTTGTTTTCCGGGTCGATGAAGTTGTTGTTGCGTGGTCAAGGATCCGACAGAGTAGTTGCGCTTTCTTGAGGCGAGAGTTCGTGGATGTTGTATGCAGATGGGTCTTCTACTACGGTCATCAGCAGAGCAGGGATTATTCTAATGAGTCCAGAGGGATTCAAAGTGCAACAGGCCATCAGATTTCAGTTTAAAGCAATGAACAATGAAGCTGAGTATGAAGCGATGCTCGCAGCTTTACAACTAGCAAAGAGTCTTGAAGTGCAGGGAATAGTCATCTTTAGTGATTCTCAGTTAGTCGTTAAGCAACTCTCTGGGGAGTACGAAGCTCGAGGTCCAATAATGATCATGTATTTAGCAGAGTTAAAAGGGCGGCTTCATTATTTCCAGTCCTACGAGTTTCAAGGGGTCGAACATAATGACAATTCCATTGCCAATGCACTCTCCAAATTAGCCACTAAGGATGTTAGAGTTTTTGATGGATCCGTTTACTAAGAAATTTTGCAATATCCTAATGTTCATCATGTATTGGTAATGTGTGTTAATTCAACCAATTACCGGGTTGACTCCATATCCGGAGTATCCGGCGAGATGGCGTCTTACCTTCTTCGGATCGATCTTTCGGCTAAGAAAATCCAGTACAAGAGTGCTAACTTTGTTCTGATAGATGGGGATCTATTTCGAAGGGCCTTCTCGTCTCCACTGTTAAAATGTTTGACTCCATCTGAAGCTGAATACGCTCTTCGAGAGGTTCATGAAGGCATCTGCGGTGACTATATGGCTGCTAACTCATTAGCCTATAAATTACTTCGTCAGGAGTACTACTGGCCTACCATCTTCTAGGAAGCGACTGAATACATCAAGAAGTGCGAGAAATGTCAGCTCAACAGTCCGATCCCATATCAGCCACCAGAAGAGCTATTCTCAATTTTATCTCATATACCCCTTGCTGTCTGGGGGGTTGATATATTGGGTCCACTACCGAAACCAAAAGGGCAGGTCAGTTTTGTCATAGTTGCCATCGACTACATGACCAAATTGGTAGAAGCAAAGCCACTTAGGTTAATAACGGAATAGGAATGGTTGAAATTTTTGAAGTAGTCAGTAGTGTTTCGTTTCAGAATTCCTAAGGTGGTGATATCAGATAACGGAAGTCAGTTTGTGGGATCAAAATTTGAAGCATTTTTGAAGGAGTTGGGAGTTCAGCACAAAAAGACTTCGGTAGCTCATCCTCAATCGAACGGGCAAGTCAAAGTGACTAACAGAACGCTGCTGAATGGGATCAAGCGTAGGTTGGATGAAGCTAAGGGAAGATGGCCAGAAGAGCTCCTCAGCGTGTTATGGGCTTATCGGACTACCCCAAGGACTACAACGGGGGATTTACCTTTCAGACTAGCCTATGGTACTGATGCCTTAGTCCCAGTTGAAATTGAATCTCCAAGTCTTTGGGTCAGTCAGTTTAAAGAGATCTACAACGATGAAGGACTAAAGGTCAACTTGGATCTGTTAGAGGAAGTCAGAGAGGTGGCTTTGATCAAGCTAGCAGCCTATTAACGGAGGGTAGCCAAGCATTACAACAAGGGGGTAAAGCTTCGCAGATTTGAAGTGGGAGATTTTGTTCTCAGAAAAGTCGAAGCATCTACACCTCAGAATTTGGGAAAGCAGATGCCGAACTGGGAAGGACCGTATGAAGTCATAGAAGTACCGAAGTCGGGGACTTATCGGTTGAGGGCATTAGATGGATCAGAAATTAAAAATACTTGGCATGCGGGAAGACTTAGGAAGTACTTTCAGTAAATACAGTGTCAGTACACCGAAAGTCTGTAAATGTTTAAGTCCTCATCAATAAAAGTTCCTTTTTTCTGAACAAGTATTGTCTTCGTTGATGTTCAGTTCATTGGTGTAAGGAGGTTCGGGCGGACTTGCTGACCATTCGATGGTAGCCTTAATGGCAGGTGGTCCCTTATGGGCGGACTTCGGTAAGCTTCGTACCCTTCATAGTATACCTTCAGAATTTCAGCACCAAGCTCATCAGATGTACGATAGTCCGCTTGTATTTGCTTGTGCATTTCTTTGGTCAGAGGCGGACTTCGACCCTTTAAGGCTTTCAGCTTATGACTAAGTTTACGGCGCTTGGATGAATATTTTTCCTTTTCTTCACGGGCCTTCACCTGAAGAGTATTAGCTTGTAGCGTCAGGTTTTGGTTGACTGCAACCAGTTCTTCATTGTTGGCCTTCAGCGCTTCGGTCTCTTCAACAAAATGGACGTTCATATCAGGCAACTTCTGTTCGCTGGCTTTCGTTACCTTCATTTCTTCCTTAACCGAGAATAGTTCAACCTTGGACTCCCTCAGACCTTCTTTGGTTTGGGCAAGTTCCCTCTGAAGGCCTTCAATTGTATGAAGAGCATTTTCATGTTCGCTCCTCTCACGAGCCAACGACGCCTTCAACATATTATTTTCTCTTCTTAAGGCCTCCTCATCATACTCAGCATTTATATGTCTGAGACGTAAACGCCCGAAGACTGTATTTGCCTGCAAATATTTATAGTATCCAGTCAATTTCAGATATTTAAACAAGGAAATAAATGTATAACCAATAAAACCGTCACTTACCTTTGCCAAATAACTCATGCCTTCATCAAGGAAATTCCCGTTTGAATGATGGTCGAATCGGTGATCGTCGGTTTCCCAGATGAAGGCATCAAAGAGCTGAAAGGGAAAATTGACGTTGAACCGAGGCCATAAGGTCAGTGCTCCAGCTGCCTCATTTTGGAATTCCCATGATGAAGGCCTTGTGGGGGGAAGGCATAGGTTGGTCATGGGTTGGAGAAGGGTCCATATATATGTTCTCTGGGGATGGAGATCGGGCTAGAGGGGGGTCCCGAACAGGTGAAGCTGCCGGAGTCAAGTCTGGGTGACTGCTGGATGATTGTTTTCTCTTTCGAGATGGTGCTGCAGAGGGCACGAGTTGCTCTTCTTCATTAGCCACTCGAGTATCCAACAGAGTTGAAGTGGGAGGAATCGTTGAAGAAGGCACTCTGAGGTTGTCAGGAGTCAGAGGGGTAATTTTGGTTTTTAATTTTTTGACTCGAAGGAGCTGTTTACGCTCGTCTACGGATAGATCGAATAAACTCCTTCGAACAGGTATTGGGTTGACAATTGGTTCAGGCTCGGAAGGGGCTTCAAAATCTGATGGGATGAAAATTTGTTTGGGTTTTCTGACGGCTCTCGTTTTTCGATGAGGCTTGAGAGACTCTTCTGGTAGAAGGTCTTCAACTTCTGGATCAATGGTTTGAGGTCCGATAGTGGGAGTCTCAACAGTTTGTATATTAGTAGGGGGGTTGGTAGTGGTTTTTGCAGTTTTTTCTGCCAGATTATCTTCGGATGGGACTTCCTGTTATGGGGGATCGGCAGTGACTTCTACAGATTTTTCGGCTAGAAAATCCTCTAAGTCCTTCACCTCCGAAGATGATGGTTTAATCAAAGTTACTACATAAGATTAACAACTTTATATCAGAATCCGTATTACACCAATTTTAAAATATTTATAAAGTAAATCCGTACTTACATTTGTGGTCATACAACCATGCTTGCTTGGTAAGAAGCCCATAGTTCCATTCCTCCTTCGGGAAATTATCAAAAAGTTCTATCATTTCGGCCTCACGTTCTTCAGGAACGTCTCCGAAATCAATCGAAGTCTTCTCATCAGTGGCCCATTTCGGTAGAGAGGGTATTTCAGGTCCTTTGACGAAAAACCACCTCTAATGCCATCCCCTATTGCTCGAAGGAGTGTTTACCAACGAACGTCTCTCGAACTTCTCTCCTGTCTTCGAAGGATGCTTGCTTATGGTCTTAAATCCCTTCTCTATAGATTGGATGATTTTGTACACGGTGAAGAAGAAGTCGAGTGTAGGTTCGACACCTAGCTCGTGACAAAAGGCAATGAATGCGAGGATATGAATATAAGAGTTCGGTACTAATTGACTGAACCCAATACCCAGAAATCCTAAGACAGTTACTATGAAGGCGTGGAGAGGGAACCGAACCCCCTTCTCCAAAATAGTCACCGGAACAGCCGTCCATCCTTCAGGACGTTGATACATTCGTTCTTCAGATCTGGGAGCTCTCACCAAGTGGGTATCTGGAATGTGGCATCGAGTTCAAATCCTGTTCAGATCAATCTCTGTAACTTTCGATGGAGTGTTGGAATGGAAATATCGCTCCTTACTCCTATAGAAGGCAGAAGGGTTGGGTAGGGGTTTCGTTATTGGATTCTTAGTAAGAATTGCAGTTTTCAGGTTGGAGCTCGAAGCTTCTTTATTAGGGCTTGGGTTTGGAGTAATGGAACTAATAGGTGTCACTAGCAAAGGAGAACCATGTTCAGAATCTTGGGAAGCCATTGATGGTGTTTTGCAGAGAATAGAAGAAAAGCTCTGAAGAGAAGAAGAAAGCTCAAAGGTCCGAAATTCAAATGGGCAGGTAAAATTGTCAAAATTGGGGAAATTACCTTTTATACTGATGATTTCATGGCTTACGAAGGTGGCACATTAATTAATAGTCATGATTTCGAATTGGAAGGGGTGGCGTCCAGTTTTGGGTTTGATATTTAACCCAGAATGGGCCTGTGTCTATTGGGCTTTCAATTTATGTCCTTGATATTGATTTGGACCGACTCAATGGAGCCTCGGTTAGTTTCACTTTAGATCCCTTGTGACTTATTATAATTCATTACATCATGGACCTATATTATTTACAGTCTTCTACTAAACATACTGTTTAATAAAAGACTGGGGGGCAATGTTGGGCCATGATACTTTTCATAATTGGATTTGACCTAATGGGCTCCTCCTTTGGACTATGTTACTTTTGTCATGTTGGGTCGAATGATTTGGGCCCAGTTATTTGATTATGTTATTGGGTTGTTTCGGTTGGATCCGGTCAGTCTGGACCATCTTTATTGTATTTGGCTAAATACTTGAATCGGTCCATTACACAAATTGCCACTCAACCCAGCTTTCACCGGTAATCATTACACAAGATAACAGTTGACTGTTATCTGCCACCTTTCTGCATGGCATTAATGAGGATGGGACTCAGATGACCGACGGTGGAAAATAGTGGTAGCAGGTAGGGAAGTGAGCTACATACTTTCGACTGAGATGACCGGGAGTGGGCGAAAGTGTCAGGGGGTAGTGGGTGGCACGGTAAACCGGGTTTGGAGTGCGTATGGGGTAACGATCATACAAGGAAGGAAGGTAACTAAACTAATCACTTATCTAAACTATTATTATCTCTCAAGCACTAGACAATATTTTCCTCCATTGTTAACCTTGTGATCGCCGATACTGACTCTCACGCCGGAGCTATCCCTCGACGGTCATGCCGTCAAGCTTTTGGTGTTGACTTGTTGAACTGTGCAGGATATCGGACGCATCATGGTGATTGGGATGTGGGGAAAGATCTCGGCGTTAACAGAAATATCATATTTTACCTGTGAAAATATTAATTTTCTCTAATTATTACAATCATAGAATTAATATGTCGATGTTTAGAGGTTTTTTAGATAAATATAAAAAATATTGAAATGTATAAATATTTGTATAAGTTTTGTTTATGTTTATCAATGAGTTTAAATTAATACAAGTTTAATAAATTTAAACTGTAAAAAAATCTTATTTTATAATGTTATAACAATGGTGTTATACGATCTCAAATGTTTGAAAAATTAATAGTCTCGCTTTCTTTAATAATCTTTCTATTCGTATTTATTAAATTTTGTTTAAAGACCAAGATAATATTATTATTTTATAAAACAAAAATATATAACTTATATACCTAAATGATATATCTTCAAAACCCTTATTTCATATATAACTTTTTCTTGTAAAATGTTTATAGTAGAAAATAATATCCTTGACAACTTTTTAAATATTCATCCGGCGTCTTAAAATATATTATCCTCTCCTCCATGGAGTATCCAGGAATGCTTGTACGTAGTTGTAGCTAGTTTTGCTTTTATAATAATAACGACGAAAGTTTTACCGTTAAACTGTTGAAATACCCGGTGGTAAAAGAACAGTAATACGCGTTGTTGCATAGTAGCACACGGTATTAATTATTGATGCTTATGTGAGAAGTCACTCAGTTATACTCAATTATTGCTACATTAATTGCTACATAGTATCTCACGATATTTGATTCAATTATTATCACAGTATCATCTGCATAATATTTTATATTACTAAATCAATAATTTAGATGACAAAGTTATTCATATTATTATTTTTAATATTGACGATGTCTAGAAAGTTCTGTCGAGGAGAGGTTTGGTCACCTAATTGCGCGACAATAAAGAGAAATCCTTATCGGAAAGCCCCATCTTTTTTGGGAATGATCTGGTTGTTAAATATTATAAATTATAATATTAATGATGAATAATTGTTAATAGATTAAAAATGTGTTTATTAAAGATAAGTGATTTTTGGTAAATATTTATTCAATTTTTGATATAAATAGAGGTGTTTGTCATGAGGTATTTGTTATAAGTTTGGCTTATTATTCCATGAGGAGATGTGCTAATTTTTCAGACCGTTGGTTGAAGTTATAATAGTAAATCAATATGGATCGCTAGTTTAAAGTTTTAATAATAAATCAGTATGGATCGTTGCTTTAAGTTTTAATAGTAAATCAATAAGGACCGTCCGTTTAAAAGTGAATTAATCTGGGTCGTTCATGAATTAGTTACTATTCATTCCTTTTTCCTATAAATAGAAGCTCATTCCTTCATTATTTCTTACAAATTCAATGAAACTCTAGAGAGCAACAATAAGAGTATTCTGCTACTACCCTACTTCAGTATTCAATCTTCTATTAAGGTAAGTGGTATTATTTTTTTCGTATTCATGAAGAAATTAAGTTATTTTCTTTCAATACTCATAAGGGTTGTTATTCCATTCTTTATTATTCTATGGAAATAACCTGTCTACGCAGATTACCGCATGCATGGTGAAATCTTTTGTTAATTCATTCTTTATTATTCCGTGGGAATAACCTGTCTACGCGGACTACTGCATGCATGGTGAAATCTTTTGTTATTCCATTCTTTATTATTATGTGGAAATAACTTGTCTACGCGGACTACCGCATGCATGGTAAAATCTTTTATTATTTTATTATTTATTATTTTGTGGGAATAACCTGTCTACGCGAACTACCGCATGCCTGTTGAATAACCCTTCGTATTCAATTGTTATTAAATTATGGAAATGATCTGTCTACGCGGACTACCGCATGATAGGTAAAATTCCATTTGCAGTTTCGTATATTATTTCTTTTCATATTCTTAAATTTAAACTTACTATGGTAAATATTGCTTCTAAAATTCCTGAAATTAGTGGAATATCCTTAAGTTTTGCGCTTCATCGAGTATCGTTTCATTGGAATGTTGATCTGAACTTTTTTTATTAAATATCAATATTTTCACCCCGGGTACTATTCACGGGTTACTATTCAATTGAATATTATTCACCCGGGGATTCGGGGTATTTTTCATACCGAGTTACTATTCACTCGGGTACTATTCATCCGAAATACTATTCACGATAAAAATTAATTTTTTTTCGGTCCAAATTATTTTTGATACAATATTATTCTTGAATTTTACTCCACAAAGCAGTATCATGTTGACAATTTAGACATTATTGAATCTGGAAAAATTAAATTATAAATCTTTAAAAATGTATCATTTACTTTCTTTTAATTAAATTCTTATATCATTGTCATCATCCTCATGCTTATATTGCAACAAAAGTCATCTGTGACTTACGTGCATAGATGTACTATTGATTGGTATGATTATGACCATGGATTATTCGGTATAATCATGACCGTAATGTTACAAATGATGTGGTAAAAGTCCTCATTGGCCTGTATTGTATTGATGAACAGTTGTTGGTATAATCATGACCATTGATGATTACATGAATATTTTTGGCCTGTAGTGCAAGGATGATTCGATGATGTGGTTTATTTATTAAGCTGAGTCTCAACGATAAAGTTGATGAAATTTTTTTTAAATCATAAAAGATAGTAGATATCATGCTCTACTTGACTCTTCTAATGGATTGCTTGTTCCGCTGCAGTTAAACTTGATGTTTTTTGTATTTTTATGATCAATTTAACATTGTTGAAGGCTAACGATAATTTATTCTGCATTATCTTAGTCATAATATTTCTTAATGGGCTAGTTGAGCTCACACTTTTGCTTTCATTGTTCTTTTCAGGAAATGAGAATGTAGTCGAGACTAGTCGGGGAACAAAGTGACGGTCCGATATGGTGGCTATAGTAGTCCTCACTATTTTATGAAATAATGTGATAATAAATGTAATGAAGACTTTATTACAGTTTGAATACTGTCTATGAGACAATATTCGTGTAAAAACTCTAAGCTACGCTGTTGTCGTATTGTATAAAGGAAGTTTGTATTTGATTTACGTACCATGTATTTGGCGACTCAGAATGGGTGATGTATACCTATTTTGGGGGCATCACACATGATTCTTAAATTAGTATTACCATTAATCTTAATATGAATATTAGTATTAATATTAGTAATATTAATGTTAATAATAATATTAGAAGTAGTTAAAATTAATTTTAATATTGAAATTATTATTAATATTAGTATTAACATTCATGTTATATTAATTTTAATATTAAAATTAATTTTAACTACTTCCAATATTAATATTAACATTAATATTACTAATATTAATGTTATTGTTAATATTAATATTAGTAATTACATTAGTAATATTAATGTTAATACCTCACAGAAAAAAGGTCAATGGTAACGCCTTCAAATATTTTATTTTAAAAAGTGTCTTACCAATGCAATGCGGTACGATATGGTCATATTGATTCCATAACCTTTTAATTTTTTGATTAATTATGCTACAAAATATACTTTATTGTACTATTTAAAACAAGTTTTAGATAAATAAAATTTAAAACTTCTAACAATATGTTACTTAAAATGTAAAAGTGTATGTGTGTGTGTGTGTGTATATATATATATATATATATATATATATATATATATATATATATATATATATATATATACATCGGATCGAGCGTACCCTTATCTAACTCACTGAGCTCACCCCCCCTTTAGCGACGGACTGGCGACGGTTCGATCATATAATCTGTTGCTTATACTTTTAAGCGACGCTATATATTGTCCGTCGCTAAAAGTATGACGATGGTTGTATGTAAGGCAGACCGAACTGTCGTCCCGTCCGCCGCTAAAGGGGGATGAGCTCTAATTGAGTTAGATAAGGGTATGCTCTTGATCCTATATATATATATATATATATATATATATATATATATATATATATATATATATATATATACAGTAAGATCAAGAGCATAATCCTTAAATAGCATAGCGCCTAAATAGCATAATTTTATCAAAACGACGTAGTTTTAGAGGGACGCGATGGCATTTTAGTAAATACCATGCCACCATATTTACAAATATGTCACCGCGTTCTCCAAAACTACGCCATTTTGATAAAATTATGCTATTTAAGCAAGTATTATGCTATTTAAGGATTATGCTTCGATCTCACCGTATATATATATATATATATATATATATATATATATATATATATATATATATATATATTATCCTTAAAATATCTAAAGTATAAGTTTAAATTTAAAAATATTTTATAAAAATTAATATATTCTTAGAAGTATTTAAATAAAGCTCATTATTTTTAGAAAAAAACAAATTGTTATATATATTGTATTCATGTGAACTGTGAAGATCATTGTGAATAAAAAAGAAAATTATACTCTTTTTTCTAATTTAATTTTTTATTTATACGAAAAGCATTTAAGTTATCTTTATACCATTGCTTTAAAGTTCAGGATAAATGGATAATAATAGGGGTGAGTATGGTGCGGTTTGGTGCGATTTGAAGTCTAAATCGCACACGAAACCGCTTAGGTGCGGTTTGAAAATTTTAAAATCACACACGAAACCACTTGTGATTGGTGCGGTCCGATTTTGAAGTGTGCGGTGCGGTTTTAATTGGTGCGGTTTCTGTTCCAAAACCAATTGAAACAACAAAAAAGTCTAAGCCTTCAATAAAATTTAACATAAAACTTATATCAAATAATTAACTTAGTGACAGAGTCGACAATGAAAATTATATTAAGCATACTTTAAAACTAAAACATTCGCTATATAAAATTTGGTTACTTGTTCGGCCCCAATAATAATAGAAGTCTTTCTATGCAGATAGATACAGGGGTAAATATGCATGTTTAAGAAAGAGTTTTAGTGGGGCCTACAAAGAAAAGCTTTTGTAATTTGCTTTACGTCAGGTCTAAAAGCAGTGGCAATGAGAGATGAAAATAGAAAAAAGGGAGGAACAAACGGATACTTGTTGGATAAAACTTACAACCCACATGTCAAATAATAATTATTATTATAGTATACCAATTCAGGTACTTCTCAAGGTCTTGAACAACTGGTTTAATATCTTTAGCTAAACAAGCTATCAGAAAGCAAATTTCCTTTTCAGCCTATATTACAAGTGTGTTTATTGATAAATTAAGGTCATCCAATCATAATGACGGTTAACGTCAAGATCTTTCTTCGCGTCCCAATCACGTAAGACGTGTCTGATATCCTGCACAGTTCAACAAGTCAACACCAAAAGCTTGACGGCTTGACTGTCGGGGGATAGCTCCGGCGTGAGAGTTAGTATCGGCGATCACAAGGTTAACAATGGAGAAAAATAATATGTCTAGTGCTTGAGAGAGAATAATAGTTAGGTTAAGTGTTTTGTTACGTTGTTTCCTTGTGTGATTGTTGCCCCATATGCACTCTAGACCCGGTTTACCGTGCCACCCACTATCCTTGACACAGCCCTCTCCCACGTTCAGTGATTCACCTGCTACTCCATCACCTTTGTCCACCGCCGGCTATTACAGTCACATCCTCATTAATGCCTTGCAGACGGTGGCAGAGATAACAGTCAACTATTATCTTTTGTCATGATTACCGGTCAAAGATAGGATAAGAGACAATTTGCATAATGGATCGATCCAATAACTAAGCCCAATAATAAAGATGACCCATCAGACCGGATCCAACCGAAATGACCCAATAGAATAATCAAATAACTCGGCCCAATCTATTCGGTCCAAAAGGTAAAATATATCGGTCCAACGGAGGAGCCCATTCGGCCTGGCCCAATACGAAAAGAATTATGGCCCAACACTGCCCCCCAGTCTTTTATTAAATAGGATGTTTAATGGAAGACTGTAAATAATATAAGTCCATAATGAAAGGGATTTGTAATAAATCAAAAGGGGCTAAGATGAATCTCACCGAGGCCCAACTGATAAGCAACAGTCATTAATTCAAATAGAACCGAAAGCCAAAATGGCACATACCCATCAGCATTAAGGATGAAAAATGAAGATCCAATGGACATAAGCCCACTCCGGTTAACCCATTAAACCCAAAACTGGACGCTACCTCTTCCCCTCCCACATCATTACCTCCAATTAATGCACCGTCCTCGTGCACCGTGCAATCGTCAGTATAAAAGGTAATTTTCCCCAAATTGACAACTTTACTTGCCATTTCAAATTTCAGACGCCTTTTCGAGCTTTAGACTTCCTTCTTTCTCAGATTTCTTACTCTTCTCTGCAAACTATCAACAATGACATCTTCTGGTTTTGCTAACGCCACTCCAATCCAGGCCATTCCTCTTACCACTATTCCTCCTACACCCAGCCCTAGCAAGGCTGCTTCGGGATCAAACCCTAACCCCACTGGTACCCCAAGTAAAAACACACTGAAAAAGCCTATTCCCAACCCTTCCATCTTCTTCCATAGTTCAGAACAGTTCACCCATGCCAACACTGCATCAACTCTGACTGAGAAGGACGTTCAAAATGCATATGAACGGTACCAGGTTCCGGCGACCCACCAATTTCGCCGTCCCACTACCACTGAGAGGATGTACCAGTGTCCGGACGGCTGGACCGCCATGCCTCTGACACTTCTAGAAAAATGGGTTCGATTCCCTTTGCACATTTTCCTAGTCACACTCCTGGGGTTTGTTGGCGTCGGATTCGCCCAACTAGTCCCGAACTCTTACATCCACATCTTGGCGTTCATCGCCTTCTGCCATGAAGTAGGCATTGCCCCTACTCTCGACTTCTTCTTCTCTATATACTGTATCTTCAAGTCTAGAGAGAAGGGGTTCAAGGTTCTTAGAAAAATACCTGCAAGATCCGGAGAGAACTTCGAGCGACGGTCTCTAATCAACACTCCCTCCAGAAACCGAGGATGGCATGAACAATGGCTCTTCGTCAAAGGGCCAGAAATTGCCTCTCTCCCCAATTGGACGACATTGGACAAAGTATCAGCCGACTTTGGGGATATAGCCGAAGAGCGTGTGAAAGAGATGATTGAACTCCTGGACAACTTCTCGAAGAAGGAGTGGAGTTACAGTCTTCTTACCAAACAAGCTTGGTTATATGACCACAAATGTAAGTCTCAAATTTTTAACGAAATAAAATTTTTGAGTTTATTATTGTAAACAGATCTAACAAAATGTATTTTTCTGTTGTAGTATCTTTGATCAAACCTTCATCGATGGACCGAAGGGACTTGGAAAAGTTTCTCTCGGGCAAAGCTCCATCACCCCCTACTACTGAAACCCCCCAGGAACAAATTCCGGCTTCTGAGGCCCCAGATGCCGAAGATCTTCCTATAGAACCTGAAGTTGCCGAAGAGACTCTCTGACCGCGCAAGAAGAAGAGTGATGTTCGAAAGCCAAGAGGTATCTCCCAAGAATCTCAACCAATCTATACCTCCAGCTTGATTGATATGTCTGCAAATGAACGGATGCAGGCTCTTCGTATCAAGAAAAGGCGGGTTAAGGTAATTCCTCTGTCTGCTGATGAGCTTCTGGTTCCCACTAGCCCAGTGGAAATTCAGGTTGCCAAACAGGAACATGAAGAATAACTTAAGGCTTCAATTCCTTCTCGAAAAAGAAAACATCCTTCGGATGATCAACCGTCACCACCCGAAGGACCTACTCTAGATCAACCAAATTCATCCTCTATCCCTTCACCAACTCGGGAACTTATTCCTACTCGTTCTCCATCCCCCGAGAACATATACATGGATCCTTCACCATCACCTCCCGGTGAAGAACGTACGCCCTTCCTTTCAAGGCCTTCTGTCGATGAGTTTCAAAATGATGCGATGGGGTCTCCAACTTTATGGCCCCAATTTAATACTAATCTCCATTTCCAACTCTTCAACTCATTTGTCAGGGAGACCGATGAACATCGGTTTGGCAACAGTTCAATAATGGACCTTATCAAGGAAGGCATGAGCTATCACGCCAAGGTAAATATTTATCTGTCTGTTCTTTTGAATTTATATGTATCTCTTTGAGGACTAACGGATTGTTTGTGAACATCTGTAGGCGAATGCTATCTTCGGGCGTCTTCTCCCACGCTACCAAGAAGCTGAAGCCGAAGAGGATGCAGCCAGATGGGAGAATATCATTCTGAAGTCAGCTTTGACTAAGGAAAGAGGTGACCTCGGTACTGCCCTCTTTAATAATGAAAACCTCTGAAGGGATCTAACTCAAAGGATGGAGGAGTTGAAGATCTGTAAAGAGGAACTGAAGAAGACGAAGACCAGTCAACAAGAGATGACGAGTCTGAACGTCGATCTTGACACGTAGAACCTCACTCTGAGGCTCAGAAATGAAGAACTCTATATAGCCAATCAGAGCTTGGTGACACAAGTTGACAATCTTCAGGAGTAGGCTCGCGATGACAAAGAGAGAAATTTGAACATACGTCTCGAGCTTCAGGGTAAGCTGAAGGCCTTGGAGGATTTAGGTCCCCCCTTAACCGAAGAGCTTCACTAGCAAATCCAGGACGAATACCAGAAGTCAAATGAGCTGAATGAGAAGGTAGTTCAGATGTTTTCTGATGGTTATTATGAATGCCGAAGAAAGGATAAGGCAAAACTTGTCACGACCATGGCTGATCCTACCATTCTCGATTCCTCCGAAGACGAAGCAGCAACCTGAAGATGAATCTCTATCTTTTTAGCTTATAGGATTTCTGTAAAAAAAATTGTGTCTTTTTGTCCTTCTTATAATTGACAATATATTAATGAAATACCAGTCTTTTTCCTTATTACTCCATTGTTATTAATTTCTGTCAATACTTTAATATCACCCAACTTGAAAAATGTACAAACTTTTTATGAACTTAACTTAAACTGTTAATGAATAACTAAACAAGTTATATAACAGATAAGATGAAGTTAAGTAATGAGGCAATTCGAACTCAACACTTAGAAAAATTTAGGTAATAAAGTAAATGAATACTTATTCGTTACCGAAGTGCGAGATAGATATGCTTCATAGGGAATTTGTTTGCCACGAAGGGCCTGACAAACCCACAAGATGACATTTGCCTACCACGAAGGGCCTGACAAAGTCTAAAGAACGACAGTTGCCTACCATGAAGGGCCTAACAACGTCTAAAGGATGGCATTTTCCTACCATGAAGGGCCTGACAAACCCATAAGGTCAAAAATTACCTACCACGAAGGGCCTGAAAACGTCTAAAGGATGATATTTGCCTACCACGAAGGGCCTGACAAATCCATAAAGACGACAATTTCCTTCCACGAAGGGCCTGACAATGTCTAAAAGATGGCATTTGCCTACCACGAAGGGCCTGGCAAACCCATAAGGACCACCTACCATTAATGCTACCATCGAATGGTCGATGAGTCTACCCGAACCTCCTCTTCTGCCGAATCGGCCTCTTTGATGGGTCCACCTCTAATCGGTGCTCAGCAATCTCCCTGCTCACTCCCGGCATGTCTTGAGGTTCCCACGCAAAGATGTCAACATAACAGCATAGGAGTTCCATAAAGTTCATCCGGAGAGGTTCCGGCAGACCCGAACCTATTTTTACCGTCTTGTTCGCCTTGCCAGGAATGAGCTCAATCTCCTCTGTTTCCCCAGCTGGCACGACTAATGGCTTTGAACTGCTTTCAGTGAAGGGTTCAATCTCTATCGCCATGGTCTACTTTTGCTTCGATATCCCCACTCCCGACGTGATCACGGCATTTCTATAACATCTTCTGGCTAGATCCAGATCTCCTTTCACCTCACCAACCCCATGAGCCGTAGGAAATTTGATTTTGAAATGAGAGATTGAGGTTACAGCTTGTAAAGCAGTTAAAGTAGGCCTCCCCAGAATGGCATTATAAGCAGAATCTACATGCACAATATAAAATTTGCAAATTATTTCTACCTATTGGGGGCCATTCCGAAGATGACCGATAGTTCAATAGTTTTAGCCACCTTGACTGGATCATTGCTGAAACCGTATAAAGGTGCCTCCTGTCCGATCTCCATCTTCTGCCCGTCCAAATGCATCCTCTGATAAGCGTGGGCATACAGAATATCTACAGAAGACCTGTTGTTGATCATCATTTACTTCATATCCACCGAACCCACTTGCGCAGTCAGCACCAATGATCCCTCATACGATTTGATGGTCTTCGAAGGTTAATCCTTATCAGTAAAGGAGATTACCGTACCAGGATAGGGTCTGTCAGTCTTCGGGAGGGTACCCACCACCGACATGACCGAATCTAGGTAACTTCGGCGCTTCTTTCCAACAAGCTTACCAGAAGTTCCCCTGGTGATGACATCTACCACGTGCCTTGCAGGCTGTCCTGGAGCTGGCAATGCTTGCTGAACTGGCTGAGCCGCCTAAATAGGCTCTCTATCCCTCTACTGAGCTTGCTGAGTCGTTCTGGCAGCCACATACTGAACTAAGGCCCAACCTTAAACCTTCCTCTCTATGAAGTCTTTCAGACTAGCACAGTCGTTTGTATCGTGACCCGAAACCTGATTGTTAGTTCCCAGAGGGCACAATAGATCTAGAAGGGGGGGGTTGAATAGATCCTTTTTAATTGAAATACTTTTCTGGTTTATATTATATTGTTCATAATTAACATATGACAAACATAAGAATCTTTTCAAGCACAGTGGAATAAGTAAAAGATCCCCTTCATTGATCTATTCATAATCATACATACATTGTTCGTAGAGTAAGTTTAGTTGTAAGCCGTTAAAACATACATAGCCGTTATAGCAGTTATAGTACATAATGTAAATGACATAATATAAAAGACACAAGGGGTTTTAAGTGGTTCAGAAACTCAAGCTCCTAATCCACTCTTCTGCTTTCAACTAGCATGATTTCCACTAAGGAAGGGCAGCACCCTGAATCACTAAGATTCCTTCAAGGCCAGCAGTCTTGGGACTTCAGTTCACTAGGAACTCTTCAAGGCCAGCATCCTTGGGACTCCTCTAGTTCCCTAGGAACTCTTCAAGCCCAGCAGTCTTGGAACTTCGTTTAGTCCCTTCGGACAAGGACCTTTCTGGCCCTGCTTTGTTTAGTCCCTTCAGATAAAGACCCTTTAGGCCCTGGCTTTGTTGAGTTGTTTGTTGTTGTTGGAGTCGGTGCTGAGCTGCTAAGATGTCTTCATGCTCTGAACATCTTTTATACTTTGCAGCTTGGCTTGATCATCCTTAAATAGCAGTTGAGTGTTGCATGATGCTAAGCTTCTTCAGTTACTCAACCAGTTCGGATGACCCCTTGATGAACTGCCTTGAAGATCATTCTCCTTGGTACTTGATGGTCGCATATGATAGCTTCTAAGATGACCGTAAGCTCTTCTCGTTAGTACTTAGAAGCTTTCTCATGCTTGACACCAAGATGACATTTGTGATCTCCCTTCTTGCTACTCGATGCCTTCTCATGATGGACTTACTAAGATGACTGTAGGCTCTTCTCTATTGTACTTAGATTCTTCCCATGATGGACATCAAGATGACATAATGCTCTTCTTTCTCTCGGTAGTTCAGAACACTCTTCATGTAGTAGAACTCTCACACACACTTCTACTTCTTTCTTTATCTGACTTCTGAGTGTTCTTGGTGGGTCGTAGAGTGAGCCTTCAGACTCACTGTTTCACATGGTTATGATCAGTCCACCTTCTCTCCAAACTCAGCAACTCCAACAACCTTTGATATTTGAAGCTCTTTCTCATTTATACTTCTTCTCAATCCTTCCGTTGGAAAGTAGCCGTTGAAGGCTATTCAAATATCTTCATAGATCTCGAGTTGCTTGAGGTAGACTGCTTGATGTGACTTATCATACTTTTTCTGACGCTGTAGTCTACTATTTTACCTACCCTGCCAGATGTATCACTTTAATGTCTTGGGCAGGTTGAAGACTTTATTACCTCTTTCTGATTTCTCGATCAGAGGTTGTCCAATTGCATCGATGCTCTCAATAAGCACTTGTCCAAATATTACCCTTCAGATTAAACCTTTGCCAATGCTTCAGTCTTCAGCTATTTGAACTCTACAATTCTGATGTACGTCTTCAAGGACCTGATCGTAGTGTCTTGTTGAGTGTTGCTCATTGACTGGTTGAGTTAACACTACGATCTTGAAGATTAATGATTGGATCTTCAATGTAGAACACCTCTTCCTTGTATTGTGCAGTTCTTCAATACTTCTGTTTGCTTCGACTGTTCTCAGAGACTGATGGCCTAATTCCTTGTCCTGGTCCCCTTCTGAATATTAAGACACTTCAGATTTGTGGCACGTCCAACTTGCTTTCTCCTTGTGATCTCCCATTCACTTATCATCAATGAACTGACCTTGCACTTAATCACTTTAGCCTTGCTCTTTAGAGGCTGACCAGTATCTCGGTTCACCTTCCATCAGTTCCTTCTTTGTTTGGCAAACACTACGATCTTGGTTGCTTCCAAGATCGTTGTCTTCTGTTCACTTGATAGCTACTGCATTAGCTAACTTTCCTTAGTCAGCTTCTGAAGTCTTCTTTGGATCTCCTTGTGGAAGACTTCATCTCAAATGGCTTCATAACTCAATCTCTATGCTGATTGGGTTGGTGCTTAGATCTTCTTTTAGCTTGAATGTCATTCATTGAGTGCTCTCTGGTTTCCTTGGATGTAGCTTGTAGCTTGAACTAGAGGCTTCATTTCTTTGGATATTCTAGGAGTGCTCATTTGTTGAGAACCGTATATACTCTACGATTCATCCTTGGCATTGTGAGCACTTCTGCTTAGGTCGTAGTTCTGCACTCTACGATTCACCTTCAGGTTGTACAGACACTACGATCCCGAGATCAGATCTTGACACTACGATTTATGCCTTGTGCTTGTTGTCTTCATCTGATCTTGCTTGACTACGATCTCTGCATGTAATCCATAGGCTCTACGAACTCAGAGTGTAATCTACGATCCTCGACTTGGCTTCGCATGATCGTGAGACTCTACTTACTCGAGTGTAGTCTACGCTTCGCTCTTGGCTTCGACAGATGATCTAGGTATTCTTGAGAAGCAGTCGTCTCTCACGATTCTCAACACGACTTCCTCAAAGACACTATGATCCCGAGGAAGCTCTACACGATACACTACGATCCTTCTTCGCTTCCCGCGCCTATGAACTCCGAGATCTACTATCTTGCATACTCCTATTCTGCCTCGATAGCTCTCAAGTTAACCTTGACTCACCTGGCAGACTACGACTTCTGGTGCAGTGCTCGACAATCAGACAAGCCTATCTATTACATCATAAGATCAACCTAACAAGCTTGATCTTTCAATATTTATAGTCCTTGTACATCATTTCTTTTTAAGGACTTTACAAAGCTGTCTTTCTTATGTAGGATCAACCTAACATATTTGATCAATTCATTATAAGTCATTGTACACAAATTTCTATTATATATCAGAGGACTTTACAGCTTTTCTTAATGTAAGCATACTTGCATATTATTCATTCATATATATATATATATATCATAATCAAATCATACATAAATAGGAATAGCATTCACATGTTTATTCCTGACAATCTCCCACTATTTGATTATTACAAAAATAATAAGTGCATATGCATATTATGAATGAATCTTATATACAGTGAGCAACTATATTTCTAAAACAGATAATTATGAATGTCATTTATATTGATATGGCAATTTATATATTAAGACATTCAACATCCTGGATCCAGAATATACCTAACAGGTTAGAGATGTACCTCCTTGGCTCCATGTATGCTTACCGGATGTTTGCTGATCAGCCACTCATATGATTGTTCTTCTTTTTCTTGCTTCCCCATGGGATGATGACCTTCTGTCTTTGCTTGGCTCCCTTTCAGCTTCTTTCTGATCATGCTCCCCCTCAGACTTTGCGATCATGGGATCATCATCTTTTGGCTCCCCCTCAGATGATGATTCTTTTTCAGCTGCTGCAGCTGTCTTCTTCTTTAACTTCTTTTCTCTTATCCCTCTGCTCTTCTTTGAGTGCCTCTTGCTCCTCTTCTTTCTATGCCTCTTTTTCTCCCCCTTTTTGTCATCAATCATTTGAGAGAGCTATTCCATGTTGGATATAAGTTGCTCCATTTGGTAGGAGGAGTTGGCAACTTTAAACTTGAGTTCTTGCTGGCCCAGCTCAAGTTGTACTGAGAAAGATTGTTTCAGGTCGTCAATCTTGTCGGACAGGGCTTGGATCTGCTCTTCATTATTCTTCTGAATTCGTAGAGCATCTGCCTTCTGATCTTGTATGTCCTTCTGATAGATGTTATCTCTCTCTTGGAGTTTGAGAGATACATCAGCCATAGTAGCTTGAAGCTTGTACTGGAAGGAATTATCTTCTACTACTGACAGCTTCTGGGATTCTTCAGTGAGCAGAGATATTTTCTCGCTTAGATCATCAGAACTCTTCTGTAGTTCCTGCTCCAAAGTAGTTTGATCCTTTTGTTGGGCAGCAGTTGGTTGAGCATCAGTTTGGACTCCACGATTTTCATTCTTTGACAGATTTTCAAAAGTCTGAATAATCTGAATGATCATTGAGTTCCAATTATGAGAGGATGAGGGAATGTCAGATAGTAGTGCTTGATCATAAGAAAGCTTTTGGTTTTTGGCTTGAACATCACCAGCAGTAGAGTGAACAGACTCTATTATCAGCTCCATGGTCATAACTCTTCGTCCTTCAAAATCCACTCTACGATCGTAGGGGATGTAGAGGTTTCCAGTATGTCGATAGACCTTGAAGTGAGGCTGGTTTGTGATCATCTTTGTAGCATAACTTTTCACCCTTGGGAAGTTTTGAGCTACCAGCTCCAGACTTGGAAATTGCTTGTAACACCAACTGAAGTAGCTTCCATCTTTTCAGCAGCAGGCCTTGAGCCACGGCATCCACCGGAAGAACCATCTCTCTCCGATGGAGCATCCGTAGATCATTTGACACTTCCACTACGATCCTTCCGCTAAATCTTGCAGAGAGAGAACTGGATAATCTTCTTATTCGCCTCGCTTCGAGGTGCGTAACTGTAATCTTCTTTAATCTCTTCTCTCTCTCGGGCGAGCTTTCTTGATCATTTTCAGCTAACAAATCTTCTTGTCATAGCTTCATCTCCGTAACCTTCTTCAAGCAGGATCTTCTTCGATTCATCTTCATTATTTCGGTACTTTCTTCCCGGGATTACGCACTCATCATCACTCAATTCAATGATGGCATTTGATCGACTACCGCCTCTTTGAAGGCAAACTTTCTTGCGCAATCTGTAGCTTTTCCTTCATCTTGGAGGTTCAGGTTTGGGAGAGTTAGACTCTTCTTCATCTTCAGACTCTGACTTCTCTGATTCAAAGAGATGACTTTCTTTGAGGTTCAAAGACCGGCAGGATGCACTCTTCTCTTATCATCTCATCAACTTTTGATTCATCATGGGGGCTATCTGGATTGGAGGGGGCAAGTTCTTCTTCAGATACAACATTACCTGATCTATCATCTTGGGTCATTAGGGAAGTTGCACTTAAAGATTGAGTTTGGTCATCTTGAACCTCTTCTTCATTCACAGAGTGACTGCTTTGAGGATTAGCCATGGGGCTTGAGCATTCTTCTTTATCCGCAGATGCTGCAATTTCTTTCATCATATCAGCTTCATTTTCATTGTTGGATGTTGTCTGTGGAGACTTGGTCTTGACATCTGCTTTTTTTCTTCACGACTTTCACGTCCCTTTCTTCAAAGAGATGTACTATTTTGTGAAGTCGAGGTCGGGTTTGGTTTCCACCTTAGCTTTCTTGTTGATAGGCCCTCGGGCGCAAATTTCGCTTTCTCTCTTTTGTTGTTTCAACAGCTTAGGACTTTTTTCAACAGCTTAGGTTTCCACCTTAGGACTTTTCTTGATGGGGTCCGACCTTTCTTCACACCACCAACTTTCACACTTTCTTGATTTCTTTCGTCGTCAGGTGTGATTGTCATTGGTTCAGTAGTTATCGACTCGAGCTCTCTCGCTTCTTCTATCTTCCTCTTCTTTGTAGAGGCCCCACTGTTCGCTCCCCAAATTGTCACCTTTTTGTTCTCCTTAGGGGTTCTTCTTATAGTTCATAAATAATTGTGGAGACATCACTTTGAGCACATTCAAAGTTTCTCCCTCATCATCCTTGATTTTCCTCCTAGCTTCTTCTTCAAAGATAATACTCAAAGACCTTACCATGAAACACCTTGGTTAGGGGTTTTTCAAAGGACTTCTTCTTCAAATTTTTTCTACCCACTGGAGATCTTATCGAACAAGATAGCTCCAAAGTCGATTTGTTTCTTCGTAACTATAGCTAACATTATTTTCAACCGCTGGTCAATCATCGTGTCGTCACGTGCAAAGTTGTTCTTGCACAGTATGCACTTTCCAACTATTTTAGCAAGGAATTCATACTCTTCAGGAAACTCCTTCTTCTTCATGTCTTTAAAACTAGGGTTTCTTTGGTACCCCATAACCTCCTTTGCTTGTTCAGTATTGACATTATCAAGGTTCTTCAGCCCTTCGTTAGGAAAACCTAGGCATCGATTGAGGTCAAGATTTTAACTTCAGAGACCCACCTTTAACCTTGGTAATAAGGGTTTCAAATTGATGGAGGCGCTTTGAGTAGAATTCTTTAACTAGGTCGATGTAGACTCGAGTATTTGCCTCATGGCATTCTGAGAATCCAGCTTTCTTCACAAGCTCGAGAATATCCCTGAACTTCTTTTCAGATTTCTCAAACGATTTGGTTCCAAGATGAATGCCAGTGATTACTTGCCAGTTTTCCATTTTGAGTAGTTCGAAGAATGTGGGTATTTGATTTAGATATGTTTATAAGAGATGGTTGAGTGTAATTTGGTAAGGCTCTGGAGGGTTAACTGATTTTGGCTCTTGAGAGGATTATAGGGTTTGAAAATAGGAGGGAGAAAGGTTCGATAGCTTTTAAACCGCCTCATAGATTTGAAATTGTCTTTAAGGCGCTTCCTTCTAACTCAGATAATCGCGATGTGTCAATCTCCCATTGGTTACACGCTGCCCAAAGAATGAGTCAGAATTCCCCATAACTTTTTAGTTAGATGTTTCTTTTAGAAGAGTAGTCGTTTAAACGACGCGGGCTCGATCGCCGACTTTTCGATTCGTAGAGTAGCATGATAAAGCAGCTATGGACTCTACGATTTCCT
Source organism: Panax quinquefolius (assembly GCA_020205615.1). Lineage (NCBI taxonomy): Eukaryota > Viridiplantae > Streptophyta > Magnoliopsida > Apiales > Araliaceae > Panax > Panax quinquefolius. The sequence goes on along the minus strand of CM035167.1, from coordinate 74,539,458 downwards.
TTGTTCACTCAACGATCAACTTTTGAGAGATGCTGCAGTGAATGGCTTTGTCTTTTATCCTTACTTTGATGCAGCATAGCTCAATCACTGATGTATTCGAACTTATCTCCTTAACTTGAATAGTTTAGCAACTTTCTCATTTTCCAAGCTCCTTGTGAACTGGAGTACCCTTTGGTAGGGCTACGATCGTCGAGTTATATTCTACGATCGCTGAGGTTGTACTACGATCGTTGAGGCAGCACTACGATTGTTGAGGTTGCACTGCGATCACTTAGTTCTCTTCAAACTCGACTCTTCGATCCTTGACTAACTTGGTCCTTGAGATGAACTAGATCAAACATTCCCTCTTGGTCAAGGTAGCTTAGGAAGGGCAAACCTCTTAGAGTGAGCTAAGGGTCAGGTTTGTCCCTGAGGCGCTTTCCAGATGAAATACTATAGCAGTTATTTGCAATGAAATCTCATTCGACCTTTTCTGATTGGGAGGTCTTCTACCAGCTTTAGAGATCTGCATTGCTGAAATCGTGGTGTCCTCCTGCTTCTTACACTACGATCATATGTTTGATCGTAGACACTTCACGATTATGGGTTAGGTGGCTGAAGGGTTATTAGTAGTACATTTTGAGACGTTCCTACTGACTATGGATCTTCATTTGGTTCATCAGCCACAAAGTTTTGGACTCTGTAGCTGGTATAACTTTTCATAGTATATCTCAGTGTTGTTGTTCCTTAATAGATCATTGCTCCCCCATTATTGATGCTGTCTTCCCAGATAGATGTGATTTCCTCTTCTTCAAATTCATTTGAAGGCGCCTTTATATCTCCTTTCTCGATCGAATCTCCATCAATACTTAGATTTCCTTGTATCGTAGAGATGAGTATTTTTAGGACTAATCACTCTACGATTATTTGATAGTACTACGAATGTAGTCTTCTTTGACAGTTGTGTTTGTGAAGTTCTGCTCTCGCAATAAGTTCCTCTTGAATGATGCTCGATAATCTTCTATTGTGAGCTTCCTTGAGGATTCTTCCCATATAGAATTCTTGACTGGCTTTTGAGCACATAAGACCCTTTCCTTCTTTGGCTGAATGGCTTGCTTCCATATACAGATTAGCAGCCATGTGAGCTCCATTCTGGTTAGCTCAGAGGGTCTTCAAGGACAGGCTTGGACAGATAGGAACCCTATCAGAATCATCTCTGAATTGTCCTTAGCCTTCTGCTGGTTGAGTCTTCTTGACTGAAGTCTTCTGCTTCATCATTCCTTAGTGTGGTCAGACTGACCAAGTACCTGCAGGTTTAAATATATTTCTATTTTTGGTACCCATAATTAAATGGGTCCTGCTAGGTTAGTTTTCTAAACCCTGTTCCTCTTATTTGGATAATCATCATATTTATCACCAACAGACATATTCATGCATGCACCTAGCTTATGATAATACATTTTGAGATGCATGATGTTGAGTGTGTGTAGGATATGGCATTTAATAACACACTCTCTGTCTATGATGGTTTCATCATTTATTGGATAATGTTCACAGTGTTTCAGTGTTCAGAGTAGCAATCAACTCTATGATTTATGAGTATCTAGTTGATTCATGGAGGTGATCAGTTTCTACAGATCAGCCAGATCCTCTTGTAGAACTTATCATACTCTTTGAGTTGTCAAACACTTAGAACTTAGGCTTGTACATACATACTAACCCACTAGCAACGATTACTTCACATAAAGTTTATTTAACCTGTGATGCTCTTATAACCCATTTCAGATTTCCTTCAAGATGTCATCTTAAACCTAAAACTTGGATGGAGAGAAAGTTTATAGTCATTTGAGTTTCCATCCTCGTGTTACTTTCTCTCTTCACCTTTTTTAAGTAGATTATGGCTCCTCGATGTATCATCGCCATGGTTCATAAGAGGGTGCAATTATGATGTATACATTTATAATAGAGAGGAATCATACCTTTTTTATCGTCCCATACTAAATGACCATTTATCTTTGATATACTGAGTTTAGGTATTGATGTGCATAGCTTTACTTTTGCTCCTGACAGCTTATTGCTCTTGTTGTCCTTTAATCAATTAGTCGTGGTCTTGAAGATGTAGGCCAAGAGAATCTTAGCATTAAAATCTTTGACATCCTTTAGTCGATGTAGTTTGCACCCACCGTTGGTTGGCGTATATAAGTTTGAGAAGATCTTCTATCTTCTCTCGATAAGCATTTCTTAGCATGTATGGCTTCTTCATCTTTCAGACTGGTGGGTGCTTGACTCTTTGTCATTGATGTCTTTTGATTTCTCTCGTCTGGTCTTCGGACTACAAGATTGACTGCAGGCTAGGATGGGTCTTGTTGATGTAACAATAGAGACCATGGACCAATCTGAGCAGCTTCAGGTGTATATACACATTTAATCTATACACAATATTTCCAACATGTGAGCTCATCTGCATATAACAAGTTACTTACTACTAAAGTAAGTTTAGAACAATGTTAGTGCCTGGGATCAGACTCAAAGCGATTAGCTTTTGAATATAGCATGAGAACTTGCTCTAATACCAATTGTTAGTTCCCAGAGGGCACAATAGATCTAGAAGGGGGGGGGGGGGTTGAATAGATCCTTTTTATTTCAAATACTTTTCTGGTATATTTTATATTGTTTATAATTAACATATGACAAACATAAGAATCTTTTCAAGCACAGCGGAATAAATAAAAGATCCCCTTCATTGATATATTCATAATCATACATATATTGTTCGTAGAGTAAGTTTAGTTGTAAGCCGTTAAAACATACATAGCTGTTATAGCAGTTATAGTACATAATGTAAATGACATAATATAAAAGACACAAGGGGTTTTAAGTGGTTCAGAAACTCAAGCTCCTAATCCACTCTTCTGCTTTCAACTAGCAGATTTCCACTAAGGAAGGGCAAGACCTCAATCACTAAGATTCCTTCAAGGCCAAGCAGCCTTGGACTTCAGCTTCACTAAGAACTCTTCAAGGCCAAAGACCTTTGGGACTCCTCTAGTTCCCTAGGAACTCTTCAAGCCCAGCAGGCTTGGAACTTTGTTTTGTCCCTTCGGACAAGGACCCTTCTGGCCCTGCTTTGTTTAGTCCCTTCGGACAAGGACCCTTTGGGCCCTGGCTTTGTTGAGTTGTTTGTTTGTTGTTGTTGGAGTCGGTGCTGAGCTGCTAAGATGTCTTCATGCTCTAAACATCTTCTATACTTTGCAGCTTGGCTTGATCATCCTTAAATAGCAGTTGAGTGTTGCATGATGCTAAGCTTCTTCAGTTACTCAACCACTTCGGATGACCCCTCGATGAACTTCCTTGAAGAACATTCTCCTTGGTACTTGATGGCTGCACATGATAGGCTTCTAAGATGACTGTAAGCTCTTCTGTTAGGTACTTAGAAGCTTTCTCATGCTTGACACCAAGATGACATTTGTGATCTCCCTTCTTGCTACTTGATGCCTTCTCATGATGGACTTGCTAAGATGACTGTAGGCTCTTCTCTATTGTACTTAGAGTCTTTCCATGATGGACATCAAGATGACATAATGCTCTTTTTTCTCTCAACAGTTCAGAACACTCTTCATGTAGTAGAACTCTCACTTCTACATAGTAGAACTCACACTTCTACTTCTTTCTTTATCTGACTTCTGAGTGTTCTTGGTGGATCGTAGAGTGAGCCTTTGGACTCACTGTTCCACATGGTTTAGATCAGTCCACCTTTTCTCCAAACTCGGCAACTCCAGCAACCTTTGATCTTTGAAGCTCTTTCTTATTTATACTTCTTCCCAATCCTTTCATTGGAAAGTAGCCGTTGAAGGCTATTCAAATATCTTCACAGATCTCGAGTTGCTTGAGGTAGAATGCTTGATGTGACTTGTCATACTTTTTTTGATGTTGTAGTCTACTGTTTCACCTACCCTGGCCGATGTATCACTTTAATGTCTTGGTGTCAAGAAGACTTTATTACCTCTTTCCGATTTCTCGATCGAGGTTGTCCTATTGCATCGATGCTCTCAATAAGCACTTGTCCAAATATTTCCTTCGATTTGAACCTTTGCCAATGCTTCAGCCTTCACTACTCGAACTCTACGATTCTGATGCACGTCTTCAAGGACCTGATCGTAGTGTCTTGTTGAGTGTTGCTCATTGACTAGTTGAGTTAAAACTACGATCTTGAAGAGTGTTGATTGGATCTTCAATATAGATCACCTCTTCCTTGTATTTTGGCAAAGGCTTCAATACTTCGCTTTGCTTCGACTCGCTCTCGTAGACCGATGGCCTAATTCCTTGTCTCGGTCCCTTCAATATCAAGACACTTCAGATTTGTGGCGCGGCCCAAATTTTCTTTCTCCTTGTGATCTCCCGCTCACTTATCATCAATGAACCGACCTCATGACTTAATCACTTTAGCCTTGCTCTTCGTGAGGTCGACCAAGATCTCTGCTTCACCTTCCATCAGTTCCTTCTTTGTTTGGCAAACACTACGATCTTTGTTGCTTCCAAGAACGTTGTCTTCTGTTCACTTGATAGCTACTGCATTAGCTGACTTTCCTTAGTCAGCTTCTGAAGTCTTCTTTGGATCTCTGTGTGGAAGACTTCATCTCGAATGGCTTCACAACTCAATCTCTATGCTGATTGGGTTTGTGCTTAGATCTTCTTTTAGCTTGTATGCCATTCGTTTAGTGCTCCCTGGTTTCCTTGGATGTAGTTTGTAGCTTGAACCAGAGGCTTCATTCCTTTGGATATTGTGGGAGTGCTCATTTGTTGAGAACCGTATATGCTCTACGATTCATCCTTGGCATTGTGAGTACTTCTTCTTAGGTCGTAGTTCTGCACTCTACGATTCAGCTTCAGCTTGTGCAGACACTACGATCTCGAGATCAGATCTTAACACTACGATTTCTGCCTTGTGCTTGTTGTCTTCATCTGATCTTGCTTGACTACGATCTCTGCATGTAATCCATAGGCTCAACGAACTCAAAGTGTGATCTAGGATCCTTGACTTGACTTCGGCATCAGTAGACTCTACGACTCTAAGTGTAGTCTACGTTTCTGTCTTGGCCTCGGCAGATGATCGGTCTTCTCAGTGTAGGCGTGTCGCTCTCACGATTCGAAATACGACTTCCTCAAAGACACTACGATCCCGAGGAAGCTCTACCCGATACACTACGATCCTTCTTCGCTTCCCCGGCGCTCTACTTTAACTCCGAGATCTACTATCTTGCATACTCTTATTCTCGCTTTCGATAGCTCTCGAGTTAACCTCGACTCACCGGCGGATCTACGACTTCGTGCAAAGGTTCGACAATCAGACAAGCCTATCTATTACATCATAAGATCAACCTAACAAGCTTGATCTTTCAATATTTATAGTCCTTGTACATCATTTCTTTTTAAGGACTTTACACAGCTGTCTTTCTTATGTAGGATCAACCTAACATATTTGATCAATTCATTCTAAGTCCTTGTACACATATTTCTATTATCTATCAGAGGACTTTACAGCTTTTCTTAATGCAAGAATACATGCATATTATTCATTCATATATATATATATATATATATATATATCATAATCAAATCATATATAAATAGAAATAGCATTCACATGCTTATTCCTGACAATCTCCCCCTATTTGATTATGACATAAATAATAAGTGCATATGCATGTTATGAATGAATCTTATATACAGTGAGCAGCTATATTTCTAAAACAGATAATTATGAATGTCATTTATATTGATATGGAAATTTATATATTAAGACATTCAACATCCTGGATCCAGAATATACCTAACAGGTTAGAGATGTACCTCCTTGGCTCCATGTATGCTTCCCGGATGTTTGTTGATCAGCTACTCATCTGATTGTTCTTCTTTTTCTTGCTCCCCCAGGGATGATGACCTTCTTTCTTTGCTTGGCTCCCTTTCAGCTTCTTTCTGATCATGCTCCCCCTCAGACTCTGCGATCATGGGATCATCATCTTTTGGCTCCCCCTCAGATGATGATTCTTTTTCTGCTACAGCTGCTGTCTTCTTTTTTGACTTATTTTCTCTTATCCCTCTTCTCTTCCTTGAGTGCCTCTTGCTCCTCTTCTTTCAATGCCTATTTTTCTCCCCCTTTTTGTCATCAATCATTTGAGAGAGCTGCTCCATGTTGGACATAAGCTGCTCCATTAGGTAGGAGGAGTTGGCAACTTCAAACTTGAGTTCTTGCTGGCCCAGCTCAAGTTGCACTGAGAAAGGTTGTTTCAGGTCGTCAATCTTGTCGGACAGGGCTTGAATCTGCTCTTCATTATTCTTCTGAATTCGTAGATCATCTGCCTTCTGATCTTGTATGGCCTTCTGATAGATGTTATCTCTCTCTTGGAGTTTGAGAGATACATCAGCCATAGTAGCTTGAAGCTTATGCTGGAAGGAATTATCTCATGCCACTTGGCGCCTTCCGGGATTCTTCAAAGGAGCGAGAGATATTTTCTCGCTTAGATCATCAGAACTCTTCTGTAGTTCCTGCTCCAAAGTAGATTGATCCTTTTGTTGGGCAGCAGCTGGTTGAGTATCAATTTGGACTCCACGATTTTCATTCTTAGACAGATTTTCAAAATTCTTAATAATCTGAATGATCGTTGAGTTCCAATTGTGAGAGGATGAGGGAATGTCAGATAGTAGTGCTTGATCATAAGAAGGCTTCTAGTTTTGGGCTTGAACATCATCAGCAGTAGAGTGAAAAGACTCTACGATCAGCTCCTTGGTCATGACTCTTCGTCCTTCAAAATCCACTCTACGATCGTAGGGGATGTAGAGGTTTCCAGCATGTCGATAGACCTTGAAGTGAGGCTGGTTTGTGATCATCTTTTTAGCATAACTTTTCACCCTTGGGAAGTTTTGAGCTACCAGCTCCAGACTTGGAAATTGCTTGTAACACCAACTGAAGTAGCTTCCATCTTTTTCAGTGTGGGCCTTGAGCCATGGCATGCACTGGAAGAACCATTTCTCTGATGGAGCATTTGGTAGATCATTTGACACTTCCACTACGATCCTTCTGCTAAATCTTGCAGGAGAGAGAACTGGATAATCTTCTTATTCGTCTGCTTCCTGAGGTGCAGAACCAAAATCTTCTGCAATCTCTTCTCTCTCAGAGCCAGAGCTTTCTTGATCATTTTCAGCTGACAAATCTTCTTGCTGCAGTTCATCTCTAGAACCTTCTTCAGTAGGATCTTCTTCAGATTCATCTTCTTTATTTCTGGTACTTTCTTCCGGAGTTACAGACTCATCATCACTCAATTAAATGATGGCATTTGATTGACCACTGCTCCTTTTGGAGGCAAACTTGGCTTGCAGTCTATAGCTTTTCCTTCTTCTTGGAGGTTCAGGTTTGGGAAAGTCAGACTCTTCTTCTTCTTCAGACTCTAACTTCTCTGATTCAACAGATAGACTTCTTTGAGGTTCAGCACTGGCAGGGACAGACTCTTCTTCTATCATCTCATCAACTTTTGATTCATCATGGGGGCTATCTGGATTGGAGGGGGCAAGTTCTTCTTCTTCAGATACAGCATTACTTGACCTATCATCTTGGGTCATTGGGGTAGTTGTACTTAGAGATTGAGTTTGATCATCTTGAACCTCTTCTTCATTCACAGAGTGACTGCTTTGAGGATTAGCCATGGGGCTTGAGCATTCTTCTTTATCCGCAGATGCTGCAATTTCTTTCATCACATCAGCTTCATTACATTGCTGGATGTTGTATGTGGAGACTGGGTCTTGACATCTATTTCTTTTTCTTCTGCTGACTCTACGTCCCTTTCTTCAGCAGAGGTACTATTTTGGGAAGCTAAGGCTGGTTTGGTTTCCACCTTAGCTTTCTTGTTGATAGGCCCTTAGAGCAGCCTGTTGCTTCCCCTCTTTGTTGTTTCAACAGTTAGGATTTTTTCTTCATTGTCCTTGTTCTTTGAGGAGACTTTTCTTGATGGGGTCTGAGCTTTCTTCACACCTCTTGATTTCTTCTTAGCTGGTGTGATTGCTGCTGGTTCAGAGTTATCAGACTAAGAGCTCTCTGCCTCTTCTATCTTCCTCTTCTTTGTAGAGGCCCTACTGCTGCTCCCAGCTGTCAGTCTTTTGTTCTCCTTAGGGTTCTTCTTCCGGTTCACAAATAATTATGGAGACATCACTTTGTGCACATTCAAAGTTTCTCCCTCATCATCCTTGATTTTCCCTCCTAGCTTCTTCTACAGTACAATACTCAGCAGCCTACCATAAAACACCTTGGTCAGGGGTTTTTCAGTGGACTTCTTCTTCTCAGCCTTTTCTACCCACTTAGAGATCTGAACGAACAAGATAGCTCCAAAGTCGATTTGTTTCTTCAGAACTATAGCTGACATTATTTTCAACTGTTGGTCAATCACTGTATCATGTGCAGTGTTCTTGCACAGTATGCACTTTCCAACTATTTCAGCAAGGAATTCATACTCTTCAGGAAACTCCTTCTTCTCCATGTCTTTAAAACTAGGGTTTCTTTGGTACCTCATAACCTCCTTTGATTGTTTAGTATTGACATTATCAAGGTTCTTCAGCCCTTGGTTAGGAAAACTTAGGCATTGATTGAGGTCAGAAGATTTTAACTTCAGAGACTGACCTATAACCTTGGTAATAAGGGTTTCCAAATTGATGGAGGCGTTTGAGTAGAATTCTTTAACTAGGTCGATGTAGACTCGAGTATTTGCCTCAAGGCATTATGAGAATCCAGCTTTCTTCACAAGCTCGAGAATATCCCTGAACTTCTTTTCAGATTTCTCTAACGATTTGGTTCAAAGCTGAATGCCAGTGATTACTTGCAAGTTTTCCATTTTGAGTAGTTCGAAGAATGTGGGTATCTGATTTAGATATGTTTATAAGAGATGGCTGAGTGTAATTTGGTAAGGCTCTGGAGGGTTAACTGATTTTGGCTCTTAAGAGGATTTTAGGGTTTGAAAATGGGAGGGAGAAAGGTTCTATAGCTTTTGGTAACTGTCTGTAGATTTGAAATTGTTTTAAGGCAGTTCCTTCTAACTCTGCATAATCAGTGATGTGTCAATCGTCCATTGGTTGCACGTTTCCCAGTAATGAGCTGTAACTCCCCATAAATTTTCAGTTAGAAATTTCCTTTTAAAAGAGTAGTCATTTAAACGGCGTGGCTCTGACCGTTGACCTTTTGATTCGTAGAGTAGCATGATAAAGCAGCTATGGACTCTACGATTCCCTTTGTGACTCAACGATCAACTTTTGAGAGATGCTGCAGTGGATGGCTTTGTCTTTTATCCTTACTTTGATGCAACATAGCTCAATCACTGATGTATTCGAACTTATCTCCTTAACTTGAATAGTTTAGCAACTTTCTCATTTTCCAAGCTCCTTGTTAACTGGAGTACCCTTTGGTAGGGCTATGATCGTTGATTTGTATTCTACGATCGCTGAAGTTGTACTACGATCGTTGAGGTAGCACTACGATCATTGAGGTTGTACTACAATCACTTAGTTCTCTTCAAACTTGACTCTTTGATCATTGACTGACTTGGTCCTTGAGATGAACTAGATCAAACATTCCTTCTTAGTCAAGGTAGCTCAAGAAGGGACAACCTCTTAGAGTGAGCTAAGGGTCAGGTTTGTCCCTGAGGCGCTTTCCAGATGAAATACTATAGCAGTTATTTGCAATGACATCTCATTCGACCTTTTCTGATTTGGAGGTCTTCTACCAGCTTTAGAGAACTGCATTGTTGAAATCGTGGTGTCCTCCTGCTTCTTACACTACGATCATATGTTTGATCGTAGGCACTTCACGATTATGGGTTGGGTGGCTGAAGGGTTATCAGTAGTACGTTTAGAGACGTTCCTATTGACTATGGATCTTCATTTGGTTCATCAGCCACAAAGTTTTTGGACTCTGTAGCTGGTACATCTTTTCGTAGTATATCTCAGTGTTGTTGTTCCTTAATAGATCACTGCTCCCCCATTGTTGATGCTGTCTTCCCAGATAGATGTGATTCCCTTTTCTTCAAATTCATTTGAAGGCAGCCTTGCATATCTCCTTCTGACTAGAATCTCCATCAATACTTAGATTTCCTTGTATCGTAGAGATGAGTATTTTCAGGACTGATCACTCTACAATTATTTGATAGTACTACGAACGTAGTCTTCTTTTACAGTTGTGTTTGTGAAGTTCTGCTCTCGTAATAAGTTCCTCTTGAGTGATGCTCGATAATCTTCTGTTGTGAGCTTCCTTGAGGATTCTTCCCATATAGCATTCTTGACTTGCTTTTTAGCACATAAGACCCTGTCCTTCTTTGGATGAATGGCTTGCTTCCATATACAGATTAGCAGCCATGTGAGCTCCATTCTGGTTAGCTCAGAGGCTCTTCAAGGACAGGCTTGGACAGATAGGAACCTTATCAGAATCATCTCTGAATTGTCCTTAGCCTTCTGCTGGTTGAGTCTTCTTGACTGAAGTCTTCTGCTTCATCATTCCTTAGTGTGGTCAAACTGACCAAGTACCTGCAGGTTTAAATATGTTTCTATTTTTGGTACCCATAATTAAATGGGTCCTCCTAGGCTAGTTTTCTAAACCCATGTTCCTCTTATTTGGATAATCATCATATTTATCACCAACAAACATATTCATGCATGCACCTATCTTATGATAATACATTTTGAGATGCATGATGGTGAGTGTGTGTAGGATATGGCATTTAATAACACACTCTCTATCTATGATGGTTTCATCATTTACTGGATTATGTTCACAGTGATTAAGTGTTCAGAGTAGGAATCAACTCTACGATTTATGAGTATCTAGTTGATTCATGGAGGTGATCAGTTTCTACAGATCAACCAGATCCTCTTGTAGAACTTATCATACTCTTTGAGTTGTCAAACACTTAGAACTTAGGCTTGTACATACATACTAACCCACCAGCAATGATTACTTCACATAAAGTTTATTTAACCTGTGATGCTCTTATGACCCATTTCAGATTTCCTTCAAGATGTCATCTTCAACCTAAAACTTGGATGGAGAGAAAGTTTATAGTCATTTGAGTTTCCATCCTCAGGTTACTTTCTCTCTTCAACTCTTTAAGTAGATTATGGCTCCTTGACAGAATACGATCATGGTTCATAAGAGGGTGCAATTATGATGTATACATTTATAATAGAGAGGAATCATACCTTTTTACTGTCCGTTACTAAACAGTCATTTATCTTAGATATACTGAGTTTAGGTATTGATGTGCATAGCTTTACTTTTGCTCCTGACAGCTTATTGCTCTTGTTGGCCTTTAATTATTTAGTCGTGGTATTGAATATGTAGGCCAAGAGAATCTCAGCATTAAGATCTTTGACATCCTTTAGCTGACAGAGTTTGCACCCAGCTGTTGGTTGGCCAGACATAAGTTTGAGAAGATCTTCTTTCTTCTCTCGATAAGCATTTCTTAGCATGTATGGCTTCTTCATCTTTAAGACTGGTGGGTGCTTGACTCTTTGTCATTGATGTCTCTTGATTTCTCTCGTTTGGTCTTCGGACTACAAGATTGACTGCAGGCTAGGATGGGTCTTGTTGATGAAACAATAGAGACCATGGACCAATCTGAGCAGCTTCAGGTGTATATACACATTTAACCTATACACAATATTTCCAACATGTGAGCTCATATGCATATAACAAGTTACTTACTACTAAAGTAAGTTTAGAACAATGTTAGTGCCTGTGATCAGACTCAAAGCGATTAGCTTTTGAATATAGCATAAGAACCTGCTCTGATACTAATTGTTAGTTCCCAGTGGGCACAATAAATCTAGAAGGGGGGGGTTGAATAGATCCTTTTTATTTCAAATACTTTTTTGGTTTATATTATATTGTTCATAATTAACATATGACGAACATAAGAATCTTTTCAAGCACAGCGGAATAAGTAAAAGATCCCCTTCATTGATATATTCATAATCATACATACATTATTCGTAGAGTAAGTTTTAGAACATACATAGCAGTTATAGCAGTTATATTACATAATGTAAATGACATAATGTAAAAGACACAAGGGGTTTTAAGTGGTTCAGAGACTCAAGCTCCTAATCCACTCTTCTGCTTTTAACTAGCAGGATTTCTACTAAGGAAGGGAAGCACCCTGAATCACTAAGATTTCTTCAAGGCTAGCAGCCTTGGGACTTCAGTTCACTAAGAACTCTACAAGGCCAGCAGCCTTGGGACTCCTCTAGTTCCCTAGGAACTCTTCAAGTCCAGCAGGCTTGGAACTTCGTTTAGTCCCTTCGGACAAGGACCCTTCTGGCCCTGCTTTGTTTAGTCCCTTCGGACAAGGACCCTTCAGGCCCTGGCTTTGTTGAGTTATTTGTTTGTTGTTGTTGGAGTCAGTGCTGAGCTGCTAAGATGTCTTCATGCTCTGAACATCTTCTATACTTAGCATCTTGGCTTGATCATCCTTAAATAGCAGTGGAGTGTTGCATGATGCTCAACTTCTTCAGTTACTCAACCACTTCGGATGACCCCTTGATGAACTGCCTTGAAGATCATTCTCCTTGGTACTTGATGGATGTACATGATAGGATTCTAAGATGACTGTAAGCTCTTCTGTTAGGTACTTAGAAGCTTTCTCATGCTTGACACCAAGATGACATTTGTTATCTCCCTTCTTGCTACTTGATGCCTTCTCATGATGGACTTGCTAAGATGACTCTAGGCTCGTCTCTATTATACTTGGAGTCTTCCCATGATGGACATCAAGATGACATAATGCTCTTCTTTCTCTCGGCAGTTCAGAACACTCTTAATGTAGTAGAACTCTCACTTCTACATAGTAGAACTCATACTTCTACTTCTTTCTTTATCTGACTTCTGAGTGTTCTTGGTGGATTGTAGAGTGAGCCTTCAGACTCACTGTTTCACATGGTTTAGATCAGTCCACCTTCTCTCCAAACTCAGCAACTCCAGCAACCTTTGATCTTTGAAGCTCTTTCTCATTTATACTTCTTCCCAATCCTTCCGTTGGAAAGTAGACGTTGAAGGCTATTCAAATATCTTCACAGATCTTGAGTTGCTTGAGGTAGACTGCTTGATGTGACTTGAAATATTTTTTCTGAGGCTGCAGTCTACTGTTTCACCTACCATGTCAGATGTATCACTTTAATGTCTTGGGCAAGTTGAAGAATTTATTACCTCTTTTTGATTTCTCGATCAGAGGTTGTCCTATTGCATCGATGCTCTCAATAAGCACTTGTCCAAATATTACCATTTAGATTGAACCTTTGCCAATGCTTCAGTCTTCAGCTATTCGAACTCTACGATTCAGATGCACGTCTTCAAGGACCTGATCGTAGTGTCTTGTTGAGTGTTGATTGGATCTTCAATGTAGAACACCTCTTCCTTGTATTGTGTAATGCTTCAATACTTCTATTTTCTTTGACTGTTCTCAGAGACTGATGGCCTAATTCCTTGCTCTAGTCCCCTTTTGGATATCAAGACACTTCAGATTTGTGGCGCGTCCAACTTGCTTTCTACTTGTGATCTCATGTTCATTTATCATCAATGAACTGACCATGCACTTAAATCACTTTAGCCTTGCTCTTCAGAGGCTGACCAGTACCTCGGTTCACCTTCCATCAGTTCCTTCTTTGTTTGGGAAACACTACGATCTTGGTTGTTTCCAAGATCGTTGTCTTCTGTTCACTTGATAGCTACTGCATTAGCTAACTTTCCTTAGTCATCTTCTGCAATCTTCTTTGGATCTCCTTGTTGAAGACTTCATCTCGAATGGCTTCACAACTCAATCTCTATGCTAATTGGGTTGGTGCTTAGATCTTCTTTTAGCTTGCATGCCATTCATTGAGTGCTCTCTAGTTTCCTTAGATGTAGCTTGTAGCTTGAACCAGAGGCTTCATTCCTTTGGATATTCTGGGAGTGCTCATTTGTTGAGAACCTTATATGCTCTACGATTCATCCTTGGTATTGTGAGCACTTCTGCTTAGGTCATAGTTCTGCATTCTACGATTCAGCTTCAGCTTGTGCAGACACTACGATCCCGAGATCAAATCTTGACACTACGATTTCTGTCTTGTGCTTGTTGTCTTCATCTAATCTTGCTTGACTACGATCTCTGCATGTAATCCATAGGCTCTACGAACTCAGAGTATGATCTACGATCATTGACTTGGCTTCAACATCAGTAGACTCTACGACTCTGAGTGTAGTCTACATTTCTGTCTTGGCTTCGACAGATGATCGGTCTTCTCGTAGGCAGGTTGTCTCTACGATTTTGAACATGACTTCCTAAGAACACTACGATCCCGAGGAAGCTCTACCCGATACACTACAATCCTTCTTTATTTCCCCTAGCAGTCTATTATCTTGCATACTCCTATTCTGCCTCGATAGCTCTCGAGTTAACCTTGACTCACCTGGCAGACAACGACTTATGGTGCAGTGCTCGACGATCCGACAAGCCTATCTATTACATCATAAGATCAACCTAACAAGCTTGATCTTTCTATATTTATAGTCCTTGTACATCATTTCTTTTGAAGGACTTTACAAAGCTGTCTTTCTTTTGTAGGATCAACCTAACATATTTGATCAATTCATTCTAGGTCCTTGTACACATATTTCTATTATCTATCAGAGGACTTTATAACTTTTCTTAATGCAAGCATACTTGCATATTATTCATTCATATATATATATATATATATATATATATATATATATATATATATCATAATCAAATCATATATAAATAGGAATAGCATTCACATGCTTATTCCTGACATTTATGATAATCACAATATTTATGAGAGTTACCTTTTCCGGGTTTAATATTATCTCAAGGTGGTTCGAAGATAGGTTGATGCTTGATTTGGTCTAGGATGATCGCCCTGTCAATATTGAGTGCAGTGTACGTCCTATTAACTCTTTGGGTAGGAGCGGACGAACGACCTCCCCCCTGTCTCCAGTTGTTATTATATTTATTTGACACACCATCATAGCGGTCTTTATTCCCTGCACTTTTCTTCTGGTCCCCGTCTGTTCTGTCCCGATCTGTCTCTTTAAGCCGATCTGACGAAGGACGTTTGAGACTATTCATGGCGTCCTCTTCCACGATATAGCCTTCTGCTTTGTCGAAGGCTTCAGCGAGACTCTTCGGGTGGTGAAACATCAACTTCTTCACCAACTTTACTGATTTGACCAGATCTAACCCATTCTGAAACAATCTGACGGCTTGCAGATCATTTAGGTCTGTCACTTGGCCGACTGCTTCACGGAATCGTTTTACATATTGGCCTAAAGACTCGTTCGAATATCGTCGAACCTGAGCCAATGAGCCAGTTGGCTTTCCCCTCCTTTTGTTGCTCCCAAAGCGAGCATGGAACTTACTGCACATGTCCACCCAAGATGATATCGAATCTGAAGGCAAAGTCCCCATCCACTGTCTAGCATCTTTACGGAGTGTGGTGACAAAGGTATGACACTTAGCAGCATCGCTAAAGTCATGATAATCTATCAGTCGGTCAAACGCCTGACTGTGGTCATAGGGATCCCCATATCCATCGTAGCTTTCTATGTGGGGCAACTTCTTGGTGGGGTCAGCTTTTTCTTTAAGAATCTCCACAGAAAAAGGAGATGCCTTGTGACAACCCGAAAATCCGGATTCTCCAGAAATTAAGATTTAAAGAATTAGTTATTAATAAAATGAATTTTTATTAATACTATTTTGTGCTATGTGTTTATTAATCGTTTTATAACCTAGAATGATTATTAATCGAGAGGATTCTGGCTACAAGCTGGATTGAACGAGTAAGAATTTTCAAGACGAAAATAAAATTTTTCCGGGAATAATATATTTTCGGGGAAAAAGACGAAATCGACACTTTTCACCTGACGAAACCTAAGGGTTAGGGTTTGAATAACCTAAGCCTTTCTGAGAGTTCGGTATGTCAAAATGATATTTTGTCGAAAGATTTGACGATAATATATCGTGAAAATTTAAGTAAACCAATAAAAGTTTTTCTCGAAAAACGTGCAGAAATCGGACGAAATAAAAATGATGAAAAGTACTGCTATCTATTTTTCACTCGTTTAGTTACGTTAGGGGAAAATGTGAAGGAAAACGCTTAACGTGGAAAAGTGTTTTTCAGTTTTTCGAAGATCCGAGGATTACGTAAAAGTTAATCGGTAAAGAAAAGACGAAATATCCAAAAATATTTGGATTCCGAGAATCGCAATTTTTGAACTGTCGGACGAATTCCGAATTACACAAGGACGAAGCTTCTAAGGGAAGCTAGGTAAAGGAGGTGGGGCGACTACTTGGCCACCAAGTAAACTTGGTGGCTAAGTTATGAATAGTAAGGAGGGGAAATGACTAAAATGCCCCTAACCTTGGTTTTTTATAAATAGAAAGCTTAAGTTCATTATTTTGAGCTTTTGAAAATCCTACTCTTTAAGAGAGAAAGAGAGAGGGTTCGAATGGAGGAAGAGAGGAAGAGGAATGAGGAAAAGCTAGCTCGATTGCACGCTTTGTTCGACGGAAGAAGATTAAAGAAGAACGGTAATCCGAACACTAGTTTCTTCTAAATTTTCTTTAAGTTTTTATGTTCAAAAACATAACTTAATGAGGATAAGAAGTAGATTAAGTTATAAAAGATTTCATATGGCTGAAATCGTAAGAAAATGAAGAAATAAGAATTAGAAATTTATTTTATAAATTTCTTAAGGAAGTATAAGATTCGTAGGGATTTTGAGCGATCCGAATGAATCCAATGAATGAGTAGGTCAAATAAGTAAGGAATGGTGTTCTATAACATCAAATTCCAAGAAAAAGTGAAAACGTAATCCAAAATATTGATTAAAAATGAAGAACGAACGAAGAACACGCGAAGAACATGAAGAACGTTGTTGATGGACAAATTTAAAACCATCGTAGTATAATTGTTGTTGATGGACAAGTTTAAAACCATCGCGTATAAGTTAGATGCTTATTTCTTGGTTAGGAACGTTATCAACGTTCATGAAGAACAGATGAAACTGAGCTATAACGAAGTTATGGCAAAAATTTCATAAAAGAAGAATGAAAATTTGAAAGTTAGTAAATGAACCCGAATGTGTAGGGTTTCATAAGAATGTAAGAGAACGTATAAAATGTGAGTCGTGGACTCAAGAACAAACAAATTCTGAGTTCGGATGACCGAATTACGGACGAACGAACAAAGAACATTAAAAACGTTAAAATGAACGAAGAATGAAGATTAAGCCAATTGAATGGCATGTTAACAGATTCAAAACAAAGTTCTATATGAGGGTAATCGAAGTATGTAAGATAAGGAAGAAAATGGCTTTAGAACGACCTCGTTTCGAGTTATAACGAAGAAGTTATGAGATTTCGAAATCAGCGTCTCAAGCTTGTAAAAGACTTAGAAAAAATTTTTTAGGTTTCATGCTCTCACAGCCGCATTGACATGAGTGAATCGTACTGAGGCCCGGGCCGCACCTGAGAAAGCTCGACCATAATCTTCTAGAGAGTGGCACTGCAGCGCGAGAGATAACAAAGGACTTGGCGCCGCAGCGCCAGCCTGGGAAGAGAGGAGAGAGAAGTAGGTCACGCCACAGCGCGAGAGGAAAGGAAGGGCACGGCGACGCAACGCCAGTGCAGGGCAATATCCAGAAATGAGATTTTAACTGCTCAATTTCTCGGGGGATGTGAAAGAATGAAATATAAACATAATGTTCAACTAATGTAACACTTAATCAATTGTTTTAAACCTTTAATAAAGGTTGAACGAAAATATTAAATGAGATTAAAAGACAAAGAATGTAGATGCGGGCTACGGAACCGATGTCTGGGGACCGTAGTCGCGATAAACAAACGTGAGGGATTGCTATGGTTGTGATTCCTTAGATGTTAGTTGACGATGTTAATGTATAACATTTTGATGTTATGACATGGCATTGAGAGATGAATGTAAAGCGTTTAGACGATGTGAGCGTAACGTTGTTGCGATGAACGATCGGTCTGAGCATACATCGAACCGTATGGCTTTGACATTAAGGAATTATAATGAACATGGGGTTCATGGGATGGATAACGATCAAAAGTGATTAAAAACCTTGAGTAAAGGTTGAATGAGAGATTAAGAGACGAGCAACGTGAACGTTGAATACGTAAACGATCTTCGTAAATCGTATTCGCATTTGACGAACGTTCTAAGTATACCCTAGTTATATGACTTAGACGTTGATGAAAGTAGTAAGTAAGATACGAATGGTATCAAGAAACCCGTATCGAACAATAATAAGATTAATGAAAGCCGAATGGGAGTTAGATAAGAACGAGTTCTGAGGTATGGCAATTACTTGCCAGAAAGCTATAAGGAATAAGAAATTAACTTAACGAACATTATAATTTAATAGTTCGTATAAGTTAAGAGAAAGTTAGGTTGTGGTACAATCGTAACCTTTGATGGTTGACATATGGGAGCTGGGCTAAACAATTCCTTCAGAGAGCGAAGGTATATACGAAATTGGCAACCGATCTAACTCACTGTGTGGGCAGTGTAGACGAGACAGGAACTTGTTTGTTGGTTGTTTGTGGGAAACAACTCAAAGTACCATATGGACTACTAGCAGAGAAGCGATGTGTGCTGAGTCCTAGAGAAGTATAAGAGGAAAATAAGAATGTAAATCATCAAAGATGATGAACGTTTTGAGTAAGACATCTCCGTATGTCATGAAACCGTAAACCGGTAATGAAAGTTAGTCACGTAAAATTATATTATAAGAACACGAATCTTAAGAAGTAAAGTTAAGTAAACCAATGCGTAAGTCAAGTATATAACTAATTGGTGTATTTGTTATTTCCTTATGTGTTATAGGGATTGGAATGAGCAGTTCAGCGTAAGTTGTAGTTGTTCGTAAGGCAAGTTTCCTAACTTCATTCATATTTTAAATGAATACTAGTTTCTTAAACTTCTGTTGAACTTGAGAAGTTCTGTCTATGTGCGAATGTGCGATATTTGTACAAGGTGGTAGAATGTATGAGGCCTTATGCCACAATTTGAACACTTCGGTGTTTCTGTGAGATGAACTATTCTATGATTGAACTGTTCAATAAAAGAATGTTCTGTTTATACATGAACCGTTATTGTTATGTATGTGCTATTGATTCTAGCTAGACAAAATGTGTATGAAAAAGAGTAGAGAATTAAAGTATTTCAAAGTGAATGTGACTAATGTTTTAAAATGATAGGAATCGAGATTATTCCTATTGTTCAAGCTGCTTCATAACCTTTGTTCAGTTATCGAAGTTCCGAAGGAATGTTAAACTCTTGAAGTTGTATGTTCAACTATTATGACTTGCTGGGCAATTGAATGCTCACACTTGCTTTAAATGAAAAACATTTTCAGCGAACGATGTTAGAAGAACTTAAGGATCCCGTAAGGATCAAGCTGACGGTATCCAGATGAAGTGTCATTCAGAATGTGAATGAGCGAGAAGATCAAGTGAAGACTTGTGATGTAGAAAGATGAAAATTAAACTATAGACTAGTTTAATGAACTGTTATGTATCCTTGGTGGCGGATAAAAGTCACTCTTGTAAGATGAAATGAATAATGTAATTATCATTATTCGTAATGAGAAAGGTTATAAGGTTTTAGAACTTGGGAATTCAGAATGTATGTTATTATATTTCAATATATAATGATGTATGTTGGATGAATGATGTACTCGTGACATACAGAATCCGGGTGTGAAGAAAGACCGGATTTCGGGTCGTTATATGCCTTCTTTCCCGAAATATCTTTTGTTTGCTGGACTTTGGCAAGCTGCTTCCGAAGTTCCTTCAATTCTTTAACCAGATACTCCACTCCTTCTGGTTGAGATGGTGCTTCTTTCTACGGCGACTCTTTCCTCTTCTGAGTAGACCGGCCTTTTACCATAGAGCCCCCAACTTTGGAGGGACTTTTCCGATGATGAGGGTCCACAGGGTGGAGTACCCTCAGTGGACTATCATGAGTGTGAGCTCTGGATCTGCTTCGTCCCTGAACTCGGCCGCTGTGGTGAGAATGTGTAAGGCAGATCGCCTTCTTTTTATTCTCGGGAGTGTAGTCCCTGGATCGGCCTCTCTGTTTGCTTCGACCATGCTCCTTAGAACCAACAGGGTGAGGTACCCTCTTCGATCTTTGAGGAGTAGGGCTTCTGGATTTTCTCCGATCTCGAGGTTGGCCCAGAGATTCATGACCTGAATGGGCATGTTCCTTCCCACTCTGATGCCCACGCTCCTCGGACTGAACATAGCTGGAAGCTTCGTCCCTTAACTCCGCCATCCAAGTCATCTGCTCAGCTATATCCTTTCGTTGATTCAAAAGTACCTCCATGGCCCTATCTGTTTCGTCTGCCATCTTGGCCAGCTTGGAGGCCTTATCATCCTAATTATCTCGGTATCGAGTTCTAGGCGAGGTGCCTTCTACCCTTTTTCGACCATGACTAGATCCTTTTTCAGTCGTGAAAACTAGCCTTCGCTTAGCGTTACCCACAACCTTCAGACGAGAATCCTCTGATGGACGTTTGGAAGTTGTGCTAGCATGAGCACTTACTGCAGGTCCCAAACGATCTTTGACGGATATTCGTGGTGCGGATTCACTTGCAGCCATCGGCTGTCCTTCAAGTGTAGGCGTTCTACTCTTCCCCATGGATTCCGACGTAGAACGAACACAGTTTGTGATTAAAAATACTCAGGACACTAGAACTCAGCCCTCCTTCTAGTGTCAATGTTAACGCCAAGATCTTTCCTCACATCCCAATCACGTAAGATGTGTCCGATATCCTGCATAGTTCAACAAGTCAACACCAAAAGCTTGACGGCTTGACCGTCGGGGGATAGCTCCAGCAAGAGAGTCAGTATCGGCGATCACAAGGTTAACAATGAAGAAAATAATATGTCTAGTGCTTGAGAGAGAATAATAGTTAGGTTAAGTGTTTTGTTACCTTGTTTCCTTATGTTATCGTTGCCCCATATGCACTCCAGACCCGGTTTACCGTGCCACCCACTATCCCTGACACAGCCTTCTCCCACGTCCGGTGATTCACCTGCTACTCCATCACCTTTGTCCACCGCCGGCTATTACAGTCACATCCTCATTAATGCCATGCAGACGGTGGCAGAGATAACAGTCAACTATTATCTTTTGTCATTATTACCGGTCAAAGATAGGATAAGAGACAATTTGCATAATGGACGATCCAATGACTAAGCCCAATAATAAAGATGACCCATCTGACCGGATCCAACCGAAATGACCCAATAGAATAATTAAATAACTCGGCCCAATTTATTCGGTCCAAAAGGTAAAATATATCGGTCCAAGGGAGGAGCCCATTCGGCCTGGCCCAATACGAAAAGTATTATGGCCCAACAATGACCAAGTACTAGATACAAAAGAAAGGGCCTAGTAGTTTATCCTCATCATATATACACATTGTTTGTCCCCCATTTAATTAATTCCATGACGCTACAACACGTAGCGACAACCCCTTTTGCTTCTAAAGAATTAGATTGTTAGAAAGTTACACATTGTTTCCTAACTCCCAAGTATTAATTGATATATATATATATATATATATATATATATATATATATATATTGTTTCATTTTATAAAATTTAATGTAATATTATTATTTTATATTTATCCTAAATATATTATTTATCTAATTTAGAATGAATGATATGATATTAAAATTAGGAAGGTAATTGTATGATATTATTTTCTTTTTTTACTTAATTTTTTAAAAATAAATTTTTTAGAACAAAATAATTTGATAAAAAATAATTAATTATTATTTGATTTATTAATAATATTAGACTTAATTCAAATAATATTAATTAAAGGAATAATAATATTAATTAATAACATTAAATTAATATTAATCAATGTTATTATTCCTTTATTCATGTTATTAATTAATAACATAAATAAAGGAATGTTATTAATATTAATATTAATTAAAAGCAGAATAAAGGAATAATAACATTGATTAATATTAATTCCTTTATTAATATAATAGAGGGAACCAGATCTTGAATTATTTTGAATTTAAATAGTAGAGGGAACTAGCTCTTGAATTATTTTTTATCAAATTATTTTGTTCTAACAAAATTTATATCGACGTCGGGAAAAATTTCCTCTTTTTTTTTGGAATTCCTCTCTTCACCCTTTATGTTCTCTATGTGTTGAGTTTTGTTTGAAAGGGCGAGTTTGAAAAGAGTCCGACACAAAATGTCGACAATTTAAAAATTCAAAGTTCTAGTTGGTAGTAATAAAATGGTTGTACCAACTCAACCGATTTTGAAAAGGTTTACACAAAGACCCAATGATTGGACCCTGTTTAACAGGCCTTGGAAACCAAGATTCACAAAGTTCGGGGGCTTGATTAAGCGGGGGGAAGGTGTTAGGCACCTCCCGACTTCCAAGAAAACACGGTTACTACGTCTTTTCAATCCCCTAATTTATCTAAAGTGTGTGTGTGTGTATTGGGCCTAAGTGCATTTATTTGAAAATAGTGCTATGCCTCATCTGCACCTATATACAAAGGGTTTGATTTGTATAAAAATTCAATTTTAAATAATATATACATCAATGATATTATGAAAACAGGTTTTCAAACCCTTATACTCACATAGTAATTAAGTTATTTGATACTTCTATTTTATTTCGTATTCGACTTGATTTGATTTTATTCTCAAGATGCAAAACATCTTCGACAAAATAATATATATAAGTGCTAGGCTCCGTATGGGCATGAAAGCCATTGAAGGATGTACAAACACAATAAATAAGATTTACAAGCTAGCTGTATAGCTGAAAAAGGTCCATTATGGGAACCAAATCTAGATCCGTCAGTTGGATCTTAGATCCCGTGGCTCCTAGGCTCACATGGTTGCTTAATATTTATAAAAACTAGAAAGAAAACTAGATTTAAATAAATCTTAGTCATTCTAGCTTAACGGTTTCAGTTTTGCCACTTTTGAATTGGTTAAAAGTTAGATATGGCTAGATTTAGATAAATCTAGTCCACGGATTTACATATTATGGATTTACATTAAATGAGAAGTTAAAACAGATATTTAAATGCAATAAACAATTTACATATATATATATAAGCAAGAAAAAGCCACAGATATTCGATCCAAGCTCAACTGTTCAGTTTAAGTCTATATATATATTAAAGAGAGAAAAGATCACGGATCTACGATCCAGGCATAACTAATCGGTGAAAGTATATATATATATATATATATATATATATATATATATATATATTGTGACGCCCCCAAAATAGGTATACATCACCCATCTTGAGTCGCCAAATAAATGGTACATAAATAAAATACAAACTTCTCTTATACAATACGACAAAACGTAGCTGAGAGTTTTTACACGAATATTGTCTAAAATACAGTATTCAAACTCAAAAAGGAGTCCTCATTACAATTATTATCACACTATTTTATAAAATGGTGAGGACTACTATATCCACCATCTCGGACCATCACTTCGTTCCCCGACTAGTCCCGGGTACGTTCTCATTTCCTGAAGAGAACAATGAAAGAAAAAGTGTGAGCTCAACTAGCCCAGTAAGAAATATTATGACTAAGATAATGAAGAATAAATTATTGTTAGCCTTCAACATTGTTAAACTAATAAACAACAAGTTTAACTGCAGCGGAACAAGCAATCCATTAGAAGAGTCAAGTAGAGCATGATATCTACTATCTTCTATGATTTAAAAAGTTTATCAATAATTTTATCGCTGAGACTCGGCTTAGTAAATAGTATCACAACCACGAATTATCCATGCACTACGGGCCAATGATATTCGTGTTTTCACCAATGGTCATGATCATACCAGCAACTGTCCATCAATGCACTACGGGCTAATGATGACTTTAACCATATCATTTGTAACATTACGGGTCATAATTATACCGAATGATCCCTGATCATAATCATACCAATCAACAGTCCATCTATGCACTACGACCAAAGATGACTTTCATCACAATATAAGCGTGAAGATGATGACAATGATATAAGAATTCAATTAAATGAAAGCAAATGATAAATTTTAAAGATTTATAATTTAATAATATCCAAATTGTCAACATGATACTGCTTTGTGGAGTAAAATTCAAGAATAATATTGTATCAAAAATGATTTGGAGCAAAAAAAATCAATTTTGTCATGAATAACTAGTACTCCGGGTGAATAGTACCCAAGTGAATAGTACCCCGTGAATAATACTTCGAGAATAGTACCTCGTGAATAGTACTTTGTGAATAGTACTCATGAATAGTACTTTATGAATAGTACCCAGTGAATAGTACTTTATGAATAGTACCATATATATGAATAGTACTCATGGACAATACTTCGACATGAAAAGCTTAAAATTTAACAAAAATGTGTAGAAAATATCCTTGTGAAACGATACTAGATGAAGCGCAAATTTCAAGGATATTCTACTAATTTCACGGAGTATAGAAGCAATACTTTAACAAAATGAGGGTATAATCAAGAATACGAGATGAAATAATATTACTCACATATTACAGAGTATGGAAAAAAATATTATTCCTTATGAATACTGAACAAAAATAATATCCTTTACCTTAGAAGAAGACTGGATACTGTAATAGTGAAGTAGTGGAATACTATTCTTCTTTCTCTCTATAGCTTCTCTGTCTATAATTGCTCTTGTGAGTCTGAGTGAATTGGTGAGAATGAAAGAAGAATGAGCTTCTATCTATAGGAAAATATAGTTTCGATAATTGCACGTTTTGTGGCTCGAATTATTACAGTATAGTACCTTCATCTTTTTCTCAATTTTTAATTTAGTCCTGCAAGTATTATCAATCTTGCACCACCTCTCCTAATAGTAATGCATGTGAACCAATAGTTCCATTCATGTGAGAAAATAGTTATATACATGTGAACTAATATCAATTAATTGCTCATTTATCTGATTTATTACTCGATTAGTCAATATAACCTCCAGAAATCAATTATTATCGAAATAAATGTCAATTTTCACTAGCACTAATAATCCCAACACAATGGAAATATCAATTTCATCTTTAATCAACACAAATTTATTCATTATTAATATTATAACTCACAATATTTAACAACCAGATCATTCCCAGGAAAGAGAGGGATTTCCGATAAGGATTTCTCCCTATTGGCGAGCAATTAGGTGACCAAACCTCTCCTCGATAGAACTTTTTAGACATCGTCAATATTGCAAAGAATAATATGAATAACTTTATCGTCTCAATTATTGATTTAATAATATAAAATATTATGCAGATGATACCGTGACAATAATTGAATCAATAATATGAGAGATATTATGCAAGAATTCATCAGAAGAATAATTGAGTATAAGCGGTGAATTCTCACGTAAGCATCAATAATCAATATCGTGTGCTACTATGCAACCACGCGTATTACTGTACTTTTACTATCGGATAGTTCAACAGTTTAACGGTAAAACTTTCGCCGTTATTTTTATAAAAAGACATTTCCGTCGTTTTCTAACTCTGATAATACTTTCGTTATGGGTTCCACCAGTGATTGTGCCATCGTACGAATATTCCCTGTTAAAATGAATATTCCCCGACCAATCAAATATTTTATAACAACTTGCTTACTTTGAAAAATTTGTAAATATTACCCACAACTATAACATTATATCAAATCCACACCATAATATTCCAAAATATATTTTGAGAAAAATTAATCTTTATTCATAAAAGTTGGGGTCTTACAACCTCCCCTTTTATGAAATTTCGTCCTCAAAATTAAGGTACGTACCTGGTATGTCGAAGAGGTGAGGATACCTTTACTTCATTTCAGATTCTAACTCCTAGGTCATTTCCTCAACATCATGGTTTCTCCACAAAACTTTGACTTGAGGTATAACCTTAGAGCGTAGAATATGATCCTTCTTATCAAAGATTTTAATAGGTATCTCTTCATACGTTAAATCTTTTGCTATTTTGTCATGTTCTAATTCAATAATGTGGTTCGGGTCTTTCACATATTTACGTAACATAGATATGTGAAAAACGTTATGAACACGAGACATACATGGCGGTAAGGCGAGTCTATAGGCCACAGTTCCTACTCGATCGAGGATTTCCAATGGCTGAATGAATCGAACGTTTCTCTCTTTCCAAATCTTGTAACTATTTTCCATGGAGCAACACGTAACAACACATGCTCTCCAACATTGAATTCCACGTCTCTTCGATGAAGATCAGCATAACTCTTTTGTCGATCTTGTGAGGTTTTTATACGTTGTAGGATCATTTGAATCTTTTCCGCTGTCAAGCGTACCAAATCCGGTCCCAACAACATTGTTTCACCCACCTCTTCCCAGCATACTGGAGAACGACATTTGCGTCCATACCACGCCTCGAATGGAGTCATTCCAATACTTGCTTGATAACTATTATTGTAGGAGAATTCCACCAATGGCAAGAACTTGTCCCAACTTCCTTTGAAGTCAAGGACAAAGAGTCTTAATAAATCTTCAAGAGTTTGAATAGTCCTTTCTGACTTCCCGTCTGTTTGAGGTTGATATGCCAAACTAAATAGTAAATATGTGCCTATAGCTTTTTGCAAACTAACACAAAATTATGAAGTGAATCTTGGGTCTTGATCAGAAACTATGGATACTGGCATACCATGTAGTCTTAAAATCTCATTTATGTAAATACGAGCAAGACGTTCAAGTGAATAAGTTTTTCGTATATGCAAAAAATGAGCAGACTTGGTTAATCTATCAACAATAACCCAAATTGCATCAATTCCTTAAGAAACCTTGGGAAGACCAGTAACAAAATCCATGGTAATGTGCTCCCACTTCCATTCTGGAATTTCAAGTGGTTGCAATGGACCTTTTGGCACTTGATGCTCTGCCTTGACACGTTGACAAGATAAACACCTTGAGATAAACTCCGCGATCTCTCTTTTCATATTGCTCCACCAAAATGTATGTCGAAGATCACGATACATCTTGGTACTTCCGGGATGGATTGCAAACGGTGTATTGTGTGCCTCCATTCTGATCTAATACTTTAAATCAGGGTGGTTAGGAACACAAAGTCTGGAGCTGACTCGAAGTATTCCTTTTTCATTGATTCTTGCTTCCAGAATAACACCTTCTTGTACTTTCTTCCTCATACGCATCAACTTCAGGTCTGTAGCTTGAGCAGCTTTAACTTTATCGATTAAAGTCGGTTCTACTCATATATTTACCATCATCACGTGGGTTGATGAATGGGGAATATACCCATGAATTGATACATTTTAGGCTTACATTGTTGTTGTTCTCACGTCTTTTAGATAAGTTTTCACTGTGTTCGTGTTTATTTTGTAGATTGAAGCGGAGCAGGGACAAATTTGGGATTTTAGCATACGAGTAGAAAAACAATAATTTCTTTGAACTACAAATATGGTATGCTTAGTCATAATCTGGTTCTCAACGTCGAGAACCTTTGGAGCCCGGCTCATGTTTACCAGATGCGCGTGTATGATGAAGAGTTGACTTAGATAAGGAACTTAATTAAGTTGTTGATCAGTAAAAGGATTGTGGGTAGATGAGAAGGAGATATAAAAGCTACTTTGCTGAATTAAAGGAGGGGAGCTACCATAATTAAATACGAAGCAAGGGATTACTTGAAGATTAAAGGATTGGCTCTAGAGTTTTCTTCTTCTCCTTAATTTTAATTTGTGTAATTCCTTAAGAATGTTTGGCAAAAGATTGTTGGTTTTTATTTCCGTTATGAACTAACTCTTTTATTAAGATTCCAATTGAACCTTTTATGTCTATAAATTAGTTATTCGATTTATTCCAATTATTTATGTCGAAGTGAATTGTTTATCCTGCTTTGTGCTTATTGATTAATTATTTGGCCAATAATTATCTTGTTACTCTAAAAGGAATTGAAAGAGGAGATCTAGGGTTAGAACTGGCATGATAACTTGTATTCTTAATTATTTGTATGACGAATAATTAGGGTTGTGAATGGAATGAAAATATCTGTTCACTGCATGTAACACGTTGGGGATTGTAGTTTAATGTGTTTAATTTAATTGTTTTGCATAGAAATATAACAAGATTAATTGGATTAAATAGAAGTTAATTGATTACTTGAGAAAGGGCTTTTGACACTTAGAATTCCCGTTAATAATTCAGTAGGCATAATAATTGGGATAATTGGCTAATTGATTTATAGTTCATAATTGAGGATATTGGAGTCTTAATCTTTATTTATCTAATTTTATTCATTAAAATCTTAGTTTTATTTAGTTGATTTATTCTAGAATAATCTATTTTTAATTGTTTAATTTAGTTTCCATATTTAGAAAAATCACATTTATGGGTGTTTAAATAAAATTGAGTTGATATAGTGCTAGTAGTTGGAATTTGTTGATTAGAATTCTCTGTGGGATCGACACTCTATCTTATCACTTTATTACTTGTTGACCGTGTATAATTGCACGTATTCATTGATTGCGAAATCGACCAACAAGTTTTTGGCGCCGATGCCCGGGAGTTCTTTATTAATATTAATTCCATATTAGTTATAATCAATTCGGTCTTAATTTAAACGTTATTTATTTTTTCTTCTTGTATCTACAGGAATTCTTTGCGAGTGTATGTACACTAGATCAAGGGCTAAAAATGAACTTTTTCCTTATACAGACGACATCGAAAGGAAGTTCCGAAAATTACAGTTGACTAGTGTAGTGTCACCTGAGGAAGAAAAACGGGTAAAACAGGAAATACCCGTAAACATGGCAGGGGAAGAACAAAAATCACTTAGGGAATATGCCATGCCGAATGTCACAGATATACAGTCAAGTATTAGGAGGCTAGAGATTAATGCAAACAGTTTTGAGATAAAACCGTGAACAATTCAGATGCTCCAAAATACATGTCAGTTTGGGGGTAGTTCGATAGATGATCCTAATGAGCACATCTTAAGTTTCTTGGAAGTTTGTGACACCTTCAAGTTTAACAATGTATCAGAAGATGCTATATGGTTGAGGATGTTTCCGTTCACATTGAAATATAAAGCTTAGAGTTGGTCACATTCTTTGCCTGCTGGTTCAATTGCAGCATGGGACGATTTAGCTCAAAAATTTTTAGCTAAGTTTTTCCCACCAGCGAAATCAGCAAAATTGCGGAACGATATTCACACCTTTGCACAGTTCAACTCAGAAACATTATATGAGGCGTGGGAAAGATTTATGGACATGCTCCGTAAATGCCCACATCATGGAATTCCATAGTGGATGCAGGTTGGGATATTCTATGATGGATTGCATGCCTCCACAAGAGCCAGTATTGATGCCGCAGCAGGAGGAGCAATTAGGAGTGATCAAAAAACGGATAAAACCGAACTACCGAACCGAGCCAAATTATTTTAACCGATTTATTTCGGTTTTCGATTATATCCGAATTATTATTCAGTATTCGGTTTCGGTTTCGGTTTTCAAAAATAGATTATTCGGGTTACCCGAATAACCGGATTTTAATATTAAAAAAAAATTAATAATTAATCATATATTCATATTATCTATTAACTTCTATTCCCCCATTTTGTTTTCTGAGTTTTACTTTTCCCCCAATTCCATTTTGCCCTAACCCACTCGCCAGTCGCCTAGATCTGAGACTCGAATTCTCACTTAGTCACTCTTAAATCTCGATCGACTCTCGACAGTCTCAAGTCTCCAGCCCGGCCTCCACCTCTCCCCTTCTCAGTCTCCGGTAGTCCGGCGCGGTCTCTTACTCTCTGCCTCTCGTCTCGATAGTCGACTCTCAACCCGCAGTCCCTCACTGACTCTGACTCACTGGCACGGTCTCTGTCTGTCTCTGACTCACTGGTCTTTCAGTCTCCGGCGCGGTCTCTGTCTGTCTCTTCGTGCCTCTCGTCATCGTTGACTCGCCGTCTCACTGAGTCGTTGTCTTTTAAGTAAGCATTAATTATTTTGGTGGTGCTTTTTGACTTCTATGGTTTTTGTCTGACTGTTTGTTGTGATTTTTGAAACTCTATACCTTTTTCACCCTGTAGTTATCTCTTATCTGTGTATTTGCTATATTTCTTGTATATTACTTGTATAGCTTATTTCATGATAGCTGACTATTTAGATTGTATGGTTGTTGGTTAGTTATCTGCTGGACCAAGAGTATGATAGTTGGACCAAGTGTTTTTTAAATTAACAGTCACTTGTGAATAAGAAAATTATTAACATGCATTTACATTCACTTCAAGAACAATAGCTTATTTCATGATAGCTGACTGTTTAGATTGTATAGTTGTTGGTTAGTTATCTGTTGGTGTTTAGCATGCACGATCAACTGAAATGTTGTATTTTGATTTATACTTTTTATATTAATTGCTTGAAGTTTTTGATTTATATAAACTTTTTAAACTTTTGTTGTTAATGTAATTTGTTTGAAATTTTCAGATGATGTCAAGAAGTATTTTAAATGATTTGCATATGGTGGATGATACAGACGAACCTGACCTTGATGACCTTGATGACCTTGATGCAATTGGACATGAGAAAGAGGGGGGTGAGTGTTGTGATCTTCAAGACAAGAAAGGCTTAAGTCTAGATTGCCCAACTAGATGGAACTCTACTTACTTGATGTTAAGTTCAGCCTTAAAGTACAAAGAAGCTTTTGATCGATATGGATTTGAAGATCATGGCTTTGTAAAAGAGATGGGGGGCCAAGATATTCCAACGGACTCGGATTGGAATAGGGCTAAATTGTTTGTGAGATTCTTAGAACATTTTTATAATCTCACTGTACGTATTTCCGGCTCATCTTATGTCACATCAAATACTGCATTTCATGAAATAAGTGAAACTTATGTTATTTTGAGTGAGTGTAAAGAAGCAATGATAGAGAATTGAAACAAATGGCCAAGGCAATGAAAAGAAAATATGATAAGTATTGGGGAAATGTTACATAGATGAGTATGTTGTTGTATATTCCCGCTGTGCTTGATCCTCGGTCTAAGTTGAGTTTTGTTCAATTTGTTTTAGACGAAATGTATGGAGATGATGAAATTGAAGTTGAAGATCCGTTGGTGGGTATGGGAGTAGATCTTCATTTTGATATTGACAATGATGATAGGGATTTAGAATATCAAGCAAGGAATTAGGCCACGGGGATAGAGATTGCCGATGGTGTGAAGAAAGCAATGGAAGATATGTTTAATGAGTACAAAAAAAAGTATTCAACTCAAGAAAGTGGGCCAAGTGGCACATCAAGTTTAAGTAACATGTCATCCCAGGGTTCTAATTCAATGGAATCCCAAAATACAAATAGACTTATGGATAAGTTCAAAAAGCGTCGGACCGGAGTGATAATTGGAGAAAAATTAGAGTTGGACAAATATTTAAGTGAAGATATGGAAGAAGCCGATGAGTCTTTCGATATTTTGGTGTGGTGGGAAGCAAATAGTGCAAGATTCCCTATCCTTTCACGTCTTGCTCGTGATGTGTTGGCAATTCCCATTTCTACTGTTGCTTCGGAATTCGCATTTAGCACGGGGGTGGGGGGGGGGGGCATTCTTGATTCATATAGAAGTTCATTGTCTCCTAATATGGTGGAAGCTCTCATATGTGCTCAAGATTGGATTAAAAAGAAGAATTGCATTGATGTGGAGGAAGATAACGACTTTGCCGATAAACTTGAGTGTGGTAATAATTATTGTTTATGTTTATTTTCTTGAACTTATAAAACAATTTATAAAAATAATGTGTTTAATTATATTTTTCATTTTTCAGCAATTTCCAAGTTGAGCCTTGCTACTAATGATGCCAATGTTTCCACGAGGACCACGACTCAACTTGATTAATGAGGTAAATTCATCTTTTGATTCATTATTGCTATATTTGCTATCTAATATTAATTCAATGTATATATGCATGATGTTGTTTGTATTAGTATTGGTCCTAATGAAGTATTTATGATACACCAACATCATATTTTTTTGTGTGTAAGTCAATGTGTTTAACTGTTTATCTACAACCACAAATTTTATACTCCTATTTTACAGGATATGATCGATGTTCATGGCATTTCATTACTAGGAAATAGAAATAATGTTGTTGATCTCAGAGGTAAACTTTTGGCAAACTATACTTCATATATCATTTTTTATTGTCTACTTCTTGATCTTTAATTTATAGTTACTATTTTCTGCATCAATTCCATGTTTCTCAAAATTTACACAAATTGTTCATCCAAAATATGTTAGTAATGCAGTGATGTTGCAAAATTGAATGCCATAAGCATAAACATGTTAGTAATGCAGTGGTGTTGGTTTAGTAAGGCTAGAAAAATCAATTCAATTGCAGTGATGTTGGTTTAGTAATTCAATTCCATGTTGATATTTAGTAATGTTTTTTTTGATATAATGCAGTGATGTCTCCTGACGCCTGACGGGGTTGACAAAAGTGATTCACTGGACTCTTCAGTTCTTCAATGTAAACTCTTCAAATGGCATTAAGAACCTCTATGTAAACTCTTCAATTCACTGGACTGACAGTCTGGCACTGGACTAGTGAACTGCATAATGTTTGTGTAATATGTGATGTGGTAGACTTATGGTAGTTTTTTGTGTAATATGTGGACTGTGGTAGACTGTCTTTCAAGTTTCAATTCCTGGACTGTCTTTCAAATGAATCAATTCACAGGACTGCATCACTGCTGTTATTTGACAAATGGCAAGCCTTTTAAATGCGGTTATTAACCGAATAACCGAATAACCTATTCGGTTATTGCATATTACGGTTATGTGTTCGGATACTTAAAATAGGATAGTTTCGGTTTACGGGTATAACCGAAATCCTAATTCGGTTCGGTTATTACCCGAATGCTCACTCCTAGGAGCATGTCTAAGAATTTTGATGAGGCATATCAGCTGTTAGAGACGATGGCCAATAACAACTATCAGTGGCCCATGACTAGGTTTAACCCTCCGAAAACACCGGGAAAGTTTGAAGTGGTTCCAATGACAACATTAGCAGCACAGGTGGCCGTAATAGCAAAGAAAATGGAAACATGGAGTCCACCATCCATGCAGCAAGTAGCAATGGTTTGTGATTTATGTGCTGGGAATCATGGTACAGATCAATGTGCCATCAATTACGAATCACCGGTTAAATGAGGAGCTATAATCGATCAACTCAACCGTATCCGACTCAAAATGCATATAATCCAGGTTGGAGAAATCATCCGGGATTTTCATGGAGTAATAATCAAGCTCAAGCACCTAGACAATAAAACACATCCGGATTTCAAAATCAAACTCAACAACAACCAGAAAGGAAACCAGGTTGGGAGGAAGCCTTGGAAAAATTCATTAGAGCTACTGATAAAAAGATCGAGGAACAAGACAAGATATTGAATCAAGTATATATGAATGTGAAAAGTCAAGGTGCGTTGATAAAGAATCTGGAAAATCAATTGGGGCAGATAACACATGCATTGAACAACCGTCCACATGGAACACTCCCTAGTGATACAGAGATAAATTCGGGTAGAGATAAGCATTGCAAGGCCGTAACTTTACGTAGTGGAAAGGATTTGCAAGAGTCAGTTAAGGATAAGGAAAAGAGGGACAACGCAACAGGTGAAACAGACGAAGCTATGAAAATCGAAAAACATGAAGATGAGACCTTAAAACAGAAAGAACCGGAACCGACTATCACCATGCCTCCCATACCGAATCCGTAGAGGTTTTAAAAATCCAAATTAGATATGCAGTTTTCAAGATTTTTGGATATTTTCAAAAAACTGCATATCAACATCCCATTTGCTGAGGCTTTAGAACAAATGCCGAGCTACGCCAAGTTAATGAAGGATGTGTTGTCAAAGAAAAGGAAATTGGGTGATTTTGAAATAGTAGCGCTAACTGAAGAATGTAGCGCAATTATCCAAAACAAGTTACCTCCAAAGTTAAAATACCCAGGTAGTTTTACTATTCCATGCGACATTGGTAACCAGTTTTCAGGGAGAACGTTGTGTGATTTGGGGGCTAGTATAAATTTGATGCCATTATCCGTCTACAGTCAGTTTGGACTTAAGGCACCAAAACTGACAAATATCAGTTTGCTATTTGCGGACCGATCAGTTACATATCCACGAGGTATTGTTGAAGACGTATTAGTAAAGGTGGATAAATTAATCTTCTCAGCAAATTTTGTTATCTTGGATTGTGAAGCAGCTAAGGAAATTCCCATCATTCTCGGGCGACCATTCTTAGCAACAGGGAGAACATTGATTGACATGCAAAAAGATGAATTAACAATGCGAGTTAAAGATCAATAGGTCACCTTTAATGTATTTAAGTCGATGTCTTATACGAAAGAAAAAGGTGAGTGTTTGCGGGTGGATATAATGGATGAATTAGTTAATCACAAGTTCTGCGAAAATTACTCAAAGGACCGGATTGAATCCATGTTGTTCGGGATAGACAAAATTTATGTTGAAGATGACATTGAGTATGTCAAATGGCTAGATACACCATCTTTCATCCGGAAAAGTAAGCAACCATTCGACACCCTTGAAAGGTCCGAAACAGAAGGTAAAAAGTTCAAAACCTCAATAGAAGAGCCACCGGTGTTGGAATTAAAACTGCTACCATCTCATCTGCAGTATGCTTATTTGGAAAAAGATTCTACCCTACGAGTTATTGTTTCAACAGAGTTAACGGACACACAAAAAGAAAAATTGCTAAGGGTATTGCGAGAGTTCAAAACAGCAATTGGATGGACCATAGCGGATATCCGAGGAATTAGTCTATCATTCTGTATGCATAAAATTTTATTGGACGAGGGGCAAGACCAACCATTGAGCAGCAAAGAAGGCTAAACCCCATTATGATGGATGTGGTGAAAAAGGAGATCATAAAGTGGTTGGATGCCGACATTATTTATCCAATTTTGGACAGTTCATGGGTAAGTCCTGTATAGTGCGTACCAAAGAAAGGGGGTATGATAGTGGTGAAGAACGTAGCTAATGAGCTCATCCCTACTAGAACTGTTACAGGATGGAGAGTATGTATAGATTACCGCAAGCTGAATAAAGCCTTATGCAAGGATCATTTACCCTTGTCGTTCATTGATCAGATGTTAAATAGGTTAGCGGGACATCAATTCTACTATCTTTTGGATGGATATTCTAGGTACAATCAAATTTCCATGCCCCGGAAGATCAAGAAAAAACCACATTCACATGTCCATATGGTACGTTTGCATTCCGTCGTATGTCTTTTGGTTTATGTAATGCGCCGATAACTTTTCAACGGTGCATGATGGCGATCTTCTCAGATATGGTCGAATATAATTTGTAGGTATTTATGGATTACTTTTTCGTGTTCGGTGATAGTTTCGACTTATGTTTGAAAAATCTGATTGTAGTGTTGAAGCGATGCGTGGAGACTAACCTGGTCCTTAACTGGGAAAAATGTCACTTTATGGTGCAAGAGGGGATTATTTTGGGGCATAATGTTTTTGCATCAAGATTAGAGGTGGATGGAGCAAAGATTGAGACGATTGAGAAACTACCTCCTCCATCATCTGTGAAGGGAATACGGAGCTTCTTGGGACATGCAGGTTTCTACAGACAGTTCATTAAAGACTTCTCGAAAATTTTGAAACCCTTATGTTCCCTCTTAGAGAAAGATGTACCGTTCAAAATGGATCAGTCATGCATTGTTGCTTTTGAAGTATTAAAGATGAAATTGGTCTCAGCTCCAATTATAGTGGTGCCCAATTGGTCTTTACCGTTTGAATTGATGTGCGACGCCAGTGATTACGCAGTTGGAGCTGTATTGGGACAACGTCGCGACAAAATTTTTCATACTATCTACTACTCTAGCAAGACGTTGATAGATGCTCAGTTGAACTACACGACCACCGAAAAAGAATTACTTGCGGTCGTGTTTGCCTTCAACAAATTCAGAGCATATCTCATAGGGACCAAGGTAATTGTCTAAACTGGCCATTCTGCGATTAAGTACTTGATTGAGAAAAAGGATGCCAAACCGCCGTTAATACGATGGGTACTGTTGCTTTAAGAATTTTATTTAGAGATTCGAGATAGAAAAGGTACCGAGAACCAGGTGACGGATCATCTTTCTCGGTTGGAAAATGCGAACAGTCAGCAAAAAGACAATGTTATGATTAATGAGAGATTTTTGGATGAATAGCTTCTTCGAGTTACAACGATAGTGCCACGGTTTGCAGATTATATGAATTACTTGGTTGGTAAGGTATTACCCCCGGATTTGAATTCGCATCAACGAAAGAAGTTCCTCATCAGATTAGACGATGTGTGCCTTATGAAGAGATGGATAGCATATTGGGTCATTGCCACTCATCAGATTACGGAGGTCATTACGCTGGTGATCGGACAGCGGCTAAAGTGCTGCAATCGTTATTCTTCTAGCCTTCTCTATTCAAAGATGCTTACCTATATGTGCTAAAGTGTGATCGGTGTCAACGAGTAGGTAATATTTCCAAGCGCAATGAAATGCCACTTAACACAATTTTGGAAGTTGAACTATTCGATGTGTGGGGAATTGACTTTATGGGACCTTTCCCATCCTCCTTCAATAATCAGTACATTCTGTTGGTGGTCGATTACGTTTCTAAATGGGTAGAAGCCGCAGCTTTAACCACAAATGATGCCAATGTTGTCCTCCGATTTTTGAAGAAAAACATCTTCACACGATTTGGGACGCCAAGGGTGATAAACAGTGATGAGATAACTAACTTCTGTAATAGACAGTTCACTAAATTACTTACAAAGTATGGTGTCCGTCATAGAATTGCAGCCGCGTATCATCCCCAAACCAATGGTCAAGCGGAAGTCTCGAATAGGGAGGTCAAGCGAATTTTTGAAAAGGTGGTCAATCCATCGCGAAAAGACTGGGCAATGCATCTAGATGATGCCCTATGGGCATATCGAACAACGTATAAGAATCCGATTGGCATGTCACCCTACAGAATGGTCGATGGAAAGGCATGTCATCTCCCGGTCGAACTAGAACATAGTGCACACTGGGCCATTCAGAAACTTAATTTCGATTTACAAGCAGCGGGTGAGAAAAGGTTACTACAATTAAATGAGTTGGACGAATTTCGGTTCAATGCCTATAAGAACGCAAAGCTCTACAAGGAGAAAGTCAAAGCCTGGCACGATAAGAAAATTCTTGATCGGTCATTCGAACCTGGCTAACAAGTATTGCTTTTCAACTCATGATTGCGTTTATTTCCTGGAAAACTGAAATCTCGCTGGTCGGGACCGTTCACGATTGTATCTGTCGCAACGCACGGAAATGTTGAAGTCGAGGAATCGAATTCAAAGCAAACATTCAAGGTGAACGGCCAATGACTCAAGCATTATTGGAGTGGACCCATCGAATGCCAATCTAATGTTGTGTACCTCTCCGATCCAGCGACCAACTGAGCAACACAGCAAAGTCGGGCTGATGACTATAAACCAAGTGCTATAGGGAGGCAACCCTAGGAATTTAAATTTATTTTGATTTACTTCAGTCAAACTAGTTGTTATTTCAATTTATTTCATTTTTTAGTTAGTTGTAAGTATATACTCTTGCATGTCCTTAGCCTTGCATTCCTTGTTCACATGTAATTTGTAAGTAATAGGGATAATGGGCAGAGCCAAAAATCTTCCAGTGCCCCGGCGCTCCAAAAATCAAAGGCCCTTAGCGCCCCGTCACTGCAAGTCAGTAGCCTAACAAAGGCCCTGTGCCACAGCGCTCCAAGACAAGCGACCTTCAGCGCCCCGGCGCTAGCCAGATCTCACGTCCTTGCCTAGCAGTATTCTCAAGCGCTTGCCACGGTACAAAAGCGGCGCCAAACACTAGTCTCGTGTCGGTTTACGCCATGACGCCCGATGCTAGAATTCCTTTATAACCCAGCGTCCCGACGCTAGGGAACGGTTACAAGTGAAATGGGTTCAACACAACTACTCGGTTCCCACTTATTCCCTTTAAATTCTCATCACGTTTTTTTCCTCATCCCTCTAATGATCTCATTTGATAACTGATCCAAAATATTTTGATAGAGCATAACTTGTGACACTATTTCATATCTCACTTCTTTCTCCACACGTGCTCAGTAATTTTCATCAACTAGTTCCATCTCTAAGGTATGTAATGCTTTAATTCCAAATCTCCACTACATCAAATCTCAATCGCATACCGGTAAAGGCAATTAATATTGACCTTAATTCATTTTCCCAATGACTAAGATTGTGTATTATCGTTCTTTGTTTTGGCTAAATTCCTGTTGCATGTGTGTGAAACACTATTTGTGAGACCCTAGATTTTATGAATAAATATTTAATTTTCTCAAAATAATTTTTTTTGAATATTATGGTGTGGATTTGATATAATGTTATGGTTGTGGGTAATATTTATAAATTTTGCAAAGTACGCAAGTTGTTATATAATATTCGATTGGTCGGGGAATATTCGTTTATCAGGGAATATTCGTACAACGACACAATCATTGGTGGACCCCACAACGGAATTATTGTCGGATTGAGAAAACGACAAAAATACTTTATGAAGATAATGGCGGAAGTTTACCGTTAATATTGTTGAACTACTTGGTAGTAAAAGTGCAATAATACGCGTGGTTGCATAGTAGCACAAGGTATTGATTATTGATGCTTACGTGATAAGTCACTCAGTTTTGTTTTATTGGTATTATTAATGTAATAAAACAGAATACTTTTATAAAGTTATTCAATAAATAGAATATATTATATTCTATTATGCATAGTGTTGCATAATTATCTCGCATAGTGTTTTGCATAGTAAAATCTTTTATATAAAATAGAATACTTTTATAAAGTTATCTCATTTTATTAGATAATAATTAGAATATATTATATTTTATTATGCATAGTGTTTGCATAGTGCCTGCATAGTAAAATCTTTTATAAAGTTATTCGTTTTATTATATTATAAATAGAATATATTTTATTTTATTTAAAAGATTTTTCTTTAAATATGGACCGTCAGATTAAAGTAAATCAATCTGGACCGTTCATGAGTTAGTTACTATGCAGCCCATTTTTCTATAAATAGAAGCTCATTCCTTCATTATTTTCTTACGAATTCACTGAAACTCTAGAGAGATAAACTATAGAGAGAAATAAGAAAGTATTCTTACTTTTCACTACTTATATATCCAAAGATTTCTCTTCTTCTTAAGGTAGGGAATATTATTTGTTGTACTCGTAAGGAGTGTTATTCTTTTGTATTCATGAAGAGAACTTATGTTATTCCATTCTTTATTATTACATTGGAATAACTCAGATATCATGTGAGCTACCTATACTTGGTGACATTCTTCTATTATTCCGTCTTTATTAATCTGTTTGGAATATCATGTCATATATGCGTTTTAATTTGATTCTTGATTAAAATCTTATTACTACATTAATATCCTCACATCGGTGCGTTTCTGGGGACTGATTCCGTCCTTATTAGTATTCTGTTGGAATAACCTGTCTATGTGAAGTACCGCATGCATGGTGATTTCTGTTGCTATTCGATTCTTTATTATTATGTTGGAACATCCTGTCGGTGCGAATTTCGCCTGACCTGGTTCCGTTATTTAGCATTCTTTTGGAATAACCTGTCTGTGCGAAGTACCACATGCATGGTGATTTCTTTTGTTATTCCATTCTTTATTATACTCAGTTGGTTAAAGTTTTGACTTCTATACTCCATGAAATTACTGGAATATCCTTGATATTTGCGCTTCATCTAGTATCTTTTCATGGAAATATTCTTCTGAGCATTCTTGAATTTTACTCTACAAAGCAGTATCATGTTGACAATTAGGACATTATTAGTTTCTGGATAAATTAATTCTTGAACTTGTTTTATTGAATTCTTATATCATTGTCATCATCCTCATGTTTATATTTTTTGAAAGTCATCTGTGGCCTGTAGTGCATAGATGGACTTGGTATGATTACAACCAGGGGTTAGTCGGTGTAATCATGACCGTAATGTTACAAATGATGTGGTAAAAGTCCTCATTGGCCCGTAGTGCATTGATGGACAGTTGTCACTACACCAAAAATGGCCTCTAACGAAGGAAATTTTGTGAAGGAATTTATTCCTTCACATGAGGAGTTGTTTAGCGAAGGAACAGTGAAGGAAAAAAGTATAGTGACAATATAGTTATTAACCAAAGAAACATCCTTCGCAATTTATATTTTTTTCCTCGCAAAATTGGGGCAATAGAAAGATTTTTGGAATCAATTTATGATAAAAATTTGCTAGGAAAAAATCTATTTATTGAAGGAATTATTAGTCACTATATATCATTATTCACAAGTTTTTTGCGAGGGATAAAATTAGTCGTTATCTTGTTCTAAATATTTTTTTTTGAATTAATTGTGGTGAATATAAATACCATAAATTTTTTACAATAGTAAATTTAATTTTAATAACACTTTTAAGTAACTTACAATATCAACTATTTATTTTAATAAACTATAAACTATTATGTTAAACTTTAAAATTTCTCCATAAAAGTTTATTTTATGATCATAATTAAATAAAGTTAAAGTTAAATAAAATAAAATAAATAATCCAAAAGACTTTAAATTTTATTTTAAGTATATAATATTAATCCAAAATAGTCTTTTGGAGATTAATTTAAAGTAATTTTATTTTTTGGTATTGTATTTAATATTGAGTTAAATAATAATTTGGGAGAGCTTTAATTAAAAAAGACTTTTAGATTATTTAATTTTATTTTTAATTAGTTCAAGATAAAAATCATAAGAAAAATCAAAAAACTTAACTTTATTTATTTGAAGTATAATACTATGCTTGTTTCAAAAAAAAAAAAAAAAAAAGAGTACAAGAGTATATGACTCAAACGAGAAAGGGAAGCAATGACATAGGATCTGAAGCCGGATCAAGGTTTTGGTCAATCTTTTTTAGAAGCCGTGGTGAGAACTATAGTGAAGGGATGAGAAAGCAGAAGAGGAGATGAGAAGTTAGATGAATTGGGGATGAGAAGCTGTCGGAGATGAATTTGAGAAGGGTTTCTTTGGGGAATGGGAAGATTGAGGGTTGGAGCTGAGGAGATTGAGTTTGGATTTGGCGCGCCGAGGTTAGGATCGCAGTCTGGCGGCTAAAAATGGTGGACGGCCGTTATCCTCTGATTCCGCTTCTATATGTTTTTTACTCGCTATATATATAGTTGTATATGATTCTGAATGGTGTTATCTATCCTCTGATTCTACTTCTGTATATGATTACGCATTTTTTTAGTAGAAAAATAATGGTCAAAATTGCTCAGTTTATGTTGCCAAAGTTGTTCTGTTTTTTGGGTTGTACATGATGAGGTCATGTTAAGCAAATGCTTTTGCCATATATAACAGACAAATGATAGGATGAGTGTACAATTTTTGGTTATAGAAGGCTGATACATGATTATGTCCAATTTCCTCATCGTGTTGCATGAGTCAGTTCAGACAAATATGATGCAGCAGTTCTACTGTCCACTACAAGAATCTCTTTATTTTAGATTTGCGTCATATAGATCGAGCCCCATTTAAATATGCACTTAGTGTTTAACACTTGACACTTTAAAACACAAAAAACAAGTTCCAAGTACATTGTCAAATAGATATGGAACTAGCTACTAGGAATAATAGTTTTGTGGATTCAAATATCCCTTTGTCAGCTCGTCTTCCAAATGTTTCTTTAAAATACATCCACTGTATCACCCTTTGGTGCACTGCAGCACCAAAATGTCCTTGGAACTTAGTTTTTAAATATCTTTTGTGACTCTAACAAGCTTCAACTCTTCTTGCCCCAATATATTTATTCCATGTTATCTAATTTGTGAAATTTAAGTTTCTTTTCTAGCCTGAATTCCAGTCTATTCCACGATGTTCCCTCTCCAAAGATATCTCTCAATTCCACAGACTGAGTTCCTTAAATCACATGTTCCAATTTGAGAAGTCCTCCTCGTTTTCAACGCTACATAATCAAGTACAAGAAAAATATAATCAGTACACTCATCTAGATAGAGAAGACTATGACACCTGAGAAACACAACTCCTAGTTTGTGGAAACTAGTAACCTACCAAGAAGGATTGTCTCTAAAACTGAACTAAGTTAACATCCCTCCTAGCAGTAAAAGTAATCGGTGAGGTCATTAAACTCCTTCACAGCCCCAGAAGATGGTAAACACCACACCTCTAACGCAGAAATCGACCACTTCCGAGTTCACCTCAACGAGTTATGCATACCCATATGCTTTATCACGACCATTTCCTTCCTTATGTCTCCCCTAGCATCCTCTTCATGTGGCCCACGAATCTGATAAGTGCCCAAATGAAGCCATATTTCATGACTTCTTGTTTTGAAACACTTACCTACCCCACATCACTAGCATCCTCCTTGTACCCTCTGCACCTAGGTATCTCCGATCGTAAAAAATCTTCTATAGGAAAATATGCATGTAAGGTTTTTAGTCCAAGATTAAGTTTTCTCATTTCTTTATACCAGTTTGTTTTTATTCTATCTTGGTCTGCAGTTCAATTAATATGTAAATAACACACTCTTGAATAGCTTAGGATGCACTAAAGTAGGCTTTTACAGACCCTCAAGTTTAATTATGGCATTATCTACTGTCCTATCATTTTTTTCCTCCCTATTATAATTATGCCATCCTCACATTATTGTAAAACTTGCAGTTTTGGGAGAATGGTAGCTTGCTTTCGTTATGCTTCTATTGATGTAAATTACGTACATCTCCCACCTTCAACTCTTGAATTCAATTATAATAATCAAGAGTGGTTATCAAAAGAAGCTGATGAGGTGCAACTATCTTGAACCCTTGACCTAATTAGTAAATGACTTTAGCATCTACCTTGCTTATACGTTGATTAATCTTGTGAGTGATGGAGTTCATAGCAGAAAGGCACCAACTTTTATTTGAGGTCTACCGTGCTCTTCATCAGATTTTTGAGAAAGTATCACTTGAGAAAGTCAAGAAGTCGAATTAAGGTAGCAAACTGCGGAAATAGAAAGGATACTACAGGAGGAGAAAGAAGATTTTGAGGTAGTTGCATTCAACGAGTTCTTCTGATCCTTTTTACTTATTTTGGGGCTAGATTTGCACGAGAGAAAAAAGATTCATGCTAAAATGTATTGGGGCGTTCAGTCCTTAGACATGTCAATCACAAATATCCTAATCTGCTCTTTAGCCAGATGTCAGGAGCCTGGTGTAGGTACTATTAAGAATGTCAGATTTGCTATGATTTTCCTCTTGGAATTTATATTATGATATTGGACCAAAGAGATTGAGAATTTGCAGAAAAATTGTGCCTGGAAAGGATTCTTTGGTTTTCCATATTTGGAAGCTTTGCTTTCGGTTGCCAGCCTTTTGTCCATTCTAGATCAGAGAGAATCATTTGTTGACACATCATAACCTACTTTCACCACATCAACGTCCTATTGCGGAATCATGTTTTCTCTGTGAATAAAGAAAGTCATATTGCGCTTG
The DNA here is from genome assembly GCA_020205615.1 of Panax quinquefolius. NCBI lineage: Eukaryota > Viridiplantae > Streptophyta > Magnoliopsida > Apiales > Araliaceae > Panax > Panax quinquefolius. The sequence goes on along the minus strand of CM035167.1, from coordinate 74,495,743 downwards.
CTTGTTAACCGAGTAAACTTGGCATTACCGGACTTTTTAAACTGCGTGTCGTAGACATGTTATTCTGCTTCCATAAACTCTTTTAACCACAACGGTCATTGTTTCTATAGTTACTGCTTGCATTACTATGCTATCTACAAGTTGTGTTGCTGATTATGTGCCTTATTGGTTATCTTTTAATAGGACAACCTTTCAGAGAAGGATGTCAACCAAGGAACTCTTGTAGTTTTTAATATCAATTCTGCTATATCAAATGATGAGCTTCACAAGTTTATAGAATTTTATGACGTTAGAGCCGCCGAAGCTGCTCTTTGTGCATTGAACAAGAGTGATGTTGTAGGGAAGTGAATATAAATTTACTTATAATAATTACAGTAAGCAACTTATTGTACATTTTAATATAAATACATTAAATTTTTTAGAGTAGTAAATTTACTTATAATAATTACACTTTTTAAGCAACTTATTATAATATTGCTTATAAAAGATTTGTTTTTTTTAAAAATTTTTATTAACTTTCTTTTTGGAACATATCAGTATTCTTATGTGAGTGTGGAACAGAGTCGGTATTCAGTGTTCTTTAGTTGGTGGGTGTGTGCGTGGTTCGGCTAGAAAGGAAATGTTGCCTGCTAGTGAGGACACTACTTCTGATTTGATGAAACAACATGATCAATTTGTTGGCACCTTGCAGTCTTGTTTAGCAAAATTGCAGTCTTCGTTCTCATCATCACAACTATCAATTAAGGTTTTTAAAGTTGAATTTCAGGTTGTACATGTTGAGGACTAGTTTTTCCTTTTTAGCATATTTTAATGCTCAGTTTACTTTTAGTCAAAGAATATGTTGTTGTATATGTTTTTGGAAGATAGTACACAAATACTGGGAGAGAAATGATATCAAAGAGGCCATTAGTGTAATGGAGAAGATGGCTGATCATGCTACTGAGTTGAGCTTATTTGCGGGACAATATTTCATTTCTTGTAAAAATAAATTTGTTTAATTTCTTAGTTTGTGAATGGAAAAAATATTCTTTCCAATTTCAATCTACATTCCATTATGTTTGATTCTTATTGCGGCATAATGCAGGTCCTTTCAGTCATGATGTTGTTTCCACGATAGGCATTTTTGAAACAACTAGCTTATCAATGATACAATTATCTTCGACTAAAATTCATAGATACTAGAAGAAGAAAGTATACACATGATCACATTTATTCTTGTTTAATTAATTGGTTACCCAGTAATACTGTGTCTCAATGTGCCTTCCTCAAATTCTGTTTCCTTTGATATGCAGCATAACCCATGACTTGGTTCAAGTATACCATACCGGATAATACATGTAATAGTTTAGGATGCTTCTTCTAATTTGACATTGGATAGATATATTGGAGCTTTGCTCTGATGGAGAATGTCTTTTTTATGTCTATAATGCGACCTTCTTTTCCCCACTCCTTTTCAAAGAAGCACAAACTAGTCAAATAGGAGGTGCGTTCTCTAGTAGTTCAACATAGATAGTCTTTAAAGTCATACTATTTACATTAATGATTCAATAGTTTGGATTTCATCGTATGATATTTAACTTTCATTTTGCCCATCCGAAAGGTACAAATGGCATTGATGGCGTTCTGAAGTTGGTGGATAAAGTACCTTAGCTTAGCAAAGATGCTTCATCTCCGACTTCTTATACTCCTTCCCTTAATTAAATAACTGTTTGTGCTAGTGATCGAAATTTAGTATGAACAATTTGATTTGTAAGAGATATATTGCAATTTTCATTCGGTTCTTGGTTTGGACAGCACCTAGTTCTTTCGGATGAGTCAATATATTTACTATTTTGGTGATATTTGGATATTATATGAAAAGAGTGCATCATGTTTCACTATCATTATACATATAGCTTTCTCCAATATGGAGATCATCAATTACTGAAATATCTACCTGAAATATCTTGATGAGCTTCTGTTAAATGCTATGTACAGTAGTGGCATTTATTTTGTGTCGTAGGACGTAATGAAGTTTAACGTAGGATCTTTGCACTGTTGCAGGAAAACAAAAAAGTAACACACCTCTGGTGTCAATGTGCTAATGAGGTGACATCAAATGGGACACTAGCATTTCTACATCGATGGCTTGTAGTTCCAGAATTGCAAAATGCAACTGCCTGCATAATGAAAAATAAACAGCAAGGTAAAAATTTACAATATTGCAAAATAATATTTCCATATTAGTATGGAAATCTCTCTACATTTTAATTCCCAGATATGCACTATAGATTTGATCCTTGGCCACTAATTTCCGTCAACTGAAACTGGTCTTGCGGAGAGAAGTATCTCTTGAAAGTTATTGACAAATATTAATGTCCAAAGTAAAAGCTAATAATCAGTTTAGTTCTTTGCAACTCACAGGAGTTTGTCTTAAATTGCTACTTGAATGCAAGAACATCCCCATTTTAGGTGTTTGCCTTGGACACCAGGTACCTCCAAACCTTTTTCTGTACAATGTTGGTATCTTTCATCTGATTAATTAGTAGCAACTTAATATCTTTGTCTGATAAACAACTATCTATTCTGTATTTAGGTCACTATGTAGACACGATTCCCTTTTATCCAATTTTATATGTTCTTTTTAGTGGCTACTATAGTTTTCTATAAGCTCATGAAACACCTTACTAGTAAAAGGAAAAAAGAAAAACGCTCATCTTCCATTCTTTAGGTGGTTGAGATGAGAAAATCTGGTGTGAGCCGAAGTACTTATAGGGATCTTTTTCTATCCCCCTTGTGTTCTCTCGTTTGATGATATTTTCCTTTAATGATGTAAGACACTTGGACAATCATTTTACATCTTTCTTTTAATTTTTCACAAATATCCTATGTCCTGTCATTGGGAAATACGTATTTGATTTTAATGTAGAATCCAAATAGATAAAAGCATAGATTTAAATTGAAGGTAGGAGCAAGTATAAAGGATCCAATCCAACCCCTTAAACCCACCCTTGAATAGAGAAAGATTCCCTTGTGTTAAAAATTTCTTTCTTGAATTATAATAAGGTCTAAACTCCTTAATCTAGGTCGGTTAAACAAAATGTTCCAAAAGTGGGAACGATTAGTTCTATATTAACCAAAGTGGTCTTGATACATATCCGATAAGGAAATAAATAGTAATATAACTATTACTAATATCAGTCTAATGAAGCAAGGTAGAGTACATATATATAAAAAGCGGAACTTTATTTGCATCGATTGAATTAAATAGAAACATGCTAAAGCGACATCAAAACAACACGATACACCAAATAACTTTTCCTATCCGTGGACCAAGAAATTTCAATTACACAGGAAACCGAGGGTTCTTGTGGGATTGTGTTATTGTTGCGACTTCCGTCTCGCAACATTCAGGACTTGATACAAAAAATAAAATAGTTCAAAATGAAGTTGTTGGCCAAACAAATATATTAAGTACAACCACCCCAGACCACGGAATCACCAAGTGTATCATGATTGTTTATTGTTACCTAAACAGATTCTTCAAGATATTCCTGCAGGTTAGGAACTTGTTCGGATCAAAAGTAAGTCTTTGCACAAGTTGGTGTCGATTAAAAGTTGTTTCTAGGTGACCGGATTACAAACTTTTCCATCGAATGACATTATACGACCATCTTGTGTCTAGCATAGCATATATCACATTATTTAACCATCTTCTTCTGAATATATTGTCATCAATACATAATTGAGTTTTTATGGTATTCATACAGACTAAAGAAAGTAGGTGAAAAAATTTGGGTTGCCTTTATTCTAGAGTAATGTGATCTTCTGTGTACACCAGCATGTTGGAAATTGGCACTTCATTTGTTTGAAGTAAAGTATGTTATAAAAGCAGCATATAAAAAGAGGGTTGGTAAAATTATGATGAGGTTTGAGTTCTTGGATATGGTTTCTAGGGGCATGAAGACCCTCTTGACACTTGATTTGGTCAAATATGGTATTTGATGCATTTTGAAGGAGTTCATTTAAAATAGATTATAGCACATATGCATCCTTTAAATTTTTGCGGGAGCATCAAATTAATCCATTCTATACTAATTCTCATCGTGTTCTCTTTCTGTAAACATTCTAATGTTAATTTTATGTTACTTTAAGCGTAAACTATTCTTGATCATTCTTGTCCATCCCGAAGTGATTGATGGGAGAGCTGGCACTCTAGTCATTGAATTATTCCTGGTGGATGTGCCTGATCCTATTCATGGAACACCCTAAAACAAACCCATATCATGTTACAAGGATAAACTCCTCTTAAAAAAAATAATGAAAAACACTACCCTATCTAGGGGGTGAGCGAAAACTTCAAATTTCATGCATTGTGATAGTATGATATTTGTTTTTTATTTATACATGAATACATTGTGTTACCACAATTGTTGTGGTTTCCATCTTTCAGGTGTCATTTTGATTCAATGGTTAGGTTAATTCAATCTAGTACATATTAGTTAGGTAATTTATAGGTGGATGACAGTTAACCAAGCGCTAGCTAAAAAAAATAGCATCCAAATTCTCTTTTCTAATCTCATTCTGATCTATCTTTCAACTTGTCTGGACAATAAATGACTACCAGAGATTTACACATGCTAGCCTACTTTTTAAATAAACATATGCTTGCCTCCCCTATTTTCCAGTGGTATTCACTTTCCTATTTTATTCGTTGGAGTCATAATGCATCATTTTTTGTTAACCTGGAGTGTGATTTGTGTTATGTGCAATATTTATGAGCTTAGAGACGTCTTATCATATTTGTCAAGTGCTTATATTTGTTACCTCGAGGTAACTTGAGTAGGATATTTTGGCAGATATCAACTTCACTGTGGTCTGTCGCCTCTTAACCTTGGTAATGCCTTGGAACAATTTCATGTTTTGGGGGAATGTCATGTACATGGATAGTGCAAGTTATTTTTGTCTCAAGTAGAAATAATACAGGCTTCTTTTTTCTGTTAGTACTACAAACATTTAGTAGGTGGTGTGATCTAGTTTTGGTCGCTCTCTTCATTGAAAGAAACTTGCTAGCGCCTTTTGTTTTATTATGTTTGGGCCTAGTCAATTATTTAGTTTTACTTTCAGTGTCTAGAGATTCAGGCATGTTTCTAACTGCAACGAAAACTCTGAACTGCAGCAAAAACTCTGAACTATGAAGAGAATTTGGCAGACCAGGGATTCAAGTAATAAAGAAATAAGCACAAGGGGGAGCCCTACTATCTAGTTCGTTGTTATTCTTTCAGTTTTTTTGTATTAGTTATTAAATATTGTAAGTACTATGATCTTTGGGAGATCAAGACATTATAACAAATTTTGTACTTATCGTGACTTGAGCATTATCTATTTATATATGGAGTATTAGTTTTAATTATTGGCTCTTTATGCATTAGTTTATTAATTAGTTTGAAATAGGTATAATATTTATATTAACTTGAAATATTAAATTTAATATTTATTATAGCAATTACTAAAAATAATAGTAATAATAATAAATATGAAATTATTGATTTGAAAATTAATTATAATTTTCAATGAATTTTGATTATTTAGCAATTAATTTTTATTTACAAATTTATAATTTGTGAAGGAATTTTCTCTCACTAATTTGAAAAAAAGATTCTCAATTTATAATTAGTGAAGGAAAATATTCTCTCGTTAAATAAATTTATTCTTCACAATATATTATTTGTGAGGGAATCAAGTTATTCACTAATTTCAAATAGTCCTTCTTAAAATATTATTTGTGAAGGAAACTAATCTTTCACTAAAGAACAATATTCCCTTACTAAATACAATTTGTGAAGGAATAAGTTATTCACAATATATCCTTCACAAAAAACATTTAGTTACTAATTAGCGAAGGATACCCAATTGCGAGGAGGTATAATGTGAGTACTCGTGTGAAGGAAATATTCCTTCACAATAAATCACTTGTGAGATATATAGGGCCTCTAGTGAAGGATTTGTCCTTCACTAGAGGCCATTTTTGGTGTAGTGTGACATGATCATGACCATTAATGAATAAACAAATATTCTTGGCCCGTAGTGCATGGATAATTTGTGGTCGTGATACTAAAGAATATCCTTGGCCGTAGTGCAGGGGTGATTCAATGATGTGGATTATTTATTAAGCTGAGACCCAGCGATAAAAGTGATGAAAAACCTTTAAAATCATAAAAGATAGTAGATTTTATTCTCTACTTGACTCTTTTAATGGACTGCTTGTTCTGCTGCAGTTAAACTCGATGTTTGTTATATTGTATCAGTTTAACACTGTTTAAGGCTAATGATAATTTATTCTGGATTATCTTAGTCATAATATTTCTTATTGGGCTAGTTGAGCTCACCCTTTCTTTCACTGTTCTCTTCAAGAAATGAGAATATAGCTGGGACGAGTCGGGGAAAGGAGTGATGGTCCTAGATGGTGCATTAGTAGTCCTCAGTATTCTGTGAAATAGTGTGATAATAATTGTAATAAGGACTCCTTTTGAGTTTGTATACTCTCTAGTAGACTATATTTGTATTCAAACTCACAGTTTATGTTTTGTCGTATTGTACACGACAGTTGTATTATTAAGTTGTATTTGAATTCTGTACCATGTATCTGGCGACTCAAGATGGGTGATGTATACCTAATTTTGGGGCGTCATGATTTAGTATCAAAGCTTAGGGATATGATCCCTGGCTGAGATGTAAGACAAGAACTAGGAGGGGAGAGATGGGGAATTCCTTCACTAGTATGACCTACCTAAGTTTATTTGGTATGTAATTGGTCGGTCAAAGTATAGATATAATATGTGATATGTTAATTAACCCTTGTTTTGTGGCAGTATTTGAAAATGGCATCTGAAAATGTTCAGATAAGCAATGGAGCACAGGAGACTGTTGAGTCTCCACAGATCAATAATCAGGACAATGTGCAATAGGATGGCGATAATCCTCCTGTAAACAACAACATTGATCAATTAACGAACGACGGTACGTTTAAGAGCTTTTTAGAATTCATGCAACATCAGGCGAAGGTAGAACATGTTCATAATACAGGAGGAAACAATGGCAACCCACGGTTGGTCACCGCTAAACAATTCAAAGGGCTGGGACCACCAGAGTTTATTGGAGAGCTAAAACCACGTAAGGCGGAAGCATGTATAAAGCAGATCACCAAGATATTTGATGTCTTGGGATGCTCCGAGGAGCAAAAGGTTCCCTTCACCACCTTCATGTTGCGTGAAGAGGCAGATTATTGGTGGGAATCTATAAAACGTACCCAGCCTGACGCACTTAAGATGCTTTGGGAAAAGTTCCAAGAGCTATTCAACGACAAGTACTTTCCCGAGAGTATTCGTCACATGAAAGAAGTGGAGTTTATCAAATTGGAATAAAATAATATGACCGTGTCGCAGTACGAGGCTAAATTTACGGAGTTATCCCGGTTTGCATCCCATTTGGTTGATAATGAGGAGAGAATGACGCGAATATTTCTAAGAGGTTTGAAACCTGAGATACGTCAATATCTTATCTCTCATAAACTGTGTTTGTATTCAGATGTTGTTAATAGGGCTCAGTTATTGGAGCGCGATAATGAGTCAACTAAACCAAAAGAGAGCAGCCGGCAAAATGATAATACCGGTGATAACAGTCATCAAAGCGGTGATAATAAGCATGGAGGGAATCAACAAGTCAGAAATTGTAACCACTTCGGTAGTAATCATGGCCAAAACAATAATAATGGACATTTCAAGAAGTGAAGGTTCAACAATGACGTAAAGACGTCAGCACCAGCACCCGTTTCAAAGGAAGAAGAACGACCATCGGTCGTATGTTTCAAATGCTGACAGGAGGGACACATCCGTCCAAACTGTACATAGCAATCCAAAACGTGTTTTAATTGCGGAAGAGAAGGTCACCTAGCTCGATTTTGTCGTATGGTTAAGTCAAGTCCAGTTGGGATAGTGATGCCAAAGGATGTCCCAGACAAGCTAAAGCCGGTAGTTTAAGAAAGAGCGTCTTTTTTCGTGACAAGGAACCTGATTAAAATTATCACGGGTATGTTAGTCATAAACTCTTGTGAAGTCTATACCGTGTTAGATACCGGTTCTACTCACTCTTTTATTTCACCTAGTTGTGTTCAATGTTTGAAGTTAACTCCGGAGAAGTTAGACTTTGATATATATGTTTAAACTCAGTTCGAAGAAACCTTCGTTACCTCCACTATTTATAAATCTTGTTCAAATCAAGACTTTCACATTACGTGTTGATCTCGTCTCTTTGAAAATACTTGCCTTTGATGCGATTTTAGGAATCGATTGGTTAACTACTCATCATGCTTTTCGTAAAGTTTTTAGCTTTCATATTCCTAACCAACCTGTTATGCTAATTCAAGAAACCAAACAACTAAAGTACTTCATTGTCATATCAAGCCATAAGTAAAGAGTCTGGTCCTTTCGTTGTTGACTATCTTGTGTAGAATGTACCGAAGCCAGACTTTCTGTAGGCGATGTCCTGAATGACGATGGCAAGTTGATAGGTATCAATGTGATGTACTATCCAAGTCTTGGATGAGGGTCACAGTTTGAATGATATTTCTATTGTTAATAAATTTCCTGACGTATTCTTGAAGTCTTCTTAGCCTACCCCTAGAGCGTGAAATCGAATTTTGTATTGACCCCAGTACAAAACCCATTTCTAAAACCGTTAAATATTTCTTCAACTAAAGCGAACGTAACATGCGCCAAAGACGTTGGCTCGAGCTGTTGTGGATTACGATCGTACCATTCAATAACATCGTGGGAAAGCGAACGTGGTAGCAGACGCGTTGAGTAGAAGATCATATGCATTTACAAGTGTGATGTTGTTAACACAAAGGCCCATTTCGTACGACTTACAAATGATGAAGATAGAGTTAAAGACTCTAGGAACCCAAGTGAAGATAACGAATATACGAGTAAAATCAACTTTAATCGATAAAGTTAAAGTCGCTCAAGCTACACACCCAGAGCTGATGAATGTGAAGAAGAAGGGTCAAAAGAACGATATTCTAGAAGCAAGAATCGACGAAGAGAGAAAATCTCAACCCTCGATTTAATTGGCCCATTTGAAATACTTGATGAAGTAGGAACTGTGGCCTATAGACTAGTTTTACTGCCAAGTATGTTGCGTGTTCAGAATGTTTTTTTGACGTATCAATGTTTATTTATGTGTGGACGACCGAACCACATTATTAATTTAGAACTGGACGAGATAGCAGAAGATTTAACGTATGAGGAGATACGTGTTAAAATCTCGGATAAGAAGAATCGTATTCAACACTCAAATGTTATACCTTAAGAGTTGTAATTTGAAATGAAGTCAAGGTATCCTCACATGTTCAGCATACCAAGTACGTACATAAATTTCGAGGGCGAAATTCCATAAGGAGGGGAGATTGTGAGACCCCAAATTTTATGAATAAATATTTAATTTTCTCAAAATATTTTTTTTGAATATTATGGTGTGGATTTGATATAATGTTATAGTTGTGGGTAATATTTATAAATTTTACAAAGTACGCAAGTTGGTATATAATATTCGATTGGTCGGGGAATATTCGTTTTATCAGGGAATATTTGTACAACGGCACAATCATTGGTGGACCCCACAACGGAATTATTGTCGGATTGAGAAAACGACAAAAATACTTTATGAAGATAACAGCGGGAATTTTACCGTTAATACTGTTGAACTACTAGGTAGTAAAAGTGCAGTAATACGCGTAGTTGTATAGTAGCACACGGTATTGATTATTGATGCGTACGTGATAAGTCACTCAGTTTTGTTTTATTGGTATTATTAATATAATAAAACAAAATACTTTTATAAAGTTATTCTATAAATAGAATATATTATATTCTATTATGCATAGTGTTGAATAGTGTCTGCATAGTTTTTTGCATAATAAAATCTTTTTATATAAAATAGAATACTTTTACAAAGTTATCTGTTTTATTAGACAATAATTAGAATATATTATATTTTATGCATAAGTGCATGCATAGTAAAATCTTTTATAAAATTATACATTTTATTAGATTATAAATAGAATATATTATATTTTATTTAAAAGATTTTGCTTTAAATATGGACCATCAGATTAAAGTAAATCAATCTGGACTGTTCATGAGTTAGTTACTATGCAGTCTATTTTTCTATAAATATAAGCTCATTCCTTCATTATTTTCTTACGAATTCACTGAAACTCTAGAGAGATAAACTATATAGAGAAAGAAGAAAGTATTCTATTACTTCACTACTTATATATCCAGTACTCTTCTTCTTAAGGTAGGGAATATTATTTGTTGTACTCGTAAGGAGTGTTATTCTTTTGTATTCATGAAGAGAACTTATGTTATTCCATTCTTTATTATTCTGTTGGAATAACCTGTATACGCGGGCTACCCTATACTTGGTGACATTCCTCTATTATTAAAATCTTTATTATTACATTTGGAATATCCCATGCATGCGCGTTTTACGTCCTGGACTTGGTTACGTCTTTATTATTATTACATTGGAATATCATTTACATTATTAGCGTTTCTGTGGGACCGATTAGTCCTTATTAGTATTCTCTTGAAATAACTTTTGTCTATGCAAAGTACCGCATGCATGGTGATTTACTTATTATTCCATTCTTTATTATTACATTGGAACATCATTATCGGTCTTTATTTACTTTGACCTAGTTCCGTTATTTAGCATTCTTTTGGAATAACCTGTGTGTGCGAAGTACTGCATGCATGATGATTTCTTTTGTTATTCCATTCTTTATTATACTCAGTTGGTTAAAGTTTTGACTTCTATACTCCATGAAATTAGTTGAATATCCTTGATATTTGCGCTTCATCTAGTATCTTTTCATGGAAATATTCTTCTGAGCATTCTGGAATTTTACTCTACAAAGCAGTATCATGTTGACAATTTGGACATTATTAGTTCCTGGATAAATTAATTCTTGAACTTGTTTTATTGAATTCTTATATCATTGTCATCATCCTCATGTTTATATTTTTTGAAAGTCATATGTGGCCTGTAGTGCATAGATGGACTTGGTATGATTACGACCAGGGGTTATTCGGTGTAATCATGACCGTAATGTTACAAATGATGTGGTAAAAGTCCTCATTGGCCGTTAGTGCATTGATGGACTGTTGTCGGCATGATCATGACCATTAATGAATACACAAATATTCTTGGCCCGTAGTGCATGAATAATTTGTGGTCGTGATACTAAAGAATATCCTTGGCCGTAGTGCAGGGGTGATTCGATGATGTTGATTATTTATTAAGCTGAGTCCCAGCGATAAAAGTGATGAAAAACCTTTTAAATCATAAAAGATAGTAGATTTTATTCTCTACTTAACTCTTTTAATGGATTGCTTGTTCCGCTGCAGTTAAACTTGATGTTTGTTATATTGTATCAGTTTAACACTGTTTAAGGCTTATGATAATTTATTTTGCATTATCTTAGTCATAATATTTCTTACTGGGCTAGTTGAGCTCACCCTTTCTTTCACTGTTCTCTTCAAGAAATGAGAATATTGCTGGGACGAGTCGGCGAACGGAGTGATGGTCCTATATGGTGCATTAGTAGTCCTCACTATTCTGTAAAATAGTGTGATAATAATTGTAATAAGGACTCCTTTTGAGTTTGTATACTCTCTAGTAGACTATATTTGTATTCAAACTCACAGTTTATGTTTTGTCGTATTGTACACGACATTTGTATTATTAAGTTGTATTTGAATTCTGTACCATGTATCTGGCGACTCAAGATGGGTGATGTATTCCTAATTTTGGGGGCTTCACAGCTGGTATCAAAGCTTAGGGATATGATCCCTGGCTGAGATGTGAGACAAGAACTAGGAGGGGAGAGATGGGGAATTCCTTCGCTAGTATGACCTACCTATGTTTATTTGTTATTTAATTGGTCGTTCATAGTATAGAGATAATATGTGATATGTTAATTAACCCTTGTTTTGTGGCAGTATTTGAAAATGGCATCTGAAAATGTTCAGATAAGCAATGGAGCACAGGAGACTGTTGAGTCTCCACAGATCAATAATCAGGACAATGTGCAACAGGATGGCGATAATCCTCCTATAAACAACAACACTGATCAATTGATGAAGGACGGTACGTTTAAGAACTTTTTAGAATTCATGCAACATCAGGCGAAGGTGGAACCTGTTCATAATACAGGAGGAAACAATGGCAACCCACGGTTGGTCGCCGCTAAACAATTCAAGGAGCTGGGACCACCAGAGTTTATTGGAGAGCCAAAACCACTGAAGGCGGAAGCATGAATAAAGCAGATCACCAAGATATTTGATGTCTTGGGATGCTCCGAGGAGCAAAAGGTTCCTTTCGCCACCTTCATGTTTCGTGAAGAGGCAGATTACTGGTGGGAATCTATAAAACGTACCCAGCCTGACGCACTCAAGATGCTTTGGGAGAAGTTTCAAGAGTTATTCAATGACAAGTACTTTCCCGAGAGTATTCGTCACATGAAAGAAGTGGAGTTTATCAAATTTGAATAAAACAATATGACCGTGTCACAATACGAGGCTAAATTTGCGGAGTTATCCCGGTTTGCATCCCATTTGGTCGATAATGAGGAGAGAATGACGCGAATGTTTCTAAGAGGTTTGAAACTTGAGATACGTCAATATCTTATCTCTCATAAACTGTTTTTGTATTCAGATGTTGCTAATAGGGCTTAGTTATTGGAGCGCGATAAAGAATCAAGCAAACCAAAAGAGAGCAGCCGGCAAAATGGTAATACTGGTGATAACAGTCATCAAAGCGGTGATAATAAGCTTGGAGGGAATCAACATGTCAGAAATGGTAACCACTTCAGTAGTAATCATGGCCAAAACAATAAGAAATGACATTTCAAGAAGAGATAGTTCAACAATGACGTAAAGACGTCGGCACCAGCACCCATTTTAAAGGAAAAAGAACGACCATCGGTCGTATGTTTCAAATGCTGACAGGAGGGACACATCCGTCAAAACTGTACACAGCAATCCAAAACGTGTTTTAATTGCGGAAGAGAAGGTCACCTAGCTCGATTTTGTCGTATGGTGAAGTCAAGTCCAGTTGGGATAGTGATGCCAAAGGATGTCCCGAACATAGCTAAAAGCCTAGAGTTTAAGAAAGAGCATTTTTTTTTTGTGACAAGGAACCTGAATAAAATTATCACGGGTATGTTAGTCATAAACTCTTGCGAAGTCTATACCATGTTAGATACCGGTTCTACTCACTCTTTTATTTCACCTAGTTGTATTCAATATTTAAAGTTAACTCCGGAGAAGTTAGACTTTGATATATCTGTTTAAACTCAGTTCGAAGAAACCTTCGTTACCTCCACTATTTATAAATCTTGTTCAAATCAACACTTTCACGTTACGTGTTGATCTTGTCTATTTGAAAATACTTGCCTTTGATGCGATTTTAGGAATCGATTGGTTAAGTACTCATCATGATTTTCATAAGGTTGTTAGCTTTCATATTCCTAACCAACCTGTTATGCGAATTCAAGAAACCAAACCACTAAAGTATTTCGTTGTCATATCAAGCAATAAGTAAAGAGCCCCGGTCCTTTCGTTGTTGACTTTCTTGTGTGGAATGTACCGAAGCCAGACTTTCTGTAGGTGATGTCGTGAATGACGATGGCAAGTTGATAGGTATCAATGTGACGTACTATCCAAGTCTTGGATGAGGGTCACAGTTTGAATGATATTTCTATTGTTAATAAATTTCCTGACGTATTCTTGAAGACTTCTTAGCCTACCCCTACAGCGTGAAATCAAATTTTGTATTGACCCCAGTACAAAACCCATTTCTAAAACCGTTAAATATTTCTTCAACTAAAGCGAACATAACATGCGCCAAAGACGTTGGCTCGAGCTGTTGAGGATTACGATCGTACCATTCAATAACATCGTGGGAAAGCAAATGTGGTAGCTGACGCGTTGAGTAGAAGATCATATGCGTTTATGAGTGTGATGTTGTTAACACAAAGGCCCATTTCATACGACTTACAAATGATGAAGATAGAGTTAAAGACTCTAGGAACCCAAGTGAAGATAACGAATATACGAGTAAAATCAACTTTAATCGATAAAGTTAAAGTCGCTCAAGCTACACACCCAGAGCTGATGAATGTGAAGAAGAAGGGTCAAAAGGGCGATATTCTAGAAGTAAGAATCGACGAAGAGAGAAAATCTCAACCCTCGATTTAATTGGCCCATTTGAAATCCTCGATGAAGTAGGAACTGTGGCCTATAGACTCGTTTTACCGCTAAGTATGTTGCGTGTTCAGAATGTTTTTTTGAGGTATCGATGTTTATTTATGTGTGGACGACCGAACCACATTATTAATTTAGAACTGGACGAGATAGCAGAAGATTTAACGTATGAGGAGATACGTGCTAAAATCTCGGATAAGAAGAATCGTATTCAACACTCAAATGTTATACATTAAGAGTTGTAATTTGAAATAAAGTCAAGGTATCCTCACATGTTCAGCATACCAAGTACGTACATAAATTTCGAGGGCGAAATTCCATAAGGAGGGGAGATTGTGAGACCCCAGATTTTATGAATAAATATTTAATTTTCTCAAAATAATTTTTTTTGAATATTATGGTGTGGATTTGATATAATGTTATAGTTGTGGGTAATATTTATAAATTTTGCAAAGTACGCAAGTTGTTATAAAATATTCGATTGGTCGGGGAATATTCGTTTTATCAGGGAATATTCGTACAACGGCACAATCATTGGTGGACCCCACAACGAAATTATTGTCGAATTGAGAAAACGACAAAAATACTTTATGAAGATAACGGCGAGAGTTTTACCGTTAATACTGTTGAACTACAAGGTAGTAAAAGTGCAGTAATACGCGTGGTTGTATAGTAGCACACGGTATTGATTATTGATGCGAACGTGATAAGTCACTCAGTTTTGTTTTATTGGTATTATTAATGTAATAAAACAAAATACTTTTATAAAGTTATTCTATAAATAGAATATATTATATTCTATTATGCATAATGTTGCATAGTGTCTGCATAGTGTTTTGTAGAATAAAATCTTTTTATATAAAATAGAATACTTTTACAAAGTTATCTATTTTATTAGACAATAATTAGAATATATTATATTTTATGCATAGTGTTTGCATAGTGCCTGCATAGTAAAATCTTTTATAAAATTATTCATTTTATTAGATTATAAATAGAATATATTATATTTTATTTAAAAGATTTTGCTTTAAATATGGACCGTCAGATTAAATTAAATCAATTTGGACCGTTCATGAGTTAGTTACTATGCAGTCTATTTTTCTATAAATAGAAGCTCATTCCTTCATTATTTTCTTACGAATTCACTGAAACTCTAGAGAGATAAACTATATAGAGAAAGAAGAAAGTATTCTGTTACTTCACTACTTATATATCCAGTACTCTTCTTCTTAAGGTAGGGAATATTATTTGTTGTACTCGTAAGGAGTGTTATTCTTTTGTATTCATGAAAAGAACTTATGTTATTCCATTCTTTATTATTACATTGGAATAACTTTGTATCATGCTGCTAACCTATACTTGGTGACATTCTTCTATTATTCCATCTTTATTATCTTTGTTGGAATATCACATGTCTCACGTCTGCTTTCTGTGGGACTGGTTCCATCTTTATTATTATTACATTTGGAATATCATATATCCATGCGTTTCTGTGGGACCTAATTTAAATCCTTATTAGTATTACATTGGAATAACTTGTCTGCTAAATCGCATGCATGGTGATTTACATTGCTATTCCATTCTTTATTATTACATTGGAACATCTTGTCGGTGCGTAATTTACTTTGACACTGATTCCGTTATTTAGTATTACATTGGAATAACTTTTGCATGTGGGCACCGCATGCATGCTGATTTCTTTTGTTATTCCATTTTTTATTATACTCAGTTGGTTAAAGTTTTAACTTCTATACTCCATGAAATTAGTGTAATATCCTTGATATTTGCGCTTCATCCAGTATCTTTTCATGAAAATATTCTTCTGAGCATTCTTGAATTTTACTCTACAAAGCAGTATCATGTTGAAAATTTGAACATTATTAGTTCGTGGATAAATTAATTCTTGAACTTGTTTTATTGAATTTTTATATCATTGTCATCATCCTCATGTTTATATTTTTTGAAAGTCATTTGTGGCCTGTAGTGCATAGATGGACTTGGTATGATTATGACCAGGGGTTTTTCGGTGTAATCATGACCGTAATGTTACAAATGATGTGGTAAAAGTCCTCATTGGCCCGTAGTGCACTGCTGGACAGTTGTTGGCATGATCATGACCATTAATGAATACACAAATATTCTTGGCCCGTAGTGCATGGATAAATGTGGTCGTGATACTAAAGAATATCCTTGGCCGTAGTGCAGGGGTGATTCGATGATGTGGATTATTTATTAAGCTGAGTCCCACCGATAAAAGTGATGAAAAACCTTTTAAATCATAAAAGATAGTAGATTTTATTCTCTACTTGACTCTTTTAATGGATTACTTGTTCCATTGCAGTTAAACTTGATGTTTGTTATATTGTATCAGTTTAACATTGTTTAAGGCTAATGATAATTTATTCTATATTATCTTAGTCATAATATTTCTTACTGGGCTAGTTGAGCTCACCCTTTCTTTCACTGTTCTCTTCAGGAAATGAGAATATAGCTGGGACGAGTCAGGGAACGGATTGAAGGTCCTAGATGGTGCATTAGTAGTCCTCACTATTCTGTGAAATAGTGTGATAATAATTGTAATAAGGACTCCTTTTGAGTTTGTATACTCTCTAGTAGACTATATTTGTATTCAAACTCATAGTTTATGTTTTGTCGTATTGTACACGACAATTGTATTATTAAGTTGTATTTAAATTCTGTACCATGTATCTGGCGACTCAAGATGGGTGATGTATACCTAATTTTGGGGGCGTCACACTTTTGATTGGTATGCATATGTTATGTGTCCATGATGATGGAATGCTTAAGGTTTGGATTGCTATGCTAATAAGGACGTTCAAGGAGAGTTATAAACTGACCACAAAGTGTTTGAGATTATGCCTGAGTCAATTGTCCTTGCTAATACCACACAGCACCCTTCCACACACTGCATTTACTTGCAATCTTGATGTGACGCCCCCAAAATAGGTATACATCACCTATTCTGAGTCGCCAAATATATGGTACAGAATACAAATACAATCTTTAATATACAACAAGAGAGCTGTGAGTTTTAATACAAATATTATCTTTTAGACAATATCCACTCGCAGAATAAGTCCTCGTTACATTTATTGTTACACTATTTAACAGAATAGTGAGGACTACTAATACTATCATCTGGTCCATCACTCCGTTCCCCGACTCGTCCCAACTATATTCTCATTTCCTGAAGAGAATAGTGAAAGAAAGGGTGAGCTCAACTAGCCCAATAAGAAATATTATCACTAAGATAATACAGAATAAATTATCATTAGCCTTCAACAGTGTTAAACTGATAAAATATAACAAACATCAAGTTTAACTACAGCGGAATAAGCAATCCATTAGAAGAGCCAAGTAGAGAATAAAATCTACTATCTTCTATGATTTAAAAGGTTTTTATGACCTTTATCACCGGGACTCAACTTTTAATAAATAATCCACATCATCGAATCACCCTCAGCACTACTGACCAAGGATATTCTTTAAGATCACGACCACAAATTATCCATGCACTACGGACCAAGGATATTTGTGTATTCATTAATGGTCATGATCATGCCAACAACTATTCATCAATGCACTACGGGCCAATAAGAACTTTTTCCACATCATTTGTAATATTACTACTATGATTATAATCGAATAATCCCTGGTCATAATCATACCAAGTCCATCTATGCACTACAGGCCATAGATGACTTTCAACATAATATAAACATGAGGATGATGACAATGATATAAGAATTCAATAAAACAAGTTCAAGAGTTAATTTATCCATGAACCAATAATGTCCAAATTGTTAACATGATACTGCTTTGTAGAGTAAAATTCAAGAATGCTCAGAAGAATATATCCATGAAAAGATACTGGATGAAGCGCAAATATCAAGTATATTCCACTAATTTCATGGAGTATAGAAGTCAAAACTTTAACCAACTTAGTATAATAAAGAAAGGAATAACAAAAGAAATCACCATGCATGCGACTTCGATCGACAAAGTTATTCCAATGTAATAATAATAACGGAACCAAATCAAAGTAAATTCGCATGCGATAGATGTTCCAAATAGAATAATAAAGATTTTAACCAGTCCCGTAGAAACGCACGCATACATGATATTCCAAATGTAATTATAATAAAGATGGAACCAGTCCGCGCGAACGCATGCATACATGATATTCCAAATGTAATAATAATAAAGACTTTAACCAGTCCCAGAAACGTCTGAATAAGATGTTCTAATAGAATAATAAAGACGAAATATTAGAAGAATGTCACCAAGTATAGGGTAGTCTGTGTATACTGGTTATTCCAGCAGAATAATAAAGAATGGAATAACAGAAGTTCTCTTCATGAATACAAAAGAAATAATACCCCTTACGAGTACAACAAATAATATCCCTTACCGTAAAAGAAACTAAATATAAGAGTAGGGAAGGAGCATAATACTTTTCTATAGCTTCTTTATAATTTCTCTCTCTAGAGTTTTAGTGAATTCGTAAGAAATAATGAAGGAATGAGCTTCTATTTATAGAAAATGGATCCATATAAGAACTAACTCATGAACTATCGAGATTGATTTACTTTAATCTGACGGTCCATATTTAATGCAAAATCTTTTAAATAAAATATAATATATTCTATTTATAATCTAATAAAATGAATAACTTTATAAAAGATTTGAATATGCAAACACTATGTAGGCACCATGCAAACACTATGCATAATAAAATATAATATATTTTAATTATTGTCTAATAAAACAAATAACTTTATAAAAGTATTCTGCTTTATATAAAAAGATTTTACTATTAGCCTAGTAAAACGAATAACTTTATAAAAGTATTCTGTTTTACATAAAAAGCTTTTCTGTTTTATTACATTAATAATACCAATAAAACAAAACTGAGTGACTTATCACATAAGCATCAATAATTAATACCGTAATGCTCTCTTTGCAACTCGCGTATTCTTGTGTACTTTTAACAACACCGGTGTTTCAACAGCTTAACGGTAAAACTTTCGCCGTTATTTTCATAAAGTATTTTTGTCATTTTCTCAATCTGACAATAATTTCGTTCTGGGGTCCACCAATGATTGTGTCGTTGTACGAATATTCCCTGTTAAAACGAATATTCCCCGACCCATCGAATATTATATAAAAACTTGCGTACTTTGCAAAATTTATAAATATTACCCACAACTATAACATTATATCAAATTAATTCCATAATATTCAAAAATGATATTTATAGAAAATTCATCTTTATTCACAAATGTTGGGGTCTTACAACCTCCCCTCCTTATGAAATTTCGCCCTCGAAATTAGGGTACGTACCTGGTATGTCGAAGAGGTAAGGATACCTTGATTTCATTTCAGATTCTAACTCCCAAGTCATTTCCTCAACATCGTGGTTTCTCCACAAAACTTTGACTTGAGGTATAACCTTGGAGCATTGAATATGTTCCTTCTTATCCAAGATTTGAACAGGAACCTCTTCATACGTCAAATATTCCGCTATTTCATCCGGTTCTAACTCAATAATGTGGTTCGGGTCTTTAACATATTTACGTAACATGTATATGTGAAAAATATTATGAACACGAGACATACTTGGCGGTAAAGCGAGTCTATAGGCCATAGTTCCTACTTGATCGAGGATTAAAAATGGGCCGATGAATCGAGGATTGAGCTTTCCTCTCTTTCCAAATCTCGTAACTCCTTTCCATGGAGCAACACGTAACAACACATGATCTCCTATATCAAATTCCACGTCCTTTCGATGAAGATCAACATAACTCTTTTGTCGATTTTGTGAGGTTTTTATACGTTGCCGGATCGTTTGAATCTTTTCTGTAGTCATACATACCAACTCCGATCCCAACAACGTTGCTTCTCCTACTGCATCCCAGCATACTGGAGAATGACACTTTCTTCCATACAACACCTCAAATGGAGCCATGCCAATACTTGCTTGATAACTGTTATTGTAGAAAAACTCCACCAATGGTAAGAACTTATCCCAACTTCCCTTGAAGTCAAGGACACAGAGTCTTAATAGATCTTCAAGAGTTTGAATAGTCCTCTCCGATTTGTCCGTCCATGCTCGAGGATGATATGCCGAGCTAAATCGTAAATCTGTGCCCATAGCTTTCTGCAAACTAACCCAAAATCGTGAAGTGAATCTTGGGTCTCGATCAGAAACTATGGATGCTGGCATACCATGCAGTCTTACAATCTTGTTTATGTACATACGAGCAAGACGTTCAAGTGTATAAGTTTCTTGTATCGGTAAGAAATGAGCAGACTTGGTCAATCTATCAACAATGACCCAAATCGCATCTATACCTTGAGAAACCATAGGAAGACCGGTAACGAAATCCATGGTAATGTGCTCCCACTTCCACTCTGAAATTTCAAGTGGTTGCAATGGACCTTTTGGTAATTGATGCTCCACTTTAGCTCGTTGACAAGTTAGACACCTTGAGATAAACAACACTATCTCTCTCTTCATATTGCTCCACCAAAATGTATGACGAATATCATGATACATTTTGGTACTCCCAGGATGGATTGCAAATGGTGTGTTGTACGCCTCCATCATGATTTTATACTTTAAATCAGGGTCGTTAGGAACACAAAATCTGGAGTTTACTCGCAGTATTCCTTCTTCATCGATTCTTGCTTCTGGCATAGCACCTTCTTGCAATTTCATCCTCATGTGCATCAGCTCCAGGTCTGTAGCTTGAGCAGCTTTAACTTTATCAATTAAATTCGGCTCTACTCGTATATTCGCCATCAGCACATGGGTCCCTGGATTCTTTAACTCTATCTCTATCCTTTGTAAGTCACACAAAATGGGCCTTTGTGTTGACAATATCGCACTCGTACTTGCATATGATCTTCTACTCAATGCATCGGCTACCACGTTAAGCTTTTCGGGATGGTATTGGATGGTATGATCATAATCTTTCAACGCTTCAAGCCAACGTCGTTGTCGCGTGTTGAGTTCCTTTTGACTGAAGAAATATTTGAGGCTTTTATGATCCGTAAAGATCTCCACCTTCTCCCCATACAAGTAATGCCTCCAAATTTTAAGTTCGAAGACAACAGCTGCTAACTCTAGGTCATGAGTAGGATAATTCCTCTCATATTCTTTGAGTTGTCTTGAGGCATAGGCTATGACTTTCCCATGCTGCATGGGAATACATCCCAACCCTTTACCCGAAGCATCACTGTAGACGACAAATCCCTCCGAGCCAGATGGTATTGTCAGAAAAGGTGATGAAATGAGTCTCCTCTTGAGTTCTTGAAAACTCTTCTCACATTCTTCGCTCCTACCGAACTTTGTGTCTTTCTGAGTCAGCTGAGTTATTGGAGTAGCTATTCGAGAAAATCCTTCCACGAATCTCCGATAATAACAAGCTAAGCTGAGAAAGCTACGTACTTCGGTCACTGATTTAGGTTGCTCCCAGCTTTGAATTGCTTCAATCTTTGTCGGGTCAACTGATATTCCATGACTTGATACTACGTGCCCAAGAAATTCTACTTCCTCAAGCCAGAACTCACATTTCTTCAACTTGGCATAAAGCTTGTATTCACGAAGCTTTTGGAGTGTCAGCCTCAAGTGTTGCTCATGATCTTCACAACTTTTGGAATAAATAAGGATGTCATCAATAAAGACGACCACAAAGTGATCCAAATATTCCTTGAATACTCGGTTCATCATATCCATGAAGGCAGCAGGAGCATTAGTCAATCCAAAGAACATGACTAGGAATTCATAATGCTCGTACCGAGTTCTGAAAGCCGTCTTTGGAATGTCACCGGTTCTAATCTTCAATTGGTGATATCCGGAATAAAGATCAATCTTTGAAATGAATTTGGCTCCTTCCAACTGGTCAAACAAGTCATCAATACGTGGCAATGGGTACCTATTTTTGATGGTGACATGATTCAACTCCCGATAATCAATACAAAGTCGTATACTCCCATCTTTCTTTTTCACGAATAGAACAGGAGCACTCCAAGGAGAAGTACTAGGACGAATAAAGTCAATGTCTAACAATTCCTACAGTTGGGTCTTTAATTCCTGAAGTTTAATAGGAGCCATTCGATATGGGACTTTGGAAATGGGTTTTATACTGGGTTCAAGGTCGATATAAAATTCAATTTCACGCTCTGGGGGTAGGCCAGGAAGTTCTTCAGGGAATACGTCAGGAAATTTATTAACAATAGAAATATCATTCAAAACTGACGGATTTTTGTTTAGATATGTGACGTGGGCTAAGAAAGCTTGACATCCGTTTTTCAATAAACGAATAGCTTTATGGCTTGAGATGACCGTGATTGATTTTAATGGTTTGGTCGCTTGATTTCGCATAATATGTTGATTAGGAATATGAAAGCTAACAACCTTACGAAAATAATCAATTTTTGCATGATGAGTAGTTAACCAATCAATCCCTAGAATCACGTCAAATGCAAGTATTTTCAATGAAATAAGATCGACAGGTAATGTGAGGGTACCGATTTGAACCAAACAAGACTTATAAACAGTGGATGTAATGAAGGTTTCTCCCAACGGAGTTTCCACAGATAAGTCAAAGTCTAATTTCTCCGGAGTCAAATTTAATCGTTGAGCGTAAGTAAGAGAAATAAAAAAATGGGTAGAACCGGTATCAAATAAAGTATAGACTTCGCTAGAGTTTATGATAAGCTTACCCGTAATGACCTCATTCGGGTTCCTTGCTTTCTGGGAGGTCACAACCAACGCTCTCCCTTGCACTACCGGCTTTGACTTTTCTAGGACGACCTTTGGTGCCTCCATCCTAGCTGAACTTGTCTTCGATGAACGACAAAATCGGGCTAAGTGACCTTCTCTTCCATAATTATAACATGCTTTGGACGACATCGTGCAATTTGGACTGATGTGTCCCTCCCCTCCGCATTTGAAGCATATGATAGGTGGTCGTTCTCCTTCCTTAACAACGGATGCTGGTGCTAACGTCTTTCCATCATTATTGAATCTCATCTTCTTGAAATGTCCATTCTTATTTATTTAGCCTTGATTACCACCGAAATGGTTACCATTTTTGGCATGTTGATTCCCTCCACGCTTGTTATCGCCGCTTTGATGACTGTTCTCGCTGGTATTTTTATTTTGCCGGCTGCTCTCTTTTGGTTGCATTGACTCATTATCGCGCTCCACTAACTGAGCCCTATTTACAACATCTGAATACAAACACAGTTTATGAGAAATAAGATGTTGACATATCTCCGGCTTCAAACCTCTTAAAAACATCCGCGCCATTCTCTCTTCATTATCCACCAAGTGGGACGCAAACCGGGACAACTCGGTAAACTTTGCTTCGTACTGTGACACGATCATATTATTTTGTTCCAACTTGATGAACTCCACCTCCTTCATGTGACGAATACTTTTGGGAAAGTACTTGTCGTTGAATAGTTCTTGGAACTTCTCCCAAGACATTTTCAGTTCGGCAGGTTGAGTACGCTTTACTGATTCCCACCAGTAATCTGCCTCTCCTCGCAACATAAAGGTGGCAAAGTGAACCTTTTGCTCCTCGGAGCATCCCAAGACATCAAATATCTTGGTGATCTGCAATTTATTCATGCTTCCGCCTTAAGTGCTTTTGGCTCTCCAATAAACTCCGGTGGTCCCAGCTCCTTGAACTGTTTAGCGGTGACTGTCTGAGAGTTTACAGTGGTTCCACCTACATTTTGGACAGGAGCCGTTCTCGCCTGTTATTGCATGAATTACAAAAGTCTCTGAACATTCCATCATTCATCATTTGGTTAGTGTTGTTGTTTGCATGAGGATTGTCGCCTTCCTGATGCACATTATCCTAATTATTGATATGTGGTGAATCAACGGTCGCATGTGCTCCATTACTATTCTCAACATTCTCGGATGTCATTTTCAGATACTGCCACAAAACAAAAGGTTAATTGACATGTAACATATTATCCCTATATTCTGACCAACCAACTAAATACAAAAAAAAAACTTAGGTAGGTCATACTAGCGAAGGAATTCCCCGTCTCTCCCCTCCTAGTTCTATTCTCACATCTTAGCCAGGGATCATATCCCTTATCTTTGATACCAACTGTGACGCCCCCAAAATAGGTATACATCACCTATTCTGACTCGCCAAATACATGGTACAGAATAAAAATACAATCTTTAATATACAACAAGAGAGCTGTGAGTTTTAATACAAATACTATCTTTTAGACAATATCCACTCTCAGAATAAGTCCTCATTACATTTATTGTTACACTATTTAATGTAATAGTGAGGACTACTAATACTAATCATCCCCGGTCCATCACTCCATTCCCGCACTCATCCCAAATATATTCTCATTTCACGAAGAGAACAAAGGAAAGAAAGGGTGAGCTCAACTAGCCCAGTAAGAAATATTATGACTAAGATAATGCAGAATAAATTATCATTAGCCTTCAACAGTGTTAAACTGATAAAATATAACAAACATCAAGTTTAACTACAGCGGAATAAGCAATCCATTAGAAGATCCAAGTAGAGAATAAAATCTACTATCTTCTATGATTTAAAAGGTTTTTTATGACCTTTATCGCTGGGACTCAGCTTAATAAATAATCCACATCATCGAATCACCCTTACACTACGGCCAAGGATATTCTTTAGTATCACGACCACAAATTATCCATGCACTACGGACCAAGGATATTTGTGTATTCATTAATGGTCATGATCATGCCAACAACTATCCATCAATGCACTACGGGCCAATAAGGACTTTTTCCACATCATTTGTAATATTACGGTCATGATTACACAGAATAATCCCTGGTCATAATCATACCAAGTCCATCTATGCACTTTCAGCCACGAGATGACTTTCAACATAATATAAACATGAGGATGATGACAATGATATAAGAATTCAATAAAACAAGTTCAAGAGTTAATTTATCCATGAACCAATAATGTCCAAATTGTTAACATGATACTGCTTTGTAGAGTAAAATTCAAGAATGCTCAGAAGAATATTTCCATGAAAAGATACTGGATGAAGCGCAAATATCAAGGATATTCCACTAATTTCATGGAGTATAGAAGTCAAAACTTTAACCAACTGAGTATAATAAAGAAAGGAATAACAAAAGAAATCACCATGCATGTGGTACTTCGCATGACAAAAGTTATTCCAATGTAATAATAATAACCGAACCAGTCGGTCCAAAATTACATTGCCAGCGGGATGTTCCAATGAATAATAAAGATTGAACTAGGTCCGGCGTAAACGCACAGACATGATATTCCAACAGAATAATAATAAAGATGGAACCAGGTCCGACGTAAATGCACCGACAGGATATTCCAACGTAATAATAATAAAGATGGAACCAGGTCCGGCGTAAATGCACAAACAGGATGTTCCAATAGAATAATAAAGACGGAATATCAGAAGAATGTCACCAAGTATAGGGTAGTCCACATATCTTCGGTTATTCCAAAGAGAATAATAAAGAATGGAATAAAAGAAGTTCTCTTCATGAATACAAAAGAAATAATACCCCTTACAAGTACAACAAATAATATCCCTTACCGTAAAAGAAACTGAATATAAGAGTAGGGAAGGAGTAGAATACTTTTCTATAGCTTCTCTATAATTTCTCTATATAGAGTTTCAGTGAATTCGTAAGAAATAATGAAGGAATGAGCTTCTATTTATAGAAAAATAGACTGCATAGTAACTAACTCATGAACGATCGAGATTGATTTACTTTAATCTGACGGTCCATATTTAAAGCAAAATCTTTTAAATAAAATATAATATATTATATTTATAATCTAATAAAATGAATAACTTTATAAAATATTTTACTATGCAAATACTATGCAGGCACCATGCAAACACTATGCATAATAAAATATAATATATTTTAATTATTGTCTAATAAAATAAATAACTTTATAAAAGTATTCTGCTTTTATATAAAAAGATTTTACTATTAGCCTAGTAAAACGAATAACTTTATAAAAGTATTCTTTTTTATATAAAAAGCTTTTCTTTTTATTACATTAATAATACCAATAAAACAAAATCGAGTGACTTATCACATAAGCATCAATAATCAATACCGTAGTCTACTCTTTGTAACTACGCCAGACATTCTTGTATTTTAACAACAGGTGTTTCAACGAGCTTAACGGTAAAACTTCACCGTTAT
The DNA here is from genome assembly GCA_020205615.1 of Panax quinquefolius. NCBI lineage: Eukaryota > Viridiplantae > Streptophyta > Magnoliopsida > Apiales > Araliaceae > Panax > Panax quinquefolius. The sequence continues at coordinate 74,469,160 of CM035167.1, read as the reverse complement.
TTTTTTAAAGTATTTTTGTCGCGTTTTCTCGATCCGAATAATAATTACATTATGTGGGTCCACCAATGATTGTGCCGTTATACGAATATTCCCCGACCAATCGAATATTATATAACAACTTGCGTACTTTGCAAAATTTATAAATATTACCCACAACTATAACATTATATCAAATTCATTCCATAATATTCAAAAATGACATTTATAGAAAATTCATGTTTATTCACAAAAGTTGGGGTCTTACACTTGCCATCCCAATACCATCGAATTATTGCTACATAGATATATAATATAGAATCTCGGAATTGATGGTTGGTTCTATAAGTAGAATCTCATAATGTTCATCTGTCTCAACGACAAGATGTCATTTACAAATACTTGGTCGACCAATTTGTTACATAGAATGCCATGAATGCCCAACTATACCCGGACGTTAATCTTAGCCAGTTCCCTTCTGTTCCTGTTCTGCTTGTGTTTCCCCCTTCTGATCAAGAGATGAGCGAGGATGATGATGCTCCACCCGAGGATTAAGCTCGTTAGGGAAGTCCTCTATTTTATTTTGTTCTATTTTTTCCATGAGGACATTGCTATTGATAAGTTTGGGGGTAGTTAATTTTTATTTTGCATTAGTAGGTTGTGGATAATTTATGTTTTTATTATGTGTTATTGTTAGTTAATTGTTGTATTTAGGATTGCATATTAATTCCAGCTTTTTAATAGTTACGTATGTTTGGGGTCAATGATGAAATTAAAATTGCATGAACAAGTCTAGTACGGATTGTTGAGCTAGTGATATGATTTTCTTGACATAAGTTAAATCTTTATCTGTTTGACACTGATATTATCAGGATAACACGTTTTGAAAAATGACAATGTTGGCTAAGAAAGTATAAATGGATAGATAATAGAGTTCTAAAGGATGAATGCTAGTGAAATGAAGGAACAATTTGAATAGATAGTGATGACTGAATTTAGACATAAACTCAAGTTTGGGGGAAAAATATTTGGAGTATATAAGCTTTAAAAAAAAAACCATGGCATGTTTGTCTAGTTTTGTGGCCTTTGCTACTTGAGTAAGTAAGCTCGAGGGGATTGTCTTTACACCTAGCGCCCTATGGTCTTAATGGCTTGGGAGTCGTTGGTCGAAAGCTCATTAAGGTAACACTTAAAAGCCTAAGGGAATAGGACAATGCATAGTCATGAGAAAAGAATAAGGCGGAAAAAATGCAAAAAGCCCCCATTAAAAAAAAGAAAAAAAAGGAGCATAAGTATTCCATTTTGACTCTTGGATTTTGGTAATTGTTTGACTTTAGCCGAATCAAGTTTATTTGAGGAGTTCTTGAGTTTACACTGTATGATGCCTTCTAAGAAATCTATTATCTTTCATATTTTTCTTTTTATTGGTTAGCATGGTTGTTGAACACACACACACGATAACAGTTATAACAGATTTAGATTTATTGATTGTTGGGATATTATTAATCTGTCTTAATATGATGTATTAGCATGTGAATGTGATTTTTCTGAGGCCTAATGAATATACTGTGTACTATTTGATTGCTAGAATTACGAACATTTAGATAGTTTTAGGTGCATTTGTATGATACATTTAGTTTTTGTGTTGCATTGTGTTTGTTGTTTAAGGACAAATAACGATTTAAGTTTGGGTGTATTTGATGAATGGGGAATATACCCATGAATTGGATACATTTTAGGCTTACATTATTGTTGTTCTCACGTCTTTTAGATAATTTTCACTGTGTTCGTGTTTATTTTGTAGATTGAAGCGGAGCAAGGACAAATTTGGGATTTTAGCATACAAGTGGCAAAATTGTAATTTCTTTGAACTACATCACCAAGGCGCTAGTCATAATATTGTTCTCAGCGTCGGGGCACTGGAGCCCGGCTCATGTTGACTAGATGCATATGTGTGATGAAGGGTTGACTTAGATAAGGAACTTAATTAAGTTGTTGATCAGGAAAAGGATTGTGGGTCGATGAGAATGAGATATAAAAACTACTTTGCTGAATTAAAGGAGGGGAGCTACCACAATTAAATACGAAGCAAGGGATTACTTGAAGATTGAAGGATTGGCTCTAGAGTTTTCTTCTTCTACTTATTTTCAATTTGTGTAATTCCTTAAGAATGTTTGGCAAAAGATTGTTGGTTTTTATTTCCGTTATGAACTAACTCTTTTATTAAGATTCCAATTGAACCTTTTATGTCTATAAATTAGTTATTCGATTTATTCCAATTATCTATGTTGAAGTGAATTGTTTATCCTGCTTTGTGCTTATTGATTAATTATTTGGCTAATAATTACTTTGTTACTCTAGAAGGAATTGAAAGAGGAGATCTAGGGTTAGAACTGGGCATGATAACATGTATTCTTAATTATTTGCATGACGAATAATTAGGGTTGTGAATGGAATGAAAATATCTGTTCACTGCATGTAACACGTTGGGGATTGGAGTTTAATACGTTTAATTTAATTGTTTTGCATAGAAATATATCAAGATTAATTGTATTAAATAGAAGTTAATTGATCACTTGAGAAAGGGCTTTTAACACTTAGAATTCCCGTTAACAATTCAGTAAGCATAATAATTGGGATAATTGGCTAATTGATTTATAGTTCATAATTGGGGATATTGGAGTCTTAATCTTTATTTATCTGATTTCATTCATTAAAATCTTAGTTTTATTTAGTTGATTTATTCTAGAATAATCTCTTTTTAATTGTTTAATTTAGTTTCCATATTTAGAAAAATCACATTTATGGTTGTTTAAATAAAATTGAGTTGATATAGTCCTAGTAGTTGGAATTTGTTGATTAGAATTCTCCGTGGGATTGACACTCTATCTTACCACTTTATTACTTGTTGACCGTGTATACTTGCACGTATTCATTGATTGCGAAATTGACCAACATGGGTCCCTTGAGTCTTTAACTCTATCTTCATTCTTTGCAAGTCATACAAAATGGGTCTTTGCATTGACAATATCGCACTCGTACCCTCATATGATCTTCTACTCAATGCGTCAGCTACCACGTTCGCTTTTCCAGGATGGTACTGAATGGTATGATCATAATCTTTCAACCGCTCGAGCCAACGTCATTACCGCATGTTGAGTTCCTTTTGGATGAAGAAATATTTGAGGCTTTTATGATTCGTATAGATCTCCACCTTCTCCTCATACAGGTAATGCCTCCAAATTTTAAGCGCAAAAACGACAGCTGCCAACAAACGACAACTGCCAACTCTAGATCATAAGTAGGATAATTCCTCTCATATTCTTTGAGTTATCGTGATGCATAGGCTATGACTTTCCCATGTTGCATGAGAACACATCCTAACCCTTTGCCTAAAGCATCACTGTAGATGACAAATCCCTCCGAACCAGATGGTATTGTCAGAATAGGTGCTGAAATGAGTCTCCTCTTGAGTTCTTGAAATCTTTTCTCACATTCCTCGCTCCAACCAAATTTTGTATCTTTCCGAGTTAGCTGAGTTAATGGAGTAGCAATTCGAGAAAACCCTTCTACGAATCTCTGGTAATAACCAGCTAAGCCGAGAAAGCTACGTACTTCAGTCACTGACTTAGGTTGCTCCCAGCTTTGAATTGCTTCAATCTTTGTCGGGTCAACAGATTTTCCATGATTTGATATCATGTGCCCAAATAATGCTACTTGCTCAAGCCAGAACTCGTATTTCTTCAACTTGGCATAAAGCTTGTTTTCACGAAGCTTTTGGAGTATCTGGTTCAAGTGTTGCTCATGATCTTCACGGCTTTTGGAGTAAAAGAAGATGTCATCAATAAAGACGACCACAAAGTTATCCAAATATTCCTTGAATACCCGGTTCATCATATCCATGAAGGCAACATGAGCATTAGTCAATCCAAAAGACATGACTAGGAATTCGTAATGCCCATACCGAGTTCTGAAAGAAGTCTTTGGAATGACATCAGTTTTAATCTTCAACTGATGATATCCAGAACGAAGATCGATCTTTGAAAAGAATTTAGCGCCTTATAACTGGTCAAATAGGTCATCAATGCGAGGGAATGGATACCTATTTTTGATGGTGACATGATTCAACTCCCGATAGTCAATACAAAGTCGCATACTTCCATCTTTCTTCTTTATGAATAGAACAAGAGCACCCCAAGGAGACGTACTAGGATGAATGAAACCGATGTCTAATAATTCCTGCAGTTGGGTCTTTAACTCCTGAAGTTCAGTAGGAGCCATTCGATATGGGGCTTTAGAAATGGGTTTTGTACCGGGTTCATGGTTGATACCAAACTCGATTTCACACTTCGGGGGTAGGCCAGGAAGTTCTTCGGGGAATACGTCAGGAAATTTATTAACAATAGAAATATCATTAAAATCTGACGTATTTTTGTTTTAATCTGTGACATGGGCTAAGAAAGCTTAACATCTATTTTTCAATAAATGAATAGCTTTATATCTTGATATGACAGTGATTGACTTTAGTGGTTTGGTTGCTTGAATTCGGATAATGGGTTGGTTAGGAATATGAAAGCTAACAACCTTACGAAAATAATTAATTCTTGTATGATGAGTAGTTAACCAATCAATCCCTAAAATCATATCAAATGCAAGTATTTTTAAGGAAAAAAGATTGACATGTAATGTGAGGGTACCGATTTGAACTAAACAAGACTTATAAACAGTGGATGTAATGAAGGTTTCTCCCAATGGAGTTTTAACAGATAAGTCAAAGTCTAATTTCTCAAGAGTTAAATTTAAACGTTGAGCGCAAGTAGGAGAAATAAGGTATAGACTTCGCTAGAGTTTATAATTAGCTTACCCGTGATGACTTCATTCAGGTTCCTCGCTTTTTGGGAGGTTACGACAAATGCTCTCCCTTGAACTACCGGCTTTAACTTCTCTGGGACGGTCTTTGGTGCCTCCATCCCAACTGGACTTGGCTTTACTGCATGACAAAATCGGGCTAGGTGACCTTCTCTTCCGTAATTATAACACGCTTTAGATTGTTGCGTACAGTTCGGACTGATATATCCCTCCCCTCCATATTTGTAACATACGATTGGCGGTCATTTCCATTACTTAACAACAGGTGCTGGTGCTGACGTCTTTCCATCTTTGTTGAATATCCTCTACTTAAATTTCCACTTCTATTATCTTGTCCATAATTTCCACCTAAGTGGTTACCATTTCTGGCATGCTGACTCCCTCCACATTTGTTGTCACCGCTTCGATGACTGCTACCACTAGTATTATCATTTTGTCGGCTGCTCTCTCTTGGTAGGGTTGACTCGTTATCATGCTCTAATAATTGAGCCCTATTTACAACATCTGAATAAAAACACAGTTTGTGAGAAATTAAGTATTGACGTATCGGGTTTCAAACCTCGCAGAAATATTCGAGTCATTATCTCCTCATTGCCAACCAAGTGGGACGCAAACTGGTACAACTCGGCAAACTTAGCTTCGTACTGCGACACAGTCATATTTTTTTTCTCCAGCTTGATAAACTCCACCTCTTTCATGTGACGAATACTTTCAGAAAATTACTTGTCGTTGAACAGTTCTTGGAACTTCTCCTAAGACATCTTCAGTGCGGCAGGTTGAGTGCGCTTTACAGATTTCCACCAATAATTTGCCTCTCCTCACAACATGAAGGTGGAAAAGGAAATATTTTGCTCCTCGGAGCATCCCAAGACATCAAATATCTTGGTGATATGCTTTATCCACGCCTCCGCCTTAAGTGGTTTTGGCTCTCCCAAAAACTCCGGTGGTCCCAGCTCCTTAAATTGCTTAGCGGTGACCATCCGAGAGTTGCAAGTGTTTCCACCTGTATTATGAACAGGAGTCTCTCTCTCCTGATGTTGCATAAATTTCATAAAGCCTCTAAACATCCCATCAGTCATCATCTGGTCGGTATTGTTGTTTACCTGAGGATTATTCCCTTCCTGATGCACATTATCCTGGGTATTGATCGTTGGTGACTCAACGGTCTCATGTGCTTTATTGCTTATCTCAACATTTTCAGATGCCATTTTCAAATACTGCCACAAAACAAGGGTTAATTGACATGGCACATATTATCCCTATACTTTGACCGACCAATTAAATAACAAAAAAAAAACTTAGGTAGGTAATACTAGCGAAGGAATTACCCGACTCTCCCCTCCTAGTTCTAGTCTCACGTCTTATCCAGTAATCATATCCCTAAGCTTTGATACCAACTGTGAAACCCCCAAAATAGGTATACATCACCCATTCTGAGTCGCCAAATACATGGTACAGAAATCAAATACAAACTTCTCATATATAATACGACAAAACATAGCTGAGAGTTTTTACACGAATATTGTCTAAAAGATAGTATTCAAACTCAAAAAGGAGTCCTCATTACAATTATTATCACACTATTTTATAAAATAGTGAGGACTACTATAGCCACCATCTCGGACCATCACTCTGCTCCCCGACTAGTCCCGGTTACGTTCTTATTTCCTAAAGAGAACAATGAAAGCAAAAGGGTGAGCTCAACTAGCCAAGTAAGAAATATTATAACTAAGATAATGCAGAATAAATTATCGTTAGCCTTCAACAATGTTAAACTAATAAACAACAAATTTAACTACAGCGGAAAAAGCAATCCATTAGAAGAGTTAAGTAGAACATGATATCTACTATCTTCTATGATTTAAAAATTTTATCAATAATTTTATCGCTGAGACTTAGCTTAATAAATAGTATCACAACCACGAATTATCCATGTACTACGGGCCAAGGATATTCATGTTTTCACCAATGATCATGATCATACCAGCAACTATCCATCAATGCACTACGGGCCAATAAGGACTTTTACCACATCATTAGTAACATTACAGGTCATGATTATACCGAATGATCCCTGGTCATAATCATACCAATCAACAGTCCATCTATGCACTACGACCAAAGATGACTTTCATCACAATGTAAGAATGAGGATGATGACAATGATAAAAGAATTCAATTAAATGAAAGCAAAGGATTAATTTTAAAGATTTATAATTTAATTTATCCATAATTTAATAATGTCCAAATTTTCAACATGATACTGCTTTGTGGAGTAAAATTCAAGAATAATATTGTATCAAAAATGATTTGGACCGAAAAGAAATCAATTTTTATCATGAATAGTACTCCGGGCGAATAATACCCGAGTGAATAGTACCATGTGAATAGTACTTCAGGAATAGTACCTCGTGATTAGTACTTTGTGAATAGTACCCCGTGAATAGTACTTTGTGAATAGTACCGTATAAATGAATAGTACTCATGGACAGTACTCTGACATGAAAAGCTTAAAATTTAACAAGAATGTGTAGAAAATATCCTTGTGAAACGATACTAGATGAAGTAAAAGTTTCAAAGATATTATACTAATTTCAAGGAGTATAGAAGAAATACTTTAACAAAATGAGGGTATAATCAGGAATACGAGACAAAATAATATTACTCACATACTACAGAGTATGTAAGAAAATATTATTCCTTATGAATACTGAACAAAAATAATATTTCTTACCTTAGAAGAAGACTGGATACTGGAATAGTGAAGTAGTGGAATACTCTTCTTCTCTCTCTCTATAGCTTCTCTATCTATAATTGCTCTTGTGAGTCTTAGTGAATTGGTGAGAATGATAGAAGAATGAGCTTCTATTTATAGGAAAACATAGTTTCGATAATTGCACGTTTTGGGGCTTGAATTATTACAATATAGTACCTTCACCTTTTTTTCCATTTTTAATTTAGTCCTGCAAGTATTATCAATCTTGCACCACCTCCCCTAATAATAATGCATGTGAACCAATAGTTATATTCATGTGAGCAAATAGTTATACTCATGTGAACTAATAGCAATTAATTGCTCATTTCTCTGATTAATTACCCGATTGATCAATATAACCTCCAGAAATTAATTATTATCGAAATAAATATCAATTTTCAATAACACTAATAATCCCAACACAATGGAAATATCAATTTCATCTTTAATCAACATGAACTTATTCATTATTAATATTATAAATCATAATATTTAACAGCCATATCATTCCCAGGAAAAAGAGGGCTTTCCGATAAAGATATCTCCCTATTGGCGCACAATTAGGTGACTAAACCTCACTTCGACAGAGCTTTCTAGACATCATCAATATTTCAAATAATAATATAAATAACTTTGTCGTCTCAATTATTGATTTAATAATATAAAATATTATGCAGATGATACTGTGACAATAATTGAATCAATAATATGAGAGATATTATCAAGTGATTCTTCAGTAGCAAATAATTGAGTATAACTGTGTGACTTATCATGTAAGCATTAATAATCAATACCGTGTGCTACTATACAATCACGCGTATTACTGTACTTTTACTACTGGGTAGTTCAACAGTTTAACGGTAAAACTTTCGCCGTTATTTTTATTAAAAGACATTTCCGTCGTTTTCTAACTCTGACAATACTTTTGTTGTGGGGTCCACCAATGATTGTGCCATCATACAAATATTCTCTGTTAAAATGAATATTCCCCGACCAATCGAATATTTTATAACAACTTGTTTACTTTGCAAAATTTGTAAATATTACCCATAACTATAACCTTATATCAAATCCAGACCATAATTTTCAAAAATATATTTCGAGAAAAATTAATCTTTATTCATAAAATTTGGGGTCTTACATATATATACATATATATATATATATATATATATATTAAAGTGATAGAAAGCTTTAAATATGGAAAAATCTTATAGTGTGCTGCACAGAAGGCTTCAGACCGCTTTTGGAGATTGAAAACTCTGTCTCCATCGGTTAAAATTTTATATGTTGTAGAATATATGTATACAAGTGTTAAGAAAGAAGAATATATGATGGAGGCATGTTATACCTTTTCGGAAAGACCTTGACGAGAGATACACAATACATGGGATTTGATATTTTATTAATCCAGGAAGATGGGTCCATGACAAGATCTTTGAGACTTCGCAGTCCATCCGTTGAGCTGCCTTGTGTTATTTTCACTCGGGATTGTTGTTATGGTTCTGCATGACTTCTTTTGTAGTGATTTTGGCTGAATTGATGTTGAGTTGGTAAAATTACTATTTTACCCCTCTCGGGTTGGTTCCGGGCTTGATGCAGTTGTAGCTATCTTTTTTCTCAAGGTTGTCCCCGAGATTGGACTGATGTTAACTTTTGACAGTCCTCAGGGTTATCTCTAAGGTTGATTTAATGTTGACTTTTGTCAGTCCCCAAGGTTGTCTCCTAGGTTTGACTTGATCTTTTGGGGTTATCTCTGGGGCTGGATTTGATCTCCCAGGGTTGTCTAAGGGGCTGTATTTGATCTTCCGTGGTTATCTCCGGGGCTGAATTTGATCTGCCGGGGTTATCTCCGGGGCCTGATTTAATCTTTCGGGGTTATCGTCGGGGCATGATTTGATCTTTCGGGGTTTTCTCCAAGGCTAGATTTGATCATTTAACTTCCATGGTTATCTCTAGAAGATAAAAGATGATTATGCCCTCCTGCATGGTTAGTAACAGGAATGTAGAATTTTGAGTGTCTACATATGTCCCTATTTATCATGTTTATGCAATGTAATGGCATGAACAAGATAAATATTAATAGACACTTGAAATATGACAAGAATAAATGATGTTATGCAATGCTGTATGATGTTATGGATGTTGCATGTTTTTGGTTTGAATTATTTTCAATGGGATTCTATCACTGATTGCTCCCGCCATTTCTGCTGGGGATGGAATTGTCAATGATGGTCTCCATTGAACCTCTTTGATGTCTACTCGAACGGTAGTTTATAAAGCTTTCATCACCGGATCTTTCTCGATGCTACATTGGATTGACTCCAACGGCTTAAAATGTTCATCAGTGCTACTAAGACATATTCGACAACATGTTTGTAGAGATGTTTTCAAAGTCCCTGTTGTGGAGGTTTTCCTATGGCTAAGACCACTACATTCTAACGTTGAGGATGTCACCAACGTTCTTTATCTTTTAGATGTGCTTCCTGACTTCACTTCTGCCGGAGATGTTCTTCTCTTTTGCGAGTGACTTTCTGGGGATTATTGATGTTTATCTTGATAATATCTTGGCTTGGTTGCCATCATTAGATTATTCCTACCGTAATGCTGGGATTGTCACCATCGCCCAAGCTTTTTATCAGGTTGATGCCGATAGCTCCACTGGAGATAGATTTTTTCATGTTTGTTTTCACAACCTCCTCACAATACTCACTCGAACGGTAGTTTTGTAAGGTTTCCCATCACCGAATTTCCTCGATGCCTACTTGAATAGTAGTTTACAACGGTCTGGAAATCACCGAACCTTCGCAGTGCCTCGGCTGGGGATTTGTATAACAAATTCCATCATATATACTCCCTGATGCTACGCTAGAGTTTTCGCCAACGATTTACATTGCCAATCATTCTGAACTTCATTGAAGTAGCTTTCAACGACTTACATCACCAGACCTTCTCGATGCTAAGTTGGAGTTGTCACCAACGGTTCGCAATGTCAGACATTCTGACCTTCGTTGAAGTATTTTTCAACGACTTATATCATTGGACCATTCCCGATGCTACGCTGGAGTTGTCGCCAACGGTTTGCAATGTCAGAAATTCTGACCTTCGTTGAAGTAGTTTTCAAAGGCTTACATTACCGGACCATTCCCAATGCCACGTTGGAGTTGTCGCCAACGATTTGTAATGTCAGACATTCTGACCTTCGTTGAAGTATTTTTTCAACGGCTTAAATCACCGAACCATTCCCGGTGCTACGCTAGAGTTATCGCCAACGGTTTGCAGTGTCAAACATTCTGATATCTCTACTGGGGATATCTTTCTGACGAATTATACCCATAAACGAATCTGGACATTTTGATGTATTCGAGACCCATAGTTTATGACACTAAACCTTCCCGATGGGCTGTCTTCAATAACCTCTATCATCGGCTTTTTGAACCCCACATCCGGGTTAATACTAATGACTTACATGTAGATCAGAAGTTTGATATCTGAATCCAAGATTTTAGGTCCTTTCCACTCAATCGCATAACACCTTTTTCCCTGATTTGACTTTTCAGCTTCCGGGAACTCCGTTGTAACTCAAATTTGATCGAGCCGGGGTGGGGGGACCACTGTGGTGGCTACAGTGAACTCGCTTGGTAGTAGCGAGTTGACCCATGACTCCCCTTGGGTATATTTACTTTGCCTTCTTTTTCACAAGTCATTTTCAAGTTAAACACAATTGAAAATCCAAAATTTTCTTTTTAGATTTACTAATTTCGGGTTATTTTTTGCAAAATCCATCATGGTTATACAAACATTCTGTACTATTCCGGTAATGTTTACATGTTTTCTTTTCAAGTTTTGACCGTTAGAATGTTAAATTTCATATAAAATGCTTCTAAACACAATGTAGTGAATATGCATGATCATTTGACTTGATAAAAATTATTCAACTTAGTAAATGTTCATAATTTACCATGCTAAACGTATTGATGTGAAAAAAAAACTAATTTTTTGATAAGTAGGTTTTATACCTACTTATCTGGTATCTGTTACTTAAATTAGTTGCTTAAACTCATGTTTCTTAGTTACTTTTAATGTATTTTGTGTTTATTTTGTAGATTATATACATGGGAGCTGTGTGAGTGACTATTGGTATGAAATCGCAAATAATTGGTATGAAATCGCAAAGAAAAGTAATCCGGACATCATTTGGGCTTTCATTTTTATTTCATTTTCTTGGCTTGGAACTTGAATTATATTGTTGAGCTTCTTCTTAGCTTTCCGGAACATCTTGAATCATTCCAATCGAAGTTCGGATGCAAGAGTTATGACCTTTGTACCAACGGACGTTGAACTTCACTGTTTTGGGTGGCCATTTGCATAGCAGTATTTTCCAACCCAATTTTGACCTTCATCCATCTGTTATTTTTCAAAACTCAATGAATAAACGTTGTAGAGCTCGTCAATATCTTCGATTTGATAGGTGGCAGGCCTCGTAACTCTTCCCGGATCAAACGTTATGGCTCTTTTACCAAAGGACACTGCAGCAGAAGTCATTTTTTATCAGAATTTGAGTTCAAGAAGGATTGGTTTGAGCAGATTGACTCAAGGACTTCCAAGAGGACTTAAAAACATATAAAGAGACATATAAAAGTAGGAGAATCACAAGGATTTGAGGGAAAGAGAGGATTCCATTAGATTAGATTATAGTAGATTAGGACCAAAACCCTAGTTCTAATGAGTTTTGGAGAATTAAGAGACTTGAAGACCATTGAAGATCAAGAGCAGAAGCTTGAGGAAGATGGAGATTTGCTGACAACAAATTTATTCTTCACTCTAATCTTATTCTTATCTTTTAATATGTATTCGAGTGTGGATTCTTAGTTTTAATTCAATGAACTAATTCTTTGTTTAAGTTTACAATGGATCTTATTGTGTAGTTTATTTTAATATGCTTCGCTATCAATTATTATGTTCTATTATGAGGATTGTCTATTGTGATTTGGACTTAATTGTTTAATTGATTGGCCATCAATTACCATGATAATATATGTGAACTCGAGAGATGAAGTATAGATTTAGATCTGATCATGATAGCATGTGTTTGTGATTTCTGCATAGATGGAATTCATGATTTGTGTTTAGGATAGAGACATGCCTTTATGCCATATGTAATCTTATAGAGAACTTGTGCTTTAAATCCTTTTTAATTGTAATTCAATTAGAGATATAGTGGATTAGTTAATTAGGGTGTCTTGCTTAATTCTATCATCTATGGATTTAAGTGAGTATGTGTATTATGCATCGAGAGGTGGTTTTATCTGCTTTAGTGTTCTTGATTAACAATTCAGGATAGAGAATAATTGATGAGAAGTGTGTTAACTTAAATAAAGCAACAAGTGAAGTTGTGATTTTAAATCTCCGTATTCTTAATTTAACTAGTGGAATTTAATAGTAGTTTAATTATATAATTTGAAATTCATTCGTTTAAATAAGATTGAGTTGGTTAGGGGTTAGTACTTGGTGAATTTTATTAAACAATTCCTTGTGGGAACGATACTCTACTTACACTTTATTACTTGTTGACCACATATACTTGTGTGTTGTGCGTAACTAGATTTTACCCAACAAGTTTTTGGCGCCGTTGCTGGGGAATTAGTTTAATATTTTTTTGCCAATATTAGCTACAATCAAATTAGTCTTAATTTAAACATTTTTTTTATTTTATTATCTTCCTATTTTTATCTCATTTCAGGTACCATGGGCTGATGCAATTATCTAAGGCCATATTCGAGTATGACTCAACCAAGGGACACAAGGATTGATGGACTTAATACATCTTCTACAATATTAGCACAGATTGAAGAGCTTTCGAAGACATTGGAGGTTATCGCAGGCCAACGAAGTCGAAGGATGGCAGTTATATGTGATTATTGTGCTAGCCATCATGCAAGTCATCAATGCTCCATCAGTTTTAAACCGGTACCATATAGTGGTGATTACTTCAACAACTATGTTGAGCCTAGCTATCACTAAGATTATGGGTATCACCCGGATAATTCAGGGAGCTACATTTATGATGACCAATATTACTCTCCAAATCCATCATACACACCAGAATTTTCATGTCCACCTCCATTACCACAAGAAGAAAAGCCAAATTCGATGGATGTAATATTGAAGGGCATAGAAGACCTAGAGGAGATGAGGATTTTCCAAGAGCTGTCAACCCAAAATTTCAATAATCAGATGGAACAACTCGTCACTACCTCAAGCAATGGTCCTCAATACATGGCTTCCGGGACTGAAATAGAAAATTCAAGGCTGGGGGAATTATTGTCCAAGATCATAGCAAACCAAGAGGAGAGGATGATGAGTCTAGAAATATCGAGCCATAATATTCAGCACCAGATGGAACAACTCATCACCACTTCAACCCATGGTCCTCAATACATGGATTCCAAAATTAAGACAGATAATTCAGGGGTGGTGGAATTGTTGTCCAAATTTGTAGCATAAAATGAGGAGAGGAGGATTAATCAAGAGCGGTCAATTCAGAATCTTCAGAATAAGATAGATCAAATGTTTAAAGCCTTGAACAATTGTCCTCAATATAATTGGTGTTATGACATGGATTCCGTGATTGACTAAGTGCCCGAACCAAATCTACAACTCGATGAGACACGAGATGTTGTGAAAGAGGAGACAATTGGGGATAAGGAAAATAAGGTCAGTGAAGAACTAAATATGAGTACCAACGATGATGAGCCAATGTTATTTATGCCTCAAATGCCTTCTCCACCAAAGTTCAAGGATCCGGTTAGATTTGCAAAACCGTGCCCACTTGGTAGTCATGTCGTCGGCAAGGCTCTTTATTACATGAGAGCTAGTAAAAATGTGAAGCCATGGTGGGATAAGGAGGAGAAGATAGAAGAAGAGCCCGTTGTGCTTTCCAAGCCTCAAAGCCCCAATCGAATCATAGACTCAACGGACAGAAAAGTACCTAGTTATTCAACATTCTCAATTGGGTACTTATTTAAACAAAGCATGCTAGGTGACTTTAATTCGATAGCCTTCTTAAATGGGAACCTAACAAAAGTTACATTATTTCCGATGGATGGAGGATTCCTCAACTATCGAAGAGGAATTGGATAGCGTTGACCAGACAAAGTCAGGCTGAAAGACTGTAATTCAAGCGCTAACTGGGAGGCAACCCATGAATTTTTATATTTATATGCTTTACTAGTTTATTTAGTAGATATGAATTAATTTGCTTATTAAGTTCTCTTACCAATCCAAAGTGCTATTGTAATCCATGTTGTCTCTCTTCATTACAGGTATTGGAGGTTCAATGGACATGCAAAAGATTATGAAAAGGTTATTCAATTCAAATTCAAGTGTGCTGCCCAATTTGTTCCATGTGCCTAACCTATTCTCCAAACTTAGCGGACAATGAGGAGGATTGTTATATTTTCAGGGAAGTCCTCTGTTTTACTTTTTTTGATTGCAGCCATTGAGGACAATGTCCAGTTTATGTTTGGGGGCATTTTAGTGTCGTATTTCATATAGTTAGTTATTTATATTGTAGTTCGTATAGTCACATTTAGTTTCTTAAATAAAATGAAAAATTGAAAATGTTCAAAAATAGTAGTTAGTTTACTATGTTTATATAGCCTTTAGTACATCTTGCATGAGTCCAGTTGTTTGATATTTACAGTTTGTTTTGGCCAATTATGAGATTAGATTTGGGTAGACAAGTATAGTACTGACTATTAGAGCTTTGATGTGATTTCTTGTTATGAATTGAGTCTTTTTCTATTTGAAACTGCTATAATAAGGATAACACAGTAAAAACAACTTATTGATTGATTGAGTTTAAATTGATACATAATGGGACTCTAAAGGATAATGCTAGTTTGAATGAAAGAATGACAAGAATAAGTAGTGATGGCTAAAGTTAGACAAGAACCTAAGTTGGGAGAATATTTGGGGTATATAAGCTATATATATATATATATATATATATATATATAATAGAGAAAAAAAGTATGAATAAACACCGTGGCGTGCTTGTCTAGTTTTGTGGTCTTTGTTACTTGAGTAAGTAAGTCCAAAGGGATTGTCTTTACACATAGCGCCCTAAGGTCTTAATGGTCTAGGAGTCATTGGTCAAAAACTCGTTAAGGCAGCATTGAAAAGCTTAAGGGAATAAGACATTGCATAGCTATGTGTATATAAACAAATAGAAAAAAATGAATAAAACATAAAATAAGAGCAAAAAGCCCCCGTAGATGAAAAATAAAGCATAAGTATTCTATGTTAACCCTCGATATTGGTAATTGTTTGATTTTAGTTGGATCTAGTTTGTTTTGGATTTCTGGAGTTTACAATGTATGATGCCTTTGAAGAGACTTGTTATGTGTTAAATTTGATTTTACATCAGTTAGCATTGATGTTGAGCACACACGCACTATATTAGTGATAACAATCTAAGATTTGATGATTGATTAGGAAATTACTGACGAGTTTAGATATGATGTATTATCATGTTTACTTCATTTCTCGAAGGTCGGATGAATAGACGTGTTTCTGTTATTACTGCTGGATTCGTAGGCATGTAGATTAGTTGCATTGCATAGCTTTGTTGTTTTGTGTTTTTGCTTGAAGACAAGCAAAGTTTTAAGTTTGGGGGTATTTGATAAGTAGGTTTTATAACTACTTATCCGGTATCTGTTACTTGAATTAGTTGCTTAAACTCATATTTCTTAGTTAGTTTTCATGCATTTTGTGTTGATTTTGTAGATTATATGCTTGAGAGCTGTGTGAGCGACTATTGGTATGAAATCGCAAAGAATTGGTATGAAATCTCAAAGAAAAGCAATTCAGACATCGTTTGGGCTTTCATGTTTATTCAATGTTCTTGGCTTGGAACTTGGATTATATTGTAGAGCTTCTTCTTAGCTTTCCGGAACATCTTGAATCATTCAAATCGGAGTTCGGATGCAAGAGTTATAACCTTTGTACCAATGGACGATGAACTTCACTGTTGTAGATAACCATTTGCATAGTAGTCACTTACAACCCAACTTCGACCTTCATCTATTTGTTATATCTCAAACCTTAAAGAATGAAAATTGTAGAGCTCGTCGAGATCTTTGATTTGATTGGTGGAAGGCCTCGTAACTCTTCCCGGATTAAAAGTTATGGTCGTTTTACTAGAGGACATAGCAATAGAAAAAGGACCAAAGGCAAGGGGTAAGTAGTACTGTTGAAAAATAGTAGGTATGCCAATCGGTATGGCCTAGTTAGTGAAAAAACCGTTCAGGCGGGGTGTCTGTGCGTAGAAAAGTTGTTTTTTCTGAACTTGAGTTCAAGAAGGATTGGTTCGAGTAGATTAACTCAAGGACTTCAAGGAGAACTTAAAGACATATAAAGAGGCATATAAAAGGAAGAGAATCACAAGGATTAGAGGGAAAGAGAGGATTCCATTAGATTATATTATAGTAGATTAGGACCAAAACCCTAGTTCTAATGAGTTTTGGAGAATGAAGCGACTTGGAGACCATTGAAGATCAAGAGTAGGAGCTTGAGGAAGATGGAGATTTGCTGACAATAGATTTATTCTTCACTCTAATCTTATTCTTATCTTTTAATGTGTATTCAAGTGTGGATTCTTAGTTTTATTTCAATGAACTAATTCTTTGTTTGAGATTACAATGGATCTTATTGTGTAGTTTATTTTAATATGCTTCGCTATCAATTATTATGTTCTATTGTGAGGATTGTCTATTGTGATTTGGACTTAATTGTTTAATTGAATGGCCATCAATTACTGTGATAATCTATATGAACTCAAGAGATGAAGTATAGACCTAGATCTGATCATGATAGCATGCGCTTGTGATTTCTCAATAGATGGAATTCATTATTCATGTTTAGGATAAAGATATGCCTTTACGCCATATGTAATCTTATAGAGAACTTGTGCTTTAAATCCTTTTTATTTGTAATTCACATAGAGATATAGTGGATTAGTTAATTAGGGTGTCTTGCTTAATTTTATCATCTGTGAATTTAAGTGAGTATGAGTATTATGCATCGAGAGGTAGTTTTATCTACTTTAGTGTTCTTGATTAACAATTCAGGATAGAGAATAATTGATGAGAAATGTGTTAACTTAAATGAAGCAACAAGTGAAGTTGTGATTTTAAATCTCCATAATCTTAATTTAACTAGTGGAATTTAATAGTTGTTTAATTATATAATTTGAAATTCATTCGTTTAAATAAGATTGAGTTGGTTACGGGTTAGTACTTGGTGATTTTTATTAAAGAATTCCTCGTGGGAACGATACTCTACTTACACTTTATTACTTGTTGACCACGTATACTTGCGTGTTGTGCGTAACTAGATTTTACCCAACACTTTTTAAACAGTCATTGGGCACCTTTTTTTGCTAGTTTATTCATCTTATTTGAGGATAAATGAGCATAGGTTTTTGAATCAAGCACTCATGGTAATTTGGCTTTAATGGTGGATTTAATTTTGATGTTTTTTTTATGCATATGAGATGTCATGATTTTGGGTTGGTGTGCTACTGAATGGCCACCTGGTCATGCCTATGTGCATGTGGATAGTCCATTTTACAAAGGAGACTCTAGAGAAATTTTTTCACGAGTCTGGGCATTTAATGAACATGAAATTTTAACTCTACTGTGGATGTATGTTAACACAATGCATGTAATAAGACTTAGATTATGCATGAAGCAATGATTTGAATTTAATGAGCTTTAAGTTTAGAACTTACCTCACCCTTTTTGAGGTGTTTTGGAGACTTTGCTCTGATTATGGATCCCAACCAGCCGAGTAGCTCTCGTAGGGCCTCACAAGTGTGAGGAGGAGAGCTTTTGATGTTCCTCAGCCTCGTCCTGTCCGACAACCTCGCTGGTTAACTGAGTCAGTTATTTGCCCTATCTGGGTTGAGAGACCGGATGTTGTGGACGAGGAGGAGGATGTTCCTATTGTGGACCCTGTTCCTTCTTCTTCAATTCCTCGCTGAGAGCTTCCAGCTATTAACATGATAATTCCAGATCTTCTGGATGATTTGAGTCGTCATCCCTCGATCTATCTTCATGCGAATGAGGTAATAGCTGTTTCCATCTTTTTTTCTAACTTTTGGGTCAAGGGTTTTGATCTTGATTTATAATTTGATACAAGCTCTCAGCTTTACTCAGCCTAGGGGGAACTAGTTTTGCATTCACTCTTTGTACCAGACCCTTTATCTTGAGTACCGGGAGATCGTCCATTCTGGGGCTTTGAGGCTATCTTTTCTATTCCTCCCCATCGTTTCCTCTGTGGTTATCTGAGGGTTTGGTCTGAGCGCTGGTTCCACCAGACCCAGTCTCTCCATTTGCTAGACTGTGAGGTGATGATGACACCGACAGACTGGCGGTTCATCACTGGGCTGGAGTTTATAGGGGCGCCAGTTCCTTTGGTGATTGACATTTCCTTGACTATTGTTCGCTCCCTTTTGGGAGTTCCGACCACGACCCTCAAGGTTCGGACTATTCGTTCTAGGCCCTTGAGTTTGAATGCCATGAGTGTGGCTCAGAATGAGCCTTTGCCTGAGGATCTGAGGGCTAGAGATCGTATTCTTCGGTGATTGTTCATGATCATCATCATGGGTTATTTCCTAGCGAAAAACTCCTCGACGATTTCTTTCGCTTTAGTTAGCGCCACTCGTGATGTGGACCGTATCAGAGACTTTGATTAGGGCTCATAAAACTTTGCCTACTTCCTTAGAGGGATGCGCCTACACTCAGAGGGCGTGACGGAGGCTTGGCTAGGCTTTACCCATTTTTGCTGGTGAATATTTTCTCTTTATCTTTTATTTTCCCTTGCTCGGGTTGTGAGTTTTCATGATTGAAGATATTTGATCTTTGCATTTTTAGTTTTGGGCCTATGAGAGGCTTCCCTGTCTTCGTCTCGTTACTACATTAGGTCTGGAAACTTATCCACGGGGACGACGATGTCATTACTCCACTCTTGTAGAGGTTCCTGTAGCCGAGGGATTTACCCATTCTTATTTACAGTTGTAGTTGTTGACAACCGATGTCATCACATGGGTTTCCTACTCCGAGGACCATTTGACAGTAGGCTTTGAGGGTTGCTTTATGACTGGGGTCGAGTATGTATTATCCACCCGTCGAATTCATCTCCTGACTGATGGAGGCTGGGAGCTATATGTAGGAGAGCGTGCTATGAGGAGTACCACATGGGAGATTCACATTTTGTTCTTTCCTCCTGCTAGGCGACATTAACCTTTATCTCAACCGATCACCGAGATTCCCCTGATGGGTTTAGATGGCTTCATTTTATTAGAGGGCCCTTTTACCCAGGAGGCTTTCTACTGCTGGTGGTTCCCTCGCACTATCCGAACTCAGACCCTCGCCACACAGTTTATGAGGGATATCGTTCTTGGGTCTGTTATGATGATAGACTGGATTTCCTGCGTCTGATTGCCCACTTATTTGACGAAAATTGACGGTTTCACCCAAAGGTTGGACCGGGCACATTTTAGCAAAGATTCATCAGAGCCAAATTTTTTGATCCGTCCAGCTCTGGTGCTGGCTCTTCAGGTGGCCCATATTCTGATATCTCTACCAGTGTAGATCCCCATTTGTATCGACTTGACATCCCTTCTGGCAGAGATTCGGTGACTGTTAGTCAGAAAACCGATCACTAAACACGCACAAGTATACGCAGTCTAATAAGTAATACAGTGATAAGGAAAGTGTCGAACCCACGATGAACTAACACTAATATTTACCAAATACCGACTTTGTATCGCTAAAGTCTTATTCCAACAGCAGACTAATAGGAGTGTGGTTAATCTAGATAACTAATTAGCAAAACAAGTAAATGGATAACGAATGGTAATCGAAGGAATTACAAGCTAAGGTCATAACTTCACCCCACACAGGCATTCTGTCGAACACCTGGCGTGATATGCTTCATCAAACTTCCTACCCTTCTCTCTTTGGTCTAAATGGTCACGACAACTTGTCGACCGAGAACACACATGTGCTCATACGCCTCTGTCGAGGTACGCACAAACATATCTGTTAGGTTTGTAATATGCATGAATGAAATCAAATTGCACAAAATAAGCGGAAACATGAAAAATTAGAGTTTTAAATTTTTACAAATCATATACCCGGATCATCCTGTATGCATAATTATTAATTAAACGAAAATATGATGTGATAACCCAGAATTTCGCATAATCCGAATTTTACAAATATTTTTTTTTATTTAATATTTATATTGACTATTAATTTTGTGCTGAGTATCTGTGATACGAGTCTCGAGATGTGGTAAATTTGTGTATTGACTGAGAAAATAAGAGTAGAGTTGTGCTTTATAGATTTAGAAACCCTAACCCTAGTTACGGATAGGGATTCAATAGAAAAAATAATTAAAATAATTATATTAATGAGTACGTGTTTGTACTATTTAGAATTATTGATCAATGATTGATCGGGTAGGGTAAAAAATTTGTAAACCCTAATAAGGGATTAGAAACCCTAACGCGTAGTTAGGAACCCTAATCGAAAGTCGGGAAACCCTAATTTTAAATTCGAGAATCCTAAACCCTAATTAGGAAACCCTAATCCTAATTAGCAAGCCTAAAGTGATTAGTAAATGTTAATATAATTAGAAAACCCTAATTATACTTTAGAAATATTAATTTCTATTTAAAATCTTAATTATATTTTTGAAATCTTAATTTTGTATTTTAAAACCCTAATTAGAAAATCCTAGCAAATTTATGACGTAAAACCTAAGGGTTTGGATAAAAGTCTAGTATGCCATTAAAATTAAAATGCAAAGGTCCAAAATACCCTTTTTACATTCTTTAATGATTTAACTTGTAAATCTTTCCAAAATAAGAGTGGGTGACCAACTAAAGCCTAGCCTTTGACTTAAATCTCCAGCAATATCAGTTCAATGTATCAGCCATTGCATTATATCATCATATAAAAGAGAATAGAGAGAGAAAGTCATCAAAAGTTGGTCATTTTTCACCCAAGCTCTCAACAACTCTCTTTCACCAAACCTTCGAATTTGCTAAGTATTTCAGTCACAAAATACCTCTCTAAAACACCATTATCAGCTAAGGAGATCCAAGATCAAAGCTTTGTATTAGAAAGGTATAACCCTAAAATCTACTTTTGATCTTTTATGCTAAGATAGAATACTTGTTTATGTGTTTATGTTTATTCTAGAAGATGTTTCATGATAATATATGATGATCTATCATAGATCCATAGCATCAAAGTGCTTAAAAATGAAGTTTTCAAAAACTGTCCAAGAACTCAAAAAGTAGTCTGACAACCATATGTCAGTGACCACAGATCTTTCTCTGTTATTGTTTTGAGTTGTTTTATGCTTTGGATCTGTAGTCTGACATGAGGACTATAATCTGAAAGTGAAATCATAGCCATTCCATATCCAGATTGCAAGTTATTTAAGGTCAAAGTCGGTTAACCAACCATGACCAAGCGATTTCTGGGTAACCCAGAAATCCTTAGGCAGCGTATAACAACGTTTTCAAGATCCCAGATCTGTTAGGTTTTATGAGTTTTGATGTTGTTGTTGTAACAAGTTTGTAGCCTGTTATATGGACTTTAGATCCATGGCTTTAGATCATTTAAATCATCAATAGATTGAACGTAGTGAGTGGTCAAACCAGGCCACTCGGTCACGGTTTGATTTTCTGAAAAACCCAGAAACAGTTTGAATAAAGTTTCTGACAAGGTTTGACCGAGTCATAACTTGTGATTGTGTTATAGTTGGACTGATCTGTTGTTATATATATGTTCTATGACATGAGAACTAAACGTTTGGACCATGAGAACACTTAAATAATAACCAGGACATAAGATTAATCGAGCATGAAACTGACCACTCGAACTGCCTAGGTTTCTGGAAAACCCAGGTAATGTCTGACAGTTACTTTGAATGGCCAGAACTTTATGATATGATGTTGTTTGACCAAGTTAATGATTAATTCGTGTAGTGTTACATATACACTACATAATCAATGTTTAAACAAGCCCAGAACATGTTAAAACAAGGAATTACAAGCGGTCAAACGAGCAACCTTGAACACTGACTTGTCAGTTTTCTTGAGGCCAAGAACACCTAAGACAACAGAAAGCGTCGCTATAGGCTATATAGCGACGGTTTAATTAACTTTATTTTCTGATTTTTCGGAAATTAATTAAAAATAGAAATAAATTCTAAACAAATTACAAAAATGGTTTTAAAAATTATTTTAAATTATAAAAATAACTTTAAATAATTTTAGATAATTTTCATTAATATTTATAATTATTTGAATAATAATGATATTTAATTTATTTAATTAGATTATTAAAAAAATTAGAGAAAAATGATTTTAATATTATAAAAATCATTTTAAATAAGAATAAAGTGTTTTAAAATATTTAGATTTATAAAATGTAACTTTTAATATTTTAAGTAATTTTCATTAATAATTTAATATTAATGAGAATAGATTTATTTAATTTTATATTAAATAAATTAATTAAAATTGTTTTATTGATTTAAAAATCATTTAAAAATGAGAAAAATATTTTTAAAATGTTTTAAGATATAATTAATGACTTTTAATATTTTGATAATAATTTTATTAATATTTAAATATTAATGGTGATGATTTAAAAATAATTTTATTATTTTAAAAATCATTTCAGTAGAATATTGATAATTTAAAAATATTTTAAGTTATTAACAATAACTTTAATATTTTGACAAGTATGTCATTAATATTTTAATATTATTAAATATTAATGATAATGGAATTAATTAGTATTTAAATCATTTAAAAATGATTACGGTGTTTGAAAAATTATTATAAATTATAATAATTATTAGAAAATTATTAAAAGCTTCCGAAAAATATTATAAATGATATATGACTTATATAAAATAATATTTGAGCTTTGAGACCGAGTTTAAGTGAGAATAAATGTGTTAATTGTCGGATAGGGTGACTAGAACACCGAGAATAGACCGAAGTCCAACCAGACCGAACTAGTTAGACTTAATAAGTGTTTATATCGGTTATAACCACTGATGTGACTATGTGGTAATGTGCCTAGGAGACAGACTGACTGTAAATTATAGTGTTATGTGTTGTGATTATTTGTTCTAATTATGAGACCGATATTGTGATTATAGGTCTTATGAACGTATATAAGTTTATTGTGTAGCAGTAATCAACGCGGAAGGCAAGTTTCATAACTCAACCTTGAGTTATATCTGTTTAAATAATATGGTGGCTAATTATTGTTGATTAGACCACGTCAAATAATTTATTGTTGATTATTCGCATTTAGTGCATGTTTATTAATTCAAATTGAATTAGTGATTTTAAGAATATACTTGTAGAATAACTGTTATTGGATATTCACATTCGTAGAAGTTATTATTGATTTCAAATAGTACATTTAAATTATGTCTATTGTTTAATCGTATTGAAACCTGTCTTAGCTAATTATTCTGGCTAGACGAACATTTGTTAAAACTTGATAGGTTTGAGAAGAGAAGAGAAGTGATTAGATATTGAAATCATTTTATTTCGTTGTTAATACAACTTTTGTTTGTAAGACTGAGAAGAATAACCTTTTTATATAAAAGGGAAACCTTTTGGTCGAGTATATTAATTTATTCTTGCGCGTTTTGAGTATTATGCATAATATAGGGTACAAGGAGTTGGCCGCTCTAAGTACTTGCAGAGAGGTATAATTTAATCTTTATGGTTATCTGATACACCTTGGTATATCAAAGTCCAATCTTTGATAATTACTCGAGAAGAGAAGTTCAAGATCTAGTGGATCGCTCAGCATAAATCTGGAAAACATTCCACTTTGTTATTGCGTAGAATTGACTCTTGATTATTCAATAGAATATCGTAGAAACTTTGAAAGCGTTGTACTCTTTCATTTATCAGATTATTGTGTTGCATAGAATGCGAGAAGACTTGTTAGTTATTAAAGATTATTAAGCTATTCAAAGTTCTTCGAACTTTGGTGTTATTATATCAAATTAGATAATCTGTTATTCTTGATTCTTATACATTTATTATATGTCTTTACTTGCGGGGCAAATCTGTTGCTCACCCTTGCTAAATAAAACATTTCAGCTAGGTAAGAAGAGGCCAGTGGGTCTAAGAAGAACAAAGGCAAAGGCAAAATACTAGAGTAGTTATAATGAACTTATTATTATGTTATATTTGTAATCCCTTTTTGTATATCTAAAGGGTAAGTTTGTAATGTTAAGGTTAGATGACCTGGATGATGTTGTATGATGTTGTTAACCTATTAATTAATGTTATGTAAGTTTATATTTTTCAATGAATGGGTAGTTAGATGTTATTATATTGTGGATCGTGAGCACCAAACTCTGGGGACAAGTAACCCCGGTTTGGGGTGTCACAGGTTGGTATCAAAGATGTAGGTTATAAACCTTAAGTGGGGTGGGGAAAACCCTAGGATTATAACCATAAACGAGAGATAGAGAATACTCATTTAGAGTACTAAGTGAGAGATTGATAAAAATGCATCAATAGAAAGATATGTGGACACATAGTGTGAGAAGTTCGTACTGGTGAAGTACTAACCAAGTTGTTTAAACAGATTGTAGGATGTCTGGAGAAGATGAAATGAGTGCGGAGATGCTAGCGGCTGTTGCACCAGTGCCAGTAGCCGAGGTGCCAGTGCAAAGCAAATCAGTTGAGAAGGTGGGAGAAGATGAACCTATGATTAATCTGGGGAGTGATCATAACGATTATCCCGAGATGTATCTGAGTGGTGATGAGGAGGCAGAGTCCGAAGAAGCTAAGGTGGAGAAAGAAAATAAGATCAAAGTTGGAGAACAATATCAACTATCGGCAGAAGTACAAGAACTCTGGAGTAAAGTGTTTTTCTTAGAGGAGTTGTGGAAGATAGAGCGAGTGTTACGCGAAATGACTGAAGAATGGAACGAGTTGAAGGTGAAGGTGGAAAGGATGAAGACTGAAGGTGGTGGATCGTCTGAAGGAACAATCAAGCAGCATAAAGACAAGAATAAACGAAAGAGGGACAACGACAACCCTAATTCTGAAAAGTCAAACCCGAAGAAGAAGAAAGTCTGTAACAAGTGTGGAAAGACTCACATGGGAGAATTCATGATGCGGAAGAACGTGTGCTTCAACTATAAACAGGAAGGACATATTTCCGTACATTGTCCTAAGCCGAATATGAGGAAGTGTTATTCATGTGGGAGAACGGGTCTCGAATTCAACAAGTGTCCCAGCAATAAGAAGACTGGTGAAGGGAGTGGGCGATAGACAACTTAGAGATAAGCGCTAGTATCTTTTGGTAGTAGGTTATGATATTAACGGTTGTAATATCGAGAACGATGTGTGAACATATGTAAATATAAATATGTTTGTATGAATGAAATCTTTATTTTTTATATGAATATAAGATTAAGATTAATTTGTGTGTTCTTAAAACTCATACTTATGGTAAGTTAATGACTCATAATTATACGAAATGTTTTGAACCCCTTAGCGAATGGACACCAAAGGTCTGACTAGGATAAGTTCATACACTCATATAATTGTTTCAAGTTCATAAACTCATAAGTGTGGTAAGTTTGACGAACTGGGAATAGTTATGTAAAAATGGAAAATGGCAACTTTTTGTGTAAAGTTGGAGAATTGCATCCTTTTGTGTAAAGTTCTGCTGTTAATCCTAATATTATTTAAAAAGGGATAGTAATATGTGTTAAGTACTAAATGTGCTATGAGCTATTTGAATAAATAAGCGATTATATGAAAATTATGTGTTGAATTCTTATTATGTTAAGAATTTGTATAGAGAAAGAGAATTAATGTAAGATTTTTATTTAAATCAGATCATGCCACCTAGACGACAGAATCGAAATCAAAGAAAAGAGCAATCAATGAATAATGAAGGAGGTCAAGCTGACCCGATGCAAAACTTTGCAAATATGATAGCCGAAGCTATGGGGAATAGAGCTCCAACAACAAGATGAAGAGCGAGCGAACAACTATATAATAGATAGATTGGCAAATTTCAAAGACTTTAAAGCGATGGGACCGCCAGAATTCAAGGGAACCACCGATCCAATTGAAGCCCAAACTTGGGAGAAAGAAATGGAGAAAGCATTCATTATTGCCCATGTAGCGAAAGAGCAGAAGATAACTTTTGCAACATATTTGATGAAAGGAGAAACCAATTACTGGTGGGAGACTAATCAAGCGAGAGCTGGTACAGCTATAGTAACTTGGACAAGATTCAAGGAGTTGTTCTTTGAGAACTACTTTTCACTAAGTATGCAATCCAGGATGGAAGTCAAGTTTTTAGTACTAAAGCAGGAGAACATGTCAGTTTTTGAGTATGCTGCCAAATTTAACGAGTTGGCAAGATTTGCACCTCATCAGGTGGACACAGAAGCGAGAAAAGTGAGAAGATTTGAGAATGGACTGAAGCCGGGGATATTCAACAAGGTAGTAGTATTACAAATCAATACATTCGCGACTTTGATGGAGAAAACGTTAATTGCTGAAGGAGGGAGTGAAGCTGCATCTCGATTTTATCAAGAGAAGAAGAAGAAGGCAAATGACGGAGGAAGCAGTGGTGGTAGTAATCCAAATAAGAGAAAGTGGAGTGAAAATACCCAATCGGGTAACAAGATAGAAGATAATAGGAAAGGGAGGGAGCCATGTGCAACTTGTGGAAAGAATCATTCTAGAGTTTGTTTAAAGAAGAAGGGAGTTTGTTACAACTGCGGACAAGTGGGGCACATGTCACCCAATTGCCCCAGTCCGAAGAAAATACAAGGTTGCTCTGCGTGTGGATCGACTGATTATCTAGTTCGAAATTTTCTAAAGAGAGATACGGAGAAGGAAAGTGACAACAAGGGACCTGGTAGTGGAACCTTGGTGATTCGAGAACCTGCACATCCAGGAAGATCAACGGCCTGTACATTCAACATGACGGCACAAGTTGCAGGGGTTGTCTAGGACGTGGCGACAGGTAACGATTTCGCTTAATACTTAAATTACGCGAGTAATATTAGATAAATATCGTTGTGAATTGTTTTCTTTTATAGATTTAAATCACAAGTTAGAATATGAAACACGAATGAATATTGTGTTAATATAATAAATTGATGATATAACTTTAAAAGATTGTAGTGAATAAGAAAGCGGTGATTCCGAGGACGGAATCCTTTTAAGGAGGGGTGAATGTGATAACCTGGGATTTCAAATAATCCAAATTTTATGAATAATTTAATTATTTATTTAATATTGATATTGACTATTAATATTGTGCTGAGTATCTGTGATACGAGTCTCGAGATGTGGTCAATTTGTGTATTGACAAAGAAAATAAGAGTAGATTTGTGCTTAACAAATTTAGAAACCCTAACCCTAGTTATGGATAAGGATTCGATAGAAAATATAATTAAAATAATTATATTAATGAGTACGTATTTGTGCTGTTTAGAATTATTGATCAATGATTGATCGGGTATGGTACAAAATTTGTAAACCCTAATAAGGGATTAGAAACCCTAATCTCAAGATTAAAAACCCTAACGTGTAGTTAGGAACCCTAATCGAATTAAAGCCGGGAAACCCTAATTTTAAATTTTGAAATCCTAAACCCTAATTAGGAAACCCTAATCCTAATTAGCAGACCTAAAGTGATTAGTAAATGTTAATATAATTAGGAAACCCTAATTATACTTTAGAAATATTAATTTCTATTTAAAACCTTAATTATATTTTTGAAATCTTCATTTTGTATTTTAAAACCCTAATTAGAAAATCCTAGCAAATTGATGTTGTAAAACCTAAGGGTTTGGATAAAAGTCTAGTATGCCATTAAAATTAAAATGCAAAGGTCCAAAATACCCTTTTTACATTCTTTAATGAGTTAACTTGTAAATCTTTCTAAAATAAGAGTGTGTGACCAACTAATGTGACGCCCCCAAAATAGGTATACATCACCCATCTTGGGTCGCCAAATACATGGTTCAAAATATAAATACAAACTTAATTATATAACAAGAGCTGAGAGTTTTTACACGAATATTGTATCATAGACAGTATCCAAACTCAAATTCAATCCGCATTACATTTATTATCACACTAAATAGTGAGGATTACTAAAACAGCCATCTCGGACCATCACTCCGTTCCCCGACTAGTCCCGACCACGTTCTCATTACCTAAACAGAACAATGGAAGTAAAAGGGTGAGCTCAACTAGCCCAGTAAGAAATATTATGACTAAGATAATGCATAATAAGTTGTCATTAGCCTTTAACAATGTTAAACTGATAGAATATAATCGACAACAAGTTTAACTACAGCGGAATAAGCAATCGATTAGAAGAGTCAAGTAGAGCATGACACTAGTACAAAGTAGTAAATAGACAACACTTAAACCACAACGTTTTTATAAAAAACGTTGTGGTATTTTTTTCCACAACGTTTTTTAACAAAACGTTGTAGATAAATATAAATAAACATTATCTATTTAAAAAGGGTATTTTTTGGTTTTAACTAGATAATGTTTTTTTTTAAAAAATGTTATGTATCTAAAAAACACGGAGCTCAAAAGAAAGGCGGTTAAATGAAAACTTAAAATTAAATTTGCTCTCTTTCGAGGGTTCAAGTCCTCTTTTTCCTTTCTCACTGAGTGTCTTCATCTCTCATCTCTCTCTGTTTAGCCTCTTTTCGTTCCATCTTGAAAACAGAAGATAGGGTTTGCCTAGATTTCCTCTAACTCTCAAATCTCTAGATCCATGGCAAAGACAAGCGGAGGGCACACCTTTAACACCGATCGACAGTCGGTTCAACGAAGCACAGAATATTGGGATTTTTTCGGATAATAAAGAGAAATGGTGAGGAACGCTCACATATTGGGATATTTCCGCCGAATATGTAAGCAACTATTTCTCCGTACAAAACCTGTGTTTGTTTTCGATGGCGCTATAGGCACTAGAAATTTTCTGTACGCCTATCACTGACATTGCAGGAGGACAAATTCGTCTTTTAAGAGGGAACCCTGAAAGGCAATCCATATCCATTCCTGATACTACCAGAAGTTCAGCATCAACCACGGAACACTCTGGGAGTAATAATTCTAACCTCGGAGATAACCTCGAGGCGTGCAGATCCAATACCGGAACACACACCGGAGAAGACCGATTAATCTCAGAGATAACCCTGAGGTATCCAGTCTTAGTCCCAACTATGGGAACAGCCACTAACCTTGGTTATAACCCCAAGGAATTCAGTTTTGGCGATAACCCCGAAAATGCTTGTTTCAAATACAACCAGCTTCAATCTCGACTCTCACAACGAGATACTCTGTACCAACCCGAAGATAACACCGGGAGGACAGACACACCTCAAAGATAACAATGTGGACCTTCGACAATTGCAACAGTCCAATCTTAGTGAAGCCCTGAGCAACGTCTGCTTTATAAGCCCAATCCGGCGATAACACCGGTGAGGGGCAACATCGTCATCTCGCTAACACGATGCCACGCCACGTCGTCTCGACATTTCATACACATCTCTACGCATTGATGTCCCACAAGAATCAAGGATAACCAATCCCGAGTGACTATTGTGCGGGGTAACGGATAGAATTTGAAGCTAGAAGACCAGAGGGCATCGTCCCATCTTCAATGACTTCGTACAAACTCTAATCCTATGCCATTGTACAACTCTCGACAACGGCGGTCTGAAATAGGTCTGTATATACCTCAATCGGATGCGGATTGCGCCACGAACTTCCGAAAGTTCGAGAGACATTACAATTGCTCGAGTGCACGACTACTTCTGACGACATCTAACCCAAGAAACCTGGGCCACCCAAGTTGCCTCTAAGACACTGCGGCTCACCAGCAGTACACTGGGCCTGGGGTTACCATTTTGAAAGAGAAAATCATGAGGAAGCCACGCCTGATTTGCTCGCAGACTCACCCCATATATAGTGCACTTTCTCATTTTAAACACATGTGAGCTCATATATAGCTACTTTTGTACCTACAAAAGCCAGTGTTTACCCACTTTAAAGATATAGAAGTCTTCTTTGGCAGTCAACTGTAAACCTTCTCACACACTTTAAAGCCTTTCTCTTCATCTTTGCACACACCCTTCTTCACGTTGAGAGTCGTCTTTGCGTCGTTGCCTGACTTTCTATCCGTGGTTTTATTTCAGTTTGTATATACATATATATTATATATATTTATTTATATATATATATATATATTTATATATTAACTAACATTATCGAGTTATGCCTCGATTGAGCCTAGACTTCGGTTTGGTGCGTTTATTGCTTTTATATATATATTTATATATATATATAAACTGTGTGTCAAACTTTGTTCAATGAGCCTAGACTTCGGTCTGGAGCGTTTACTGCTTTAATATATATATACTTATATATATTAACTGTGTGTCGGACTCTGTTCGACGAGCCTGGATTTTACATCTGGAGCGTTTACTTGCTTTAATATATATATACTTATATATATTAACTGTTGTCGGACTCTGTTCGATGAGCCTGGATTTTACATCTGGAGCGTTTACTCATTTTTATATATATATACTTATATATATGAACTGTTGTCGAACTCTATTCGATGAGCCTTGATTTTACATCCTAGTTCGTTTACTCACTTTTATATATATATATATATATATATATATATATATATATATATATATATATATATATATATATATATATATATATTCGTCCCACAGAGTTTACTTACGTGGTGGTTGATCGCTTTATAGCTTTCTTTACGTTTAATCACCGCCTCAAGTTTACTTCTTGGCAGTTGATTACTTTGTATGACTTTATTTACATTTCGTCCCACTTTGAGTTCCCTTCTTGGCGGTTGGCCATATTCTGACTTTATTTACGTTTAAATCACTTTGGAGTTTCCTCCAAGCGGTTGATAGCTTTTACAACTTTATTTACATTTTTGATCCCCCATGGAGGTGCTTCGTGGTTTGGTGATCATATACGTATATATATATTTACAAACTTTTATATATATATATATATATATATATCTCTCTTCGCTTTCATACAAATTATGTGTATCATATGCGCTTTAAGAATCATGTGATCACAGATTCAACTTATTGGATCTAGATTCGGTTCCCATGATGGATATTTTTAGTTGTAAGCAGCTTGTAAATTATTCTGCGATGTCTGAATTTTCTCAGATGGTTTCTATACCCACGAGGAAGTCGGCATTATTTTGTACATTATTTTTGTACGGATGCCTCGCATCTATAAAATAAAATTAATCAAGCTGAACACTTAATAAAATGGGAGTGTAAAAGGTCTCAATTACTATTGAGCATTAGGGTTTGAAAAACCTCTTTTATAAAACATCACTGCCATATCTTGCTTAAAATTGAATTTTTACATAAATTCAAACCACAGTATATATAGAGTGCGACGAGGCCTCGCACTACTTCTAAATAAAAGCACATTGACCCACACACACACGCAATCAGATAATAGTTTTTTGAAAAGAGGCGGTCACCGTGGTAATACGGATGTCGGGGGGTGGCTAACACCTTCCCTCCGCATAACCAAGTCCCCGGACCCTAATGAATCTCGGTTTCAATTTGGTTTAGCGATGTCACATCATCGGGTTAATGTGAAAACCATTTCTCGGTTGTGTTGGTACAACCATTTAAAAAATCAACCGGCGACTCTTAACAGTCCATTGTCGACATTATACATGTCGAACCTTTTTCACTTGTTTTTTCAAACAAATCTCACCTAAAATGAGAACACCAAAGAACAAGTAACGGAAAGGGACATCTAAAAATCCCGACGTCGACAAGTGGTGACTCTGCTGGGGACACCAGTAAGAGGACTTAAGCCGCTATTACAATCTTTTCAAAACTATTATCTGCTTGTGTGTGGATGTTGCATTTACATTTATGATGAATGTGTACGAATGCATTTCCTTATTGCATTTAGTGCTTCGCACCATATCTGCTTGTGATATTAGTGATTCGCACTATATCTGCTTGTGATATTAGTGCTTCGCACATGTCATCATTTTCATACGATGAGACGCGATGTATGTTGTGTGGTCCCTCCACTAGGAGGCTATCCCGTCAGTGTTTGATTACTGGACTCGTGGGAAGACTAATTCCCTGAGGCTCAGGAAAGGCACCACCCAAATTCACTCCAGTTGAAAGACCGGATTAACTTCCCGTTGAGTAAATTGCGATGATTTGGGAACCTTCATGCCAAACAGCCGCGAGAGTAACCTAAGATAAGTCAGCCTCTGATAAACCCAAAATGGAGGAAAGTCTCTTCATGCTCTCATTTTAAATACTTGTAAACACAATTACTTGTAATTTCATTCCATATATATCTCCATGTAATGAGAAATATGAAGAAATGTGTACACATACATATTTTAATTAACATGCTACAAACAGCTGACATCCATTTTGCAGGATAAAATTCCTAAAATGGACACATCACATAGTATATTATTATACACATTCCCTAAAGACTAAACTATGCAAGTCTTTCGCAGGGAACCAATCGGACCTACTACCCGATCAAAGTCCAAAAAGGCAACAGGCCTACAGTCAATCATGTCATCATCCGACCAGACAGAACTTAATCCAGTTTCTTGTAAAGAATTCGACGGATTAAGCAAATAAATTACAGATTTGGATGTTCTACTCAAAGAACTACACCAGTCCAATCAGGGTCCAAAAATACCCGTACATGTTGAATCCTCCACACAAGGGGGAACCCAGGTCATTACAATACCTGAACTGCAGTTGGATATGACCAACAAAAACTCATGATGCTGCCCATCCCACTGGAGATCCAGACACTAGTGACATCAAAGAGAAAGTCCTCCAAATGGAAGAGATTCTTCATGCTATCAAAGGAATTGGAACACACAGGAGTGTTTCATATGTTGATCTTTACATTTTCCCTGGTGTTCATTATCTAAAAAAGTTTAAAACTCCTAACTTCGAAAAATATGACGGGTTAGGAGATCCTTACACACACTTAAAGGTGTTTATTGGAGAACTTGGATCTTATGCATAGGACGAAAAGCTCTGAATGCAGTTGTTCTAGAAAAGTCTAACTGGAGAAGCATGTTCGTGGTATAAAAGATTAGACAACTGAAAGATCCATAGCTGGGAAGAGCTAGCACATGTTTTACTCACTCAATATAGCTTTCAGTCTCAGATGGCTCCTGATCGGTATCAAATTACCAAGATCAAGAAAAAGTTTAACGAGTCTTTCAGAGAGTATGCTCAAAGGTGGAGACGCCTGGCTGCCCAAGTTAGTCCTTCCATGATAGAATAAGAGACGGTCATGACTTTCATAGACATACAAGAAGCGCCTTTTTATGAAAGAGTTTTAGCCGGCATCGGTAAACCATTTTCTAAAATGGTCAAACATTGGGAGATGGCTGAGATGGGATTGAAGTCCGAAAAAATTCAAGACCTAGCTGCACCTTTCTGCACATCTATTGAAGTTCTGCCTGTGGCCAAAAAGGGCCTTCCCAATATTATTGGTATTCTTTTGTCCTCCTCGTAGTCTAAAATGATGAAATCAGCTGGAAAAATAAACTTGTCCACCTTTACCAACACATCCTCAACAATTCCTCGCAGATATGTGATCGATCTGTCAGCTAGCTATAATGATATCTTTATCAGCTATGGATCCGGCAATCCCAACTGATTAAACACTATCAAGGGCATCCAATTTATGCTTGCCCCAAGATCACATAAACGCTTACTGAAGTTCAACTTTCCTATGGTACATGGAATTGTGAAACCGCTCGATCCTTGACTTTGGAGGTAATTTACATTTGAAGCACTACACTGCATTCCTCTGTCAAGGCTACTGTCTCAAACTCATCTAATCTCCTCTTCCTTGACAATATACCCTTCATAAACTTGGCGTAGCTGGGCATTTATTCCAATACCTTGGCGAAGGGTATATTGATCTGCAGCTTTTTGAACACCTCCAAGAATTTGCTGAACTATTTATCTTCCCTTTTCTTCAGTAATCTCTGCAGATACGGAACCTGAATGTGCATTGGTGGTACTGGACTCTTCACTGTCTTCTCTGAGCCTACTTTGTCTTTCTCTTCCTGCCGATCCTCAAATTTCTCCAACTTTTCCTGCTCATTATCTGGTTCCTCCGCTTTCATGTGGCCAAGACACTCTCCTCAAGACATTCTCGCATGTAGCGCATGACTTCTGATGGTAGCGAGTCCTTCCCAGATCTCAATGTAATCGCTTGGCATTGTTCCTTCCCTTCTCTTCTTGGATTCGTCTCCGTGTTACTTGGCAATGAACCCCAGGGCCTGCTAGTAAGCATGTTCGCCATCTGTCCCATTTGAGTTTCTAGATTCTTTATAGCCACTACTTGGCTCTTGATCATAACTTCTGTGTTTGCCATGTATTACATCATCATATACCCCACTTCTGATTTCTTTTCTTGCTGAGGTGCAGCTGGAGTGTGATGTTGCTGTTGTTGTTGAGAAAATCCTGGCGGGAAGGATGGTCTAGGATTAAATTGCAATTCTTGCAGCAGTCGTACTGAAATTGGTTGTTTGGTTGAAACTGAGCTTGCTGATTCCCTTGATTATTCGACTAACTAAAATTTGGATGATTTCTGTTGTTGGGGTGGTATGTGTTCTGAAATTGGCCTTGGTCTTTTCTGTAGTTGCTTACATACTGCACTGATTCTGAGCTGATAGCACATTGGTCCGTCGAGTGTGACCCCGCACAAATCTCATATATGTAGGCAACCATCTTTACCTTTCCTTTAGCCAAAGTATCTATCTTCTTTGCCATAGCTGCCATCTGTGCTGATAGCTGAGTAATGGCATCAACCTCCAATACACCTACAACTTTAGTTTGTGGCATTCGGGATGTAGGATATTAAAAATCATTTGATGCCATTGTCTCGATAAGATCATAGGCTTCCTCATAGTTCTTTGCCCATAATGCACCTCCTGCAGCTGCATCTACAATCGGTCTCGACTGCCATCCTAATCCATTATAAAACGTGTTAATTACCGTCCAATCTGGCATACCGTGATGTGGGCACTTTCTCAGCATTTCTTTATATCTCTCACATGCTTCATGTAACAATTCGCCCTGTTGTTGCTCAAATTGAGAGATAGTTGTCCTCATCTTTGCAGTCTTAGCCATTGGGAAAAACTTAGCTAAGAATTTATTTGCTAAATCCTCCCATGTAGTTATAGATCCTGTTGGCAGAGAATGAAGCCATCTTTTTGCTTTATCCCTCAATGAAAATGGGAACAACCCTAGTCGAATAGCATCCTCCGTCACACCGTTGTATCTGAATGTATCACAAATTTTAATGAAACTCAATAGATGTTCATTCGGATCATCCGTAGCAGCACCCCCAAACTGAACTGTGTTCTGCGCCATTTGAATAGTTCCAGTCTTGATCTCGAAGGTATTGGCTGCTATCGCTGGTGTGACTATGCTAGACTGTAGTCCGTTGATATTGGGTATGGAATACTTGTGACACCCCCAAATCTAGGTACTTCGATTCCACGAGATTTGGTGTTCACTGTACAAATATCATCTATCTATCTACCCATAATAAATACAAACCCTGCAATAGATAGAAATAAAATTTTCCCTTTATAGGGTTACAACATCTGAATCATAAACATAATTCTTGGTTAAACTAACCTTAAACATCTGTGCGGAAATATTAATAATAAGTCTTAAACAACATCATTAACTCAAGTCTAACATAAATACATCATCAAATAAAATAACAAGTCTTCATCATTTGCTAACTTTTCCCTTGCCTTTACTAGTGGAAGGTTCATCGGTTCTTTCGTTCTTAACTGCAATGTTATTATTAAACAAGAGTGAGCACTATTGTGCACAAGTATAATAATGAAATAAAATTATAATAACATGCGAGTAAATCAAAGACATCTGAAGAAAAGTTCAACTTTTGAATCAATAATGAATAACAAGAATCAAAAGAATTCTGAGGGTCACAAGACCTTGAACTATGTCTTAGGTTATTAAGGGTTATACTTGAAACCTTTAACAGTCATAAGACTATAGACCTTTCTACTCGTACTTAGGGGGATCAGCCCTTAGTACCATACTGTGCACAATATCTTAACGCTAACGAATAAGTAAATCCCTTTGCAGGGTTGTTCATCTCAGTTTGACATTCGAGTCTGCATCAAAGGAAGTTTGGTTTGGATAATTCAATAAGAGTTCTGAAATTTAGAACGTTCATCAACTAAGGACTAGTTGAATCAATAAAGTTCACTAGTCTAATAAGGTTCAACAATAATGATATTCGATTTGAATAATAATCTCAAGAAGTATACAATATGACAATTATTGTATAACTGAATCATGCTTTGAAAGGATAATCAATCTTTAATATAACATTTGAACTTGAATAATAGTAATGATAATTTACTCGAGGTAAATAATAAACTTGAACAATAATGACAAATAGGGTTAGGAAACTTGCCTCGTGCGTAGATTTCACTTTAACTAAGCACGTTCTTTGAATTTAATCCTACATACCATTCACATTCAGGATACCAGTTAATTATAACTTAACTAATCATCAAAACTCATTCTCTTTGTCTACTTTGATTATTAACTATATTTAGTCAAATTATCACATTTACTGTCACATAATATCACTTCATGAATGATAATTTTATTATGAAATCAATAATTCAATCCACATGTAATTATGTTATTTACATGCCAATTATCTATTTTAACATCTCATTATACTTCTAACATGTTTACATGTTCATTACATTAAGTTAACATCACATTCATGGACTTTAACACTTTAAAATTTTCATTTCTGAACTTTCTGGAGAGTGGCGCTGCGGCGCCACTTTTGTACTAAGGCTTCGTGCTTTCTGGTGCCATGCACTCTATGACTTGAGATCTGGCGTTATACATGGCAAGCGGCTGCTGAGTAACATATGGCTTGAGAGACAATATGTATGCGGTGAACCGATAAAGCTGCTCTGCAATTCGCGAAAATTGCAGAACACAGCCCAAAAA
The DNA here is from genome assembly GCA_020205615.1 of Panax quinquefolius. Lineage (NCBI taxonomy): Eukaryota > Viridiplantae > Streptophyta > Magnoliopsida > Apiales > Araliaceae > Panax > Panax quinquefolius. Next base: position 74,431,326 of record CM035167.1, on the reverse strand, counting down.
CTCTAATTAAATTACTACTACACGAAATTAATCATATACACATGTTATAATTCATGCATAAACATAACCCAGCATTTATAGAATGGTTTTAACCCATTAAAACACTTAATCACAGAGTTAAAATCTATAATTTCTCTGACTTAGATGTTCTTGAAGGATTTGAAAATAAAATATGAAAATTGACACTACGGATTCGTTATAACACCGAATCCGTTCGTTTAAAGTTTGGTCTCTTCGTATCAACATGTATAATAATATATGAGTGTAAAATTTAGTGATAATATACGATCAACGCATTAAATACCACTTATAGGGCCATAAGGCCAAAACCCATACTCTGAAATTTTGAAATAACAAGTCATCGTATAACGACATGTTTTATGATACAGATGATATGGTCTACATATTAACCATGTTATACTACTCTAATTATTACACATATTCTTATAAAAATCATCATCTCCCAATTCACAGAGACTTACAGAATATATTAAAGCCATTTTTATAAAAACTAAATGACGTAACTTTAAAATTTGGGAAGAAGTGATTACCCTGAGAATAAAGTATATATATGTAGGCTTAGATTATTTCTTCAATCTCCGAGTTCTCAGAAAATCCTCTAGACTCTCTCTTGAATTTCTCAATCTCTCTTTCTGTATCTCTAGACTTAGCCAAAATAGAAAATAAAAGAATATGTAATATAACAGAGGGAGAAGGGAACTGATGCGCGTAATGGTCAGTTAACCCAAACATGGGTAACTGCATCCAACCACTACTAGGGCCTTGTTTGGCAACCCTTAATTGATTCAAAGTCATTTAATTTAATAAAAGCTTTATAATATAGTTTAAATCATGTCACACCCAATTCAAATATCTTATTTAATTTAATATAAAATAAATATAATCACTTCTCATAATTTCACATAGTCACATAATTAATTTTCTCATTAATAAATAATGTTAAATTATTAATTCTCTAATTAATAATTAAATTAATTAAAATAACATTAGACTTATTAAATATTTCTTTTAATACAATAAGCTCACATAATGACATACTTCGATAATAAAAATTCTCCACATTAATTTAATAAATGTAACACATATAATTAATTTAATCTACCACAACTGCATCAATTAATTATTTAATCTAATAATTAAATCATCAAAAAATATTTATTTAATTCAATAAATATTAAATTTAATTACAAAAATCTCGATCGTCACATCTTTCCCCCCTTAAAAGGATTCTGTCCCCAGAATCACAACTCAATAAATTTTGACCAGATTACATTCCCCTATAAAAAGATTTTGTCCCCAGAATCGCTTTCACATAATTAAGTAAATAAATTAGGGTAATTCTTCATCATATTTCCTTCGAGTTCCCACGTAGCTTCTTCAGCGTTGTGGTTCCTCCAAATTACCTTAACAGAATGTATAACTTTATTTCTGAAAACTTGTTCTTTTCGGTCGACAATTTGGACAGGAATTTCTTCGTAAGATAAGTCTTTCTCAAAATGAAGGGGTTCGTATTCAATTACATGCTTGTAATCGGCTTTGTAGGGTCGTAACACAGACACATGGAAAACATTGTGGACATTCTTGAGTGCTGAAGGTAAGGCTACCTCGTACGGAAATTCTCCGATTCTTCTCAGTACTTCAAATGGTCCAATGAATCTTGGGCTCAATTTACCTTTCTTTCCGAACCTGATCTTCCCCTTCCAGGGAGAGACCTTCAAGAAAACATAACTACCTGATTCAAACTCGATATTTTTAAAATGTGGATCAGCGTATTTCTTCTGTCGATCTTGAGCCGCTACCAGTCATGCTCGGATCACTTTAACTATTTCTGTTGTCTGCTGTACCAATTCTGGCCCTAGCAATTGTCTCTCACCAACTTCATCCCAGTAAAGCGGAGTTCTGCACTTTCTGCCATATAACGCTTCGTAAGGCGGCATGCCTATACTAGCGTGGTAACTAATGTTGTAGCCGAACTCTACTAACGGTAGGTGATCATCCCAATTTCCTTTAAAGTCCATCACACAGGCTCTTAGCATATCTTTTAATGTCTAAATCGTTTTCTCACTCTGTCCGTCTGTTTGAGGGTGGTATGTTGTACTCATTCGTAATTGCGTTCCCGGACATTTCTGTAGTCGTTTCCTGAAATTTGATGTAAAGCGCGGATCTCTATCAGAAACAATTGACACCGGAACTCCGTGCCGCGAAAAAATTTCTTTTACATATAGCCTCGCTAACTGATCTAAGTTGAATCTGATTTTAATCGGAAGGAAGTGTACGGATTTTGTCAGTCGGTCGACAATAACCCATACTGCATCATAGCCTTTTTGAGTCGTCGGAAGGCTAACCACGAAGTCCATTGTAATATATTCCCATTTCCATTCTGGGATCTCTAACGGTTGTAGCAATCCACTCGGTCTCTGATGTTCTGCCTTCACTTTCTGACAGGTTAGGCACTTGGTACCAGAAATGTTGTCGAAGATCTTGATACATCTTGGTACTATCAGGGTGAATCGAATATCATAAACTATGAGCCTCGCTCAAAATATCTTCCTTAATCTCTTGCACTGGCGGTACCCAAATTCTACTCTCAAATCTCAGTATTCCTTCCTTATCTATCTTAAATCTTGGTTCAGTTCCTTCAGATATCTTCTTTGTCACCTTTTTACATTCTTCATCCTGAAGCTGAGCCTTTTTAACTTTATCTAGTAAGGTTGTACTAGATTGCATCTGAAATACCTTCTCATCAATTTCCATAGGATACTTCACCTCTAACTCAAGTTTCTCCATTTCTGAAATTAGCTCCTCCTGAGCAGTTAACATCATCAATTTCTCACGACCCTTTCTACTTAAGGCATCAGCAACCACATTTGCTTTTCCCGGATGGTATAAAATCTCATAGTCGTAATCCTTAATTAATCCCAACCATCTTCTTTGATGCATATTCAAATCCTTCTGCGTGAAAATATATTTCAGACTCTTGTGGTCCGTATATATTTCACACTTTTCCCCGTAGAGATAGTGCCTCCAAATTTTTAAAGCAAAAACAACTGCAGCTAACTCAAATCATGGGTCGGATATCCCTTCTCGTAATCCTTCAATTGTCGTGATGCATACGCAATGACTTTATCGTTTTGCATCAGCACACAGCCAAGTCCTTTATGCGACGCATCACTATAAACAACAAAATTTCCTGTATCATCCGGAAGAGATAACACAGTGGCCGTACTCAACCTCTTCTTCAATTCTTGAAAACTTTCCTCACACTTATCCGTCCAAACAAATTTCACAGCTTTTTGAGTTAAATTTGTTAACGGAGTTGCGATCTTGGAAAAGTCTTGTATGAACCTTCTATAATATCTCGTTAATCCAAGAAAACTTCTTACTTCCGACAGCATTCTCGGCTGATCCTAGTTAATCACGGCTTTGACTTTGGATGGATCTATCGAAATTCCGTTTTTATCGATCACGTGACCAAGAAATTGTACTCGTTCAATCCAAAATTCGCATTTTGAAAACTTGGCATACAGCTTTTCCCTTCTCAATACTTCCAATGTTAATCTCAAATGTTCTTCGTGCTCTTCTTTGGTTTTGGAATATACGAAAATATCATCTATAAATACAACTACGAACTTGTCCAAAAACGGCTTGAACACACCATTCATTAGTCCCATAAATGTTGCAGGAGCATTCGTAAGACCAAATGACATTAATAAAAATTTGTAGTGACCATATCGCGTTCTAAACGCTGTCTTCGGTACATCCTCTGGCCTCACCTTCAGTTGATGATAACCGCTTCTCAAGTCTATCTTGAAAAAGTATCTCGCTCCCTTTAATTGATCAAACAGGTCGTCGATCCTCGGTAATGGATATCTGTTTTTAATCATGACCTTATTCAGTTCTCTGTAGTCAATGCAGAGCCGCATCGATCCATCCTTCTTTTTCACGAACAACACCCCTGCGCCTCCCCAGGCGATCGCTTTCGGTTGAAAGTACTTCTTGTCCAACAATTCTTGTAGTTGTACCATTAATTCCTTCATCTCTACTGGTGCCATTCGGTATGGTGCCTTCGATATTGGAGCAGTTCCGGGAACCAAATCGATGACGAAGTCTACCTCTCTATCTGGTGGAAGTCCTGGCAAATCGTCAGGAAATACGTCTATGAAGTCCCTCACAATCGGTATTTCTTCTACCTTCGGATTATCTTTTCGACTGTCGACTATGTAAGCTAAGTATCCTACACAGCCTTGTCTTAATAACTTTCTGGCCTGCATCATCGTCAGACAACTCGCTTGTCTAGGTGACTTGCTACCATAAAATACAACCTTTGATGGTCATAAGGTTATCGCTTTCTTTGGAAATCAATTCTGACCCGTAATTGAATAACCAGTCCATTCCCAAAATAACATCAAATTCCCCAAGTCGAATAAGAATAAGATCTACGTTCATGATATTACCCTTAATATCCACTCTACAGTTCTTATGTGCATACTTAATAGGGATTATTTCTCTATTCGCAATTTCTATGTTCATGGGGTAATCCAATTCATTCTTAGGCAAATCTAAATTCTTGGTAAAATCATCGGATATAAAGGAACAAGTAGCACCCGAATCAAATAATACGTAAGCATTAACTTTATTGATCGGAATGATACCTGACACCACATCACGGGATTGAACTGCATCTTGCACCGTCATGTTGAAAGTCCGGGCAATCGGTCAGTTTGTTGTGGTAGGTCCGGAGATTGTTAAGGTATTTTCACTGTTATTTCCCTGGTTTCCTCCTGATCCTGATCCTCCCGATCCCTTATTGGGACAGTCTCTTGCTAGATGGTCCTTCGAACCACAAGTAAAACAAGCACCCTTCTTTGGGTTTGGACAGTTTGGTGCTATGTGGCCTTCTTGACCATAATTGTAGCACACTCTTTTTCATTTCATACAAACTCCCAGATGGGCTTTCCTGCAAGTCGGGCATGCTTCGATTCTTTTCTTCTGATTACCTTGCTGATTTCCCGATGATGAGCTGTCGTTCTACCTTTTCTTCTGATTAAAATTACCACCTCCTGTGCCACTTCCACTGGCCTTATTATTTCCTTCACCTTCACTCTTCTTCTTCTTCTAATCTTGATTGTACTTGGTCACCGCATCACTTCCACCATCAGCGAGGATGGCCTTTTCCAAAACTCTGGCAAATGTGTTTATCTGAAAAATTGAAACTTTACTGTATACCCAAGGCTTTAGTCCTTGTTCGAATCTTCTGGCTTTTCTCTCATCAGTGTGTACATGGTACGGGGCGAACCTTGCAAACTCGTTGAATTTAGCCACGTAGTCAGGTACACTCATGTTTCCCTGCTTCAGTTCCAGAAATTGAACCTCCATCTAATTCTGCCAACTAGTTGGGAAATACATTTCGAAAAACATCTCTTTAAATCTCTCCCAAGTAATTACACCTTCACCTCCTCTCACTTTGTTTGCTTGCCACCAATAGCTAGCCTCAGACTTCAGCATAAACGTTGCAAACGCGGTCTTCTTGTCTTCTCTAACCCTAGCAATGTCGAAAACTTTCTCCATTTCCATAACCCACGTTTGAGCCTCGATTGGGTTCATGGAACCTTTGAACTCTGGCGGTCCCACCGCCAAGAAATCTTTAAACGTTGTGTTTGGTGGAGCTTGAGGTTGATTGTTCATTTGCTCCAGTCGATAAGTTAACTAACCTGTTGAACGGGATTTGCGTTGGCATTATTGTTATTATTGGTTGACTCTTCTGGTAGGTTGGTTGTCTTCTCCTCATGATATTTCATTAAATAAACGCTTATTAGAACTTCTCCTAAATAGTTAAGGCATTACTCAACAATTTAACATCACTTAACACATCATCTCAAACAACTTGATATATTTGCATTCAAATCAAAGTTTTAACATTAAACGATAAATAACTCACTATTTACATCAACTATCCTCGGAATAAAGAATCCTCGGGATTTAAAACATTCAAATATTCTTTTCGCTCATAAACGCGTTTATTAGAACTTTATTTATTTCTCTAAATAGTTAAGGCATTACTCAACAATTTAACATATCATCCTTAACACATCATCTCAAACAACTTGATATATTTGCATTCAAATCCCCCAAAATAGGTATACATCACCCATTACGAGTTGTCGATACATGATACGAAACAACTATAACTTTATTATTACAACAATAAAAGCTGTGAGTTTGAATACAAATATTATCTTCTAGACAATATCTATACTCAAATAAATCCTCATCACATTTATTGATACATTATTTTACAAAATGGTGAGGACTACTAAACAACTCTCTCTAGAACCTTCATTCCATACCCAGGCTAAATACTCGCTATATTCTAAGCCTCACGAGAAGAAAAATGGAACAAAAAGGAAAAGGGTGAGCTCAACTAGCCCGATAAAGAATATTATGACTAAGATAATATACAACAAATTATCGTTAGTCTTGACGAGGAAAAATCTAATAGAATACAATAGACAACAAGTTTTTAAATCAATATTACATGAAAATAATAATTCATTAGAAGAGTTAAGTAGAGAATGCAAACTACTATCTTCTATGTATGAATTTAAAAGTTCATCGTCTATCTTTTATCCTGTAAACATCAATCAATATATATCTGGAATCAAATATTCATCTTTACACTCTGAACCCGAAAGATATTCATCGATTAGTCATGTTCATCTAAACACATGTTCATCTTTTTCACTACGGGCCAAAGATATTTATCGAAAATCATTCATCTTTTTACTTCTGAGGCCAAGATATTCAATAATATCATCATTTAAGGCGAGGATGATGAAAAATATTTTAAAAAAAAGCGAATCTAGTGAAACAAAATGACAAGGATTAAGGATTAAGGATTAAGTACTTTGTTTTATCCATGTCCAAAAATACCTCAAAAATAATCATAGTGGTGTAAAATTTCAAGAATGATCGAAACATGGATCTGATCAAAGCTAGTATCCACAATAGATATTTTAGACGAAAAGGAAAATTTTCATTTTTTCGATGAATAGTCTTAAATTATTAAGTGAATAGTGTATATCGTGAATAGTGCCGTATATCGTGAATAGTAACTCAGACACCAAAAGTTTCAAATTTGATAAAAACTTGGATCGATATTTGACATAATGATATTGAAGAAATAATATCATTCTGAAAAAAAATAATATCCCTTACCTCGAAGATCGATCTTCTAAATTGAAACAGGATATAGGCTATGACTTGAACTTGCCGTATATAGCAATACTCAAAATATACTCAAAATACTCACAAGAATAAACTCGATAATATAGAGAGAAAACTTGATTTACGGTGTGATTTTCAATTCTAACCTAAGCACCTATTTATAGGAAAATCTTTAGAACACCAAAGTAGAAAATTTAATAAAATATAAATATATATATCAAAATTCCTCGCCACTCTTGAAATCTGATTTCATTTCAATAAGCACATACCACCTTCTACGAAAAAGTAAGAAAAAACGTTTTCTAATTTAAAATAATTTAAACTTCCAAAAATCAATTATTTGAACTTGAACTTCATAATTCACAATAAATAGCCCTTTTATCGGAAAAAATTCAAACTCGCGACCTTTTTATAGGAAATTCAATTCTCTACAACTTTCTGAAGAAAAAGTTTTCCAAATTCCAAACAAAAATTGGCCAAAATCCACAAATGGGCGATTTTGATTTATAATCAAATTTCGATCGAAAAATGGGGTCCACAAACACATAAAACATGTTTTAAATATTTTTGGTAACAAAATACTCCTCCTCCACATATACTCATATATCCCACATTCATCGTAAAAATATCATCATTATTATATTATTAAAATATAATAATATATTTAAATGAATTATTTTATCGAGAAAAAAGATAAAATTTCAATTTTCAACAATTATCACATTAAAATTTTCTCCATCTATATCCACATAAAATCAATATTTTCCTCATCATATGAATCAATAATTAATTATTCACAAATAATATTACGAGAATCACAATATTAACAACCAGGCGGTTCCCAGGAAAGAGGGGCTTTCGATAAAATTTCTCCTTCTTGGCGCGCATGATTAGGTGACCAAACCTCTCCTTAGAGCGAACTTTCTAGACATTGCCAATAATGTTATCTAATAATATTATTCGGATAATATGAATTATTGCTTCGATAATGAAAATCTCTTGTGTAATGACAATTATTGAAACAACAACAATATAAAATATCAACGCAGCGCAATTATTAAATCAATAAAATAAAATCTTTGAGCGATAATTCTTTGTAACCATTATTGAGTAGTGCCTTCTTACGTAAGAATCAATAATTGGTGCAATATGGTAATAACTTCTTGTGTGTTTAACCAAGAGTATTTTTTAACGATATTACTTGATAACAACTACTGTAGTTATTTTTAAACAACTTATATTTATGTCGTTTTCTTCATCCAATCGCTTTTCAGTTATGGGGCCCATACATGGGTTTGCTTGTCGTCGTACGAATATTCCCCGACGATGCAGAATATTCCACGACCAAACAAATATTCCCAAACAATAATGAATATTTTATAACCACTTGCTTATTTTGAAATATTTGCGTATTTTACCCATAACTATCCACATTAATCAAATCAACCCTTACTATTTCAAAATAATAAATAGAAAATTAAATTTCATTAATAATAAGTTGGGGTCTTACAACCTCCCTCCTTATGAAATTTCATCCTCGAAATTGGCGTACGTACACAGTGTTTGAAAAGGTGAGGATACCTCGCTTTCATTTCGTTTCCAATTCCCGGTCATTTCCTCTATAGCATGATTCCTCCACAAAACTTTAACTTGTGGTATGACCTTTGTCGTAGGACATGCTCCTTCTTCCTATCCAAGATCTTGGCAGTACCTCCTCATCGTTAAGTCTTGGCTATCTCATCCGGTTCTAACTTTCTATAACGTGGTTGGGTCTTTCACATATTCTGAAATGCGGATATATGAAACACATTATGAACACGAGACATACTCGGAGGTAGCAGCGAGTCTATAGGCTACATTTCCTACTCGGTCGAGAATTTGAAATGGACCAATAAATGCGTGGATTGAGCTTTCCTCTCTTTCCCAAATCTTGTAACTCCCTTCCATGGAGCAACTTCATGACAATCGCATGATCCCCTATACTAAATTCCACGTCTTTTCGATGAAGATCCGCATAACTCTTTTGTCGATCTTGTGCCATTTTATCGTTGTCGAATCATTTGGATCTTTTTGGTGAGTCATACGTACTTACTTTCGGGTCCCAACAATGTTGCTTCACCCACCTCATCCCAACATATTGGAAGCGACACTTTCGTCCATATAATGCTTGAAATGGAGCCACACCTATACTTGCACGATAAGCATTGTTGTAGGAGAATTCCACCAATGGTAAATACTTATCCCAAGCGCCCTTGAAGTCTAGGACCACGAGTCTTAATAGATCTTGAAGAGTTTGAATAGTCCTCTCTCGATTGTCCAATCTGTTTGAGGATGGTATCTTTGAAGCCCAATAAATAAATCCGTGCCCAAGCTTTTTTTGAAGCTAACCCAAAATCTTGAAGTGAATCTTGGGTCACGATCCGAAACTATGGATCTTGGCATGCCATGCAACCTCACAATCTCATTTATATATATACTAGCAAGGCGTTCGAGGAATAAGTCTCCGTATCGGCAAGAAATGAAGCGGACTTGGTTAATCTATCAACAATAACCCAAATAGCATTGATGCCTTGAAAAACGTGGGAAGACCCGTAACGAAATCCATGGTAATGTGTTCCCACTTCCATTTGAAATCTCAAGTGGTTGCAATGGACCCTTAGGTACTAGATGCTCACTTTTACCGTTGACAAGTTAAACACATTGAGATAAACTTTGCAATCTCTCTCTTCATATTGTTCCACCAAAATGTATGTCGAAGATCACGATACATTTTGGTACTTCCAGATGGATTGAAATGGTGGTGTATTGTGTGCCTCCATCATAATCTTGTACTTCAAATCAGAGTCGTTAGGAACACAAAGTGCAGAGTGGACTCAAAGTATTCCTTCTTCATCAATTCTAAGCTTAGAATAGCACCTTCTTGTACTTTCTTCTTCATACGCATCGGCTCGGGTTGGGTGGCTTGAAGCGACCTTAACTTTTTCTATTAAGGTTGGCTCTGTCGTATATGACATCATCACCCATTCCTGCATATGATCTTCTACTCAGCGTCAGCGTCGGCTACCGTTAAACTTTTCGGGATGGTATTGAATAGTGTGGTAGTAAGTCTTTCAATAGCTCGAGCCAGCGTCATTGCCGCGTGTTGAGTTCTTTTTGAGTGAAGAAATATTTAAGGCTTTTATGGTGCGAATATATCTCCACTTTCTCCCCATATAGATAGTGCCTCCATATCTTTAAGCGGCAAAACAATTGCTTTGCTTGACTCTAGATCATGAGTAGGATAATTCCTCTCATATTCTTTAAGTTGTCGCGAGGCATAGGCTATGACTTTCCCGTTTGCATGAGAACACATCCTAACCCTTTGCAGAAGCATCGTTGTAGATAACAAATCCATCCGAACAAGATGGTATTGTTAGATTAGGTGTTAAAAATAAGTCTCCTCTTAAGCTCTTGGAAACTCTTCTCGCATTCTTTGCTCCAAAGCGAATTTTGTATCCTTAGGGTTAGGCTTGGGTTAATGGAGTAGCGATTAGAAAACCCCTTCCACGAATCTCCGATAATAACCATTAAGCCCAAAAAACTATGTACTTGATCCTTGCCAACTTGGTTGCTCCCAACTTTGTATTGCTTGATCTTGGCGGGATCAGCGGATACTCCATGTTTTGACACCACGTGCCCAAGGAATGCTACTTCCTCGAGCGAACTCACATTTCTTCAACTTGGCATAAAGCTTGTTTTCCACGAAGCCTTTGGAGTACCGACTTCAAATGGTGCTCATGATCTTCACGACTTTTGGAATATATGAGGATGTCGTCAATAAAAACACAACAACGAATTGATCTAAATATTCCTTGAATACTCGATTCATCATATCCATGAAAGCCGCGGGAGCATTAGTCGTCAAAAGAAAGACATGACTAAGAATTCATAATGCCGTCTGGGTTCTAAAAAAGCGGTCTTTGGAATATCCTCGGTTCTAATCTTGGTGATGATATCCGAGCGAAGATCGATCTTTGAAAAAATTGTGCCCCTTACAATTGGTCAAACAAGTCATCAATACGAGGTAGAGGATACCTATTCTTGATGGTGACATGGTTCAATTCCGATAGTCGATACAAAATCGCATACTCCGTCTTTCTTCTTTCTGAATAAAGCAGGGCACCCCGAGGAGATGTCTTGGGGCCAGATGAAACCGATGTCCAACAATTCACGTAGTTGGACCTTTAACTCTGAAGAAGTTCAATAGGAGCCATTCGATATGGGGTTTTAGAAATGGGCTTTGTGCGGGTTCAAGATCAATAAAAATTCAACTTCACGTTACGGGGTAGGCCAGGAAGTTCTTGAAAATCGTCGGGAAAGTCGATAACAACGGGAATATTATTCAAATTTGGCGTGTCTTTATTCAAATCCATAACATGGGCTAAGAAAGCTTGACATCCATTTTCAATAAGCGAATAGCTTTATGATTAGATATGATGTGTGATTGATTTTAATGGTTTAGTTGCTTGAATTAAATACAACGGGTTGGTTAGGAATATGAAAACTAACAACCTTACGAAAATAATCAATTTTGGCATGATGAGTAGTTAACCAATCAATCCTAAAATCACATCAAAGGCAAGTATCTTTAAAGAGATAAGGTCAACGGGTAATGTGATGGTGCCAACTTGAATCAAACAAGATTTATAAATAGTGGATGTGATGAAAGTTTCTCTAAAGGAGTTTCCACGAGATAGGTCAAAGTCTAATTTCTCCGAGTCAAGTTTAAGCGTTGAGCACAAGCGGGAGATAAATAAATGAATGGGTATGCCGGTATCAAGTAAGGTATAAACTTCGCAGAATTTATAAATAGCTTACCGTGATCACCTCGTTTGGGTTCCTCGCATTTTGACCGATCTCAACAAAGCGCTCTTCCGAGGCACCGTTGACTTTGACTTTTACGGGGCGATCTTTTGAGTCACCATCCCCATTGAACTAGTTTTTTCTGCTACCTGATCTCGGCGATATGTCCTTCCTTTCCACAATTATAGCATACCTTGAATTGTTGTGGCGGTTTGGTGATATGTCCCTCTTTCCGCATTTATAGCATATGACCGGTGGTCGTTCTCCTCCCTTAGAACCGATTCTTCTTGCAACCTTGTCGTCTTCACATGGTGTTTGTTAAATCTCCTCTTTTAAAATCTCCTCTGACTCGCTTTCTTCTATTTTCATGGCCATGATTACCACCAGGTGTGGTTACCATTTTGTCCGTCTTTTTCTTTCTCTCGTGGTTATCGTTGTTTTGTTGGCTGCTATCTCCGGTATGATCTGATTGTGGTCCCTCGGTTGGCCGTACTCGTTATCTCGCTCTAATAATTGAGCCACATTTACAACATCTGAATAGAGAAAAAATTTATGAGAAATGAGATATTGTCGTATCTGGGGTTTTGAACCTCTCGAAACATCCGCGTCATCGTTCCTCATTCTCCACCAAATGAGGTGCAAACACGGATAACTCTGCAAACTTTGCCTCGTCTTGAGACACCGTCATGTTGTTTTGTTCTAATCGATGAACTCCACTTCCTTCATATAGCGAACACTTTCGGGAAAGTATTTGTCATTAAATAGTTCTGAAAAGCGTCTCCCGAAGACATCTTTGAGTCGGTGGATGGATGTATGCGCTTCACGAGACTCCCACCGATGATCGCCTCACCCACGGAACATAAAGGTGGCGAATGGAACCTTCTGTTTCCTCCGTGCATCCCAAGACATCGAATATCTTGGTAATTTGCTTGACCCGTGTTTCCGCCGTGATCGGATCTGGCTTTCCCTTAAATTACGGGTGGTCCCACTCTTTGAAGCTGGCTTGTTTGTGACAACTTGGTGAATTGCTATCATTTCCTCCTGTATTTTGAACACGAGTCTCCTCGTCGATTTTGCAAAGCTGCAAAAAGCTTCTAAACATCCCTCGTTCATCATCTGCTTTCGGTGGTGTTGTTCACAAGGAGGAACATTGCCCGACTGTTTGCACGTTCTCCTCGTTGGTGAGTCTGAGCGTCTCCACGGTCTCATTTCCACTTGTTAATATTCTCGATCGACATTCTCAAATCTTATCATAAAACAAGGGTTAATTAAGAAAATCAATATATCACATAATATCCTATATCTTGACCAACTAACAAATAAGCTTAGGTAGGACACACTAGCGAAGGATTTACTCGTCTCTCCCTCTAGTTCTATTCCCGATCTCGCATGGAGATCATATCCTAAGCTACGATACCAATGTGGCGCCCCCAAAATAGGTATACATCACCCATTACGAGTTGTCGATATACATGATGCGAAACAACTACAACTTTATTATTACAACGATGTAAGCGTGAGTTTGAATACAAATATTATCTTACAGACAATATCTATACTCAAATAAATCCTCATCACATTTATTGATACATTATTTTACAAAATGGTGAGGACTACTAAACAACTCTCTCTAGAACCTTCATTCCATTACCCAGGCTAAATACTCGCTATATTCTAGCCTCCACGAGAAGAAAAATGGAACAAAAAGGAAAAGGGTGAGCTCAACTAGCCCGATAAAGAATATTATGACTAAGATAATATACAACAAATTATCGTTAGTCTTCACGAGGAAAAATCTAATAGAATACAATAGACAACAAGTTTTAAATCAATATTCACGTGAAAATAATAATTCATTAGAAGAGTTAAGTAGAGAATGCAAACTACTATATCTTACATGTATGAATTTAAAAGTTCATCGTCTATCTTTTATCCTGTAACATCAATCGATATATATCTGGAATCAAATATTCATCTTTTACTCTAGGGCGAAAGATATTCATCGATTAATTATGTTCATCTAAACACACATTCATCTTTTTACTACGGGCGAAGATATTTATCGAAATCATTCATCTTTGCACTACTGGGCCAAAGATATTCAATAATATCATCATTTAAGGCGAGGATGATGAAAAATATTTTTAAAGAAGCGAATCCGATGAAACAAAATGACAAGGATTAAGGATTAAGGATTAGTACTTTGTTTTATCCATGTCCAAAATACCTCAAAAAATAATCATAGTGGTGTAAAATTCAAGAATGATCGAAAACATGGATACAATCAAAGCTAGTATCCACAATAGATATTTTTAGGCGAAAAGAAAAAATTTTCATTTTTCGATGAATAGTCTAAATATTAAGTGAATAAATGTATAATATCGTGAATAGTGTAAGTATCGTGAATAGTAACTCAGACACCAAAAGTTCCAAATTTGATAAAAACTTGAGATCAATATTTGACATAATGATATTGAAGAAATAATATCATTACAAAAAAAAATAATATCCTTACCTCGAAAGATCGGTCTTACAAATTTGAAACAGGATATAGGCTATGACTTGAACTTGCATTGTATAGCAATACTCAAAATATACTCAAAATACTCACAAGAATAAATTCGATAATATAGAGAGAAAACTTGATTTTACGGTGTGATTTTCAATTCTAACCTAAGCACCTATTTATAGGAAAATGCTTAGAACACCAAAGAAAAATTTAATAAAATATAAATATATATATATATATATCAAAATTCTCGCCACTCTTGAAATCTGATTTCAGCTCAATAAGCACATACCACCTTCTAGAAAAAGTAAGAAAAAAACGTTTTTCTAATTTAAAATAATTTAAACTTCCAAAAATCAATTATTTGAACTTGAACTTCAATAATTCACAATAAATAGCCCTTTTATCGAAAAATTTGAAACTCACGACTTTTTATAGGAAATTCAATTCTCTACAACTTTGAGAAGAAAGTTTTCCAAATTCCAAACAAAAATTGACCAAAAATCCACAAGCGAAGAAATTTTACTGTTATAATCAAATTTCGATCGAGAAATGGGGTCCATGACACATAAAACATGCTTTAAATATTTTTGTAAACAAAAATACTCCTCCTCCACATATACTCATATATCCCACATTCATCGTAAAAATATCATCATTATTATATTATTAAAATATAATAATATATTTAAATGAATTATTTTATCGAGAAAAAGATAAAATTTCAATTTTCAACAATTGTCACATTAAAAATTTTCTCCATCTATATCCACATAAAATCAATATTTTCTCATCATATGAATCAATAATTAATTATTCACAAATAATATTATAGAATCCAATATTGACAACGAGGCGGTTCCCGGGAAAGAGGGGCTTTCGATAAAATTTCTCCTTCTTGGCGCGCAATTAGGTGACCAAACCTCTCCTTAGGCGAACTTTCTAGACATTGCCAATAATGTTATCTAATAATATTATTAGATAATATGAATTATTAGCTTGATAATGAAAAATCTTGTGTAATGACAATTATTGAAACAACAACAATATATAAAATATCAATATGACAATTATTAAATCGATAAAATAAAATCTTTATTGAGCGATAATTCTTACGTAAGTAACCATTATTGAGTAGTGCCTTCTTAACGTAAGAATCAATAATTGGTGCTTCATCCAATCGCTTTTCTTATGGGGCCCATCTTGTAACCACATTTAATATTCCCCACAGATATTTTAACGATATTCCCATACTTGACATTTTACTTCTGAAATATTTGCGTATTTATTTTTAAAAATCAACTTATATTTTCAAAATAATAAATTTAAATTCATTAATAACAAGTTGGGATCTTTTTTTATGGTTCTTCACATAATTAAACAAATCATATCATTGCATACGGCTGTAATGATTAGCCTTGTTTGCGCCCGTAAATGACGCGAATATTCTGCGATCCATCACGATAATGATATCCTTCATTGGATCGACCATGCGAATAAATATTCCCAAAAAATACAATGATGAATATTTTATAACCACTTTATGCTTTTTTTGAAATATTTGCGTATTTTACCCATCATCTATCCTTACATTAATCAAATCAATAAAAGCTAAATTAACTTTAAAATTTCAAAATAATAAAATAGAAAATTAAATTATCATTAATAAAAAGTTGGGGTCTTTAATTTAATAAAAGCTTTATAATATAGTTTAAATCATGTCACACCCCAATTCAAATATCTTATTTAATTTAATATAAAATAAATATAATCACTTCTCATAATTTCACATAGTCACATAATTAATTTTCTTATTAATAAATAATGTCAAATTATTAATTCTCTAATTAATAATTAAATTAATTAAAATAACATTAGGCTTATTAAATATTTCTTTTAATACAATAAGCTCACATAATGACATACTTCGATAATAAAAATTCTCCACATTAATTTAATAAATGTAACACATATAATTAATTTAATCTACCACAACTACATCAATTAATTATTTAATCTAATAATTAAATCATCGAAAAATATTTATTTAATTCAATAAATACTAAAATTAATTACAAAAATCTCGATCGTCACAATACTCTTTTAGAGCCCTATGCTCCTCTATTTAATCTTCTCCTTGTGCTTCGGCTTCCATGTTAGCTGTCGTGTTTTCCAACTATTCTTGTAAATTTCTACGTACACCCGCTTTCCAACCTCTCCCGTTTATATTATCCTGAATAGGTATTAACTCGGGGTTGGTTGACCGTGTGTGCATAAAATTTTATCCAACTTCCTGAAACAAAAACAAAAACTGAAATGAGATAAGACTAGAATTGTCTAAGTCATACAATATAGCTTAAAACTAATGATAATAATACTAAATTAAACGCCTTTCCCTAGCAATGGCGCCAAAAACTTGTTGCCTCTTTTTTACGACTAACAAAAGAGCTCTAACTCATGCAAGCATACATGCGTCAACAAGTAATACAGAGCAAGTAAAGTATCGATCCCACAGAGAAAGTTGTTTAACTTAAACGACTATTCATTAACTAAATCACTATATTTATATGCTCACACTATGGATTAAACTTGGTTTGTTCTTGAATTTCAAATAACAACTAAAACAATATAAACGATGTAATAAATGATATTGGAACTAATGGGATTCTAACTTCATTCACTATTTCATTCAATCACCACTATCATGCCTGACTTGTTCACATATCATAGGAAAGTAGCCAAGAGCACTAAAAGAGTATTAGCCATTTTTCAATGCACTAAGACCTACTTACACAGCATCCACAGATGATAGACTCTATGTAATCATCAATATAACCAACATCACTATATGTCTATGTGAAATTACAACTATATTGATTTTAAGTTCAAGCTCTTGTCTTAACTTATACGGTGAAACAGTATATGTCTATCTGATTCATGAAATACATAAGACATATAACACAGCCCTATATACGTATACAATCATGATTATAGTCCATATTTGCATGTTCATTGTCAATTCCATACAAATACTGAAATGAATGGTGATCAAGCATTCATGTATGCAAAACAATCATGACAGACATCCCATATAATATGCAAAACAACCCAGCATTTAAGTGTGCAATCAAACTACATAATAAAATCCGTTAGAATCCCATAATGGAGTTTAGTTCATGACTGAACCAAAAGTCATTATGGGATCAAAGTTAAACATGATCAATAAGCAACAATTGAAAGATGAAAGATGGAACTATCAAACCCAATTGCTGAATACACATCAATATTCAATCCTCATAACATTCCAGCAAAAACTAATGTTAATAATCCGCTCTCGTAGAGAATTCCCAAGTAGGATTAGAAAAATATAGTTATAGCCTCCTCCTACGTTGGAATCCTCTCTAGAGAGTAAAAACCCTAATAACAATGTAAGATACGTGAAAAAAACTAATAATATGTCGAATGATACCCCTGACACTAGTTATGAATCGTTTTTAATCCAATACAACCCTTAAAATTTGGAAATAAAATAAAACACATCGACATCGATCGTACATCATGCACAGCGCCTTTTTCTTCTAGATAATAGTCTCATGGTACATGAAGACTTGCGATAGAGTTCGTATGGTTGGTTTGTTCTGGGCATGCACGCGCTCCATAGGCTTATCTTTCTCGTGGTCATGACTTGCAATAACATCTAAGATCCGGTTGGGTACTCTCATGCCGTAGCGTCCCCAAAGCTATTTTGTCATGTACACACATGCGGCTTGAAATCTGCAAAGCCTGGTTCCTTTTTTCCTACTGCTTCTGCTGCTTGCTCAGTCATGCTTTTATCTCATTGCACCAATTCACCTCCATGCCATGCATATCCCATCCCTTTACCTCATTTCAAGCATCCATTTGCCTTATGCTCCATAACACCACCAAAATAGGCCGATTCCTTCATTTATTCACCAAAAAGAGTTTTAAGAACGTGCAATGCAAATTAACATGAAATGCAGCTAAAAAAAACTAAAATGTACTTGAGATGGGAATAGTTTGCATGAATTGGTACTCTAGAAGTAGGTAAAAATCCTACTTATCAGTGTCCTACACTTAGCAGACGACGATACTGTGTTACGTGCAAGTGAGAATTCAGGTCCTACTAAGTGGAAGAGTGTGGTAGTAGTCATATCCACTGAAACTGATAGGGTTAACAGATTACTCACAATGCTAACAATTCAACTCAAGGGAAGTAACCATCATTTGAAAGTGGCCGCTCCCGAGCCAATCAACTTGTCATACAGAGCACAATATCCTATTGTTAGCTTGAGCAAAGTTCCGTGGAATTATGGAGAAGGTGAAGGATCCACCTCACATACAACTGCTACAGTGTCGAAGGAAAATCCACTGTATCTTCACCAACGGGTGATGAAGTCTACCATCAAATCAAAGGGGAAAATACCCATGGAGAAGATTGAAAAAATTCTCCGCACTATGGGTCATAATGAAGCCACGGTGGTTTTAAGCTTAAAAGAAGCTCCACAATAGATATCAATTTTTAACTTGGTCCT